>CM042428.1:980000-1412500 GCA_023631565.1 Gymnocephalus cernua | reverse complement strand
AGTAAATGCTTATATTCCAATATGATGTATATCATATTTAATCATAAGCTAATATTACTTCAAATCTATTTCAGGTAGGTGCTATACTGCGGTCGAAAAAGTCCTAGGCCTACTAATCCCATTCTGAGGCTGCAGCACCATCATTAACAGAATTATAATTCATAATCTTTTATTTCAAAGGGTTTACATCATTCACCTGCAATCTGTGGAACTCCTTTTTAATGTCTCTGACTGGTCTGTGTCCAGGGAACACTACACATGTTTAAACTCTTTACTTTCACTGACCCGTATACTGGACACTCACGCTCAAAGTGAACGCTGCCTAAACTTTGTTATAAATTTGACGCATTAAATCTTCAAAATATATGGTCATGCAGCACATCTATTAAAAGCTTAGACTGTCAGGATTGAATTAAGCCCAAACACAAAGCATGAGATGATTTATAGCAGTTATAGGCTACAACGTTTCAGAGCGATCTCTTCTGACGGCGCTTTATTAAAATTATTATTATCACCAATGTTGTAGAGACAACTGTAATGCAAGAATGTGCTGGGATGTAGAGCATGTCCACGATGGGTGACGTTAGTGATATGAGGACGGATAAGGTTATGTAGGATACATTTTATTTATATTAGAGTCTGTTATGTTGCAGTGTCGAGGAAAGAAATTGGTGGTAGTTTTTTTTAATTTAAAATGCAATGTAAAATGACAAAATACTTTACTCACTCAATTAAAAGGCTGCAGTTGATTACATTAGGGGAACAATATTTAGGCTATGGTGTGCCCTTTATTTTTTTTCAGACTCTGATCAGCAGAAATCAGCAGGACGACAACCATAGTTTTCTGAAGAGCGATTGTGAAGCTCCGACTGTCGCCATGTTGGCAGTAGCCTATCTCCCGGATAAAAGCCGTGGACCGTCAGTGGAGCTGATTTTTTGTATAAGGCTGTAAACATCTTATTTCTTCTGTAAAGTTGGTCATGATTTATAAAAAGATAAATCAGTTTGTCTTATTTTTCTTAAAGGTTACATTCTAGTCTACTCACTATGTTTATTGTTATGCACAAAAATACCAAAGCAAATCTTTATCATTAATAATCACAAACTTTTTTGTTTTATAAACTTTATTTTACTGTAAATTACTAACTTTCCAGTGGGAGGCAACCTTTGGTGAGGTTTACTGATGTCAATATGCATCTGCTGTACTAGTGGATAATACTACTGAGTTTGTGAAGTTTTTAAAACTCCTACATAAATATCTTCACATTGAGTACAACACCAATGAAGAGATTCATCAATTAGCAGTGATTAGCAGTGACTTATTTAAGAACACATGGGAATGGAAGAGGAATGGAAGCAACAGCATGAGTTTATGAGCAAGCTCTGGCTTTGTCTTTCACGTTCTTACAAGTTACTATATCCAATAGGCTACATCTAAAGTAAAATATCGTTTTCTTTCACCTGCACTTTTCTGTTAGCATACATATTAAAACGTGTCTATATACTGTATTGTTTATGCTGTCACTGTTTTCACCTGCAGTCCCCAGCATTTTGAAGGCACATAAGCACAGACAGAAAACACAGGAGCATAGATAAAAGCAGATAGACATAGAACACATAAACACTAAATTACATAAGCACAGCACATGAGCACCAAAATCAAATGCATAATGTTTTATGCAATCGTTAGTTTTTATTATGTAATCCTAGAGCACAAAATTTGTATGAAAGGTTCCACATAGCCTACATAAACTAATCTTTGCATTATAATATTAACCATCTGAATACAGTTTGTTAAATTAAATTGAAAAAATATATTATTACAATTACATTACACTACACAAGACATCTTTGTGTGTGGTTGTGGAAAATGGTTGCCAGATTTTTGTTTGTCTTGTAAGATTTGAAAAAAAAAAGAAAAATGTTTTATGTTGTGTGTAGGCAGACTTGTTTTCTCAATGTATCCATTAAAACATTACCCATTTAAAGTGTGCTGAGGCAACAGTTATGATAAGGATATCAGATTATGGTTAAATAATGATGTGATTTGAAACAGGTGATGTCAACAGGTGATTGTAATTATGATTTAGTACAAAAGCAGCATCCAAGAAAGGTCTAGTCCTTTAGGAGCAAAGATGCCAACAAATATGTGAGAAAATTATTGAAATGTTTAAAAACAATGTTCCTCAAAGAAAGATAGGAAGACATTTGCTTATTTCACCTTCAACAGTGCATAACATAATTAAAAGATTAAAGGAATGAGGAGGAATTTCACTGCGCAAAGGACAAGGGCGCAAGCCTAAGCTGAACAACCGTGATCTCCGATCCCTCAGGCGGCACTGCATCAAGAATCGTCATTCATCTATTAGCGATATCACCACATGGGCTCAGGACTACTTTGGCAAACCTTTGTCAAGTACCACAATACGTAGTTACAGCCACAAATGCCAGTTAAAACTGTACTGTACCAAAAGGAAGCCCTATGTTAAAGGGATACTTCACTGATTTAGCATTCAGCTTTGTATCAGTAGAAACCCGGTAGTATTTCTGAATGACCGTGCGTCCCTCCCTCATGTCCCCCTGAGACAGGAGATATCTGCATTGGGGGGTCTGGAAAAAATCTTCCGATTACATAAAATGAAGATTTTTGCGTCATCAGAAGATTTTTGGCCAGAGGCAAAAGACTACAGCCAGTAGTAGGAGCTACTTCCGCATGTTTTCAACCCGCCCATCACCCGAAGCGAGCCGATCTCAGCTGGAAAAAAACGAAATGTCAGCCATCTTGGATCCTCGCTAAACAGGGCTCTCTCTTCTCAGCAGCAAACTTTTACAACAATTATGTGCATTCAAAGTACCTTGGGGTCTTGTTCACGAGTGAGGGGACAATGGAGCGGGAGATTGGTCGGAGAATCGGCGCAGCGGGGGCGGTATTACATTCAGTTTATCGCACCGTTGTGACGAAAAGAGAGCTGAGCCAGAAGGCAAAGCTCTCGATCTACCGGTCAGTTTTCGTTCCTACCCTCACCTATGGTCATGAAGGCTGGGTCATGACCGAAAGAACGAGATCCAGGGTACAAGTGGCCGAAATGGGTTTCCTCAGGAGGGTGGCTGGCGTCTCCCTTAGAGATAGGGTGAGAAGCTCAGTCATCCGTGAGGAGCTCGGAGTAGAGCCGCTGCTCCTTCACGTCGAAAGGAGCCAGTTGAGATGGTTCGGGCATCTGGTAAGGATGCCCCCTGGGCGCCTCCCTAGGGAGGTGTTCCAGGCATGTCCAGCTGGGAGGAGACCTCGGGGAAAACCCAGGACTAGGTGGAGGGATTACATCTCCAACCTGGCCTGGGAACGCCTCGGGATCCCCCAGTCAGAGCTGGTTAATGTGGCTCGGGAAAGGGAAGTTTGGGGTCCCCTGCTGGAGCTGCTCCCCCCGCGACCCGACCACGGATAATCGGACGACGATGGATGGATGTGCATTCAAACTACCACACGTTTACCACCGTGATACATCGTTACAGATCGGAGAATATGCAGGAAACGTTATTACAGACGGAATAATCGGCACAATACGAGAGCTTCACCTGCCACGGAGAACAGCACAGAGAACAGCAGTCTCGCTCAATGCCCCGAGCCGGGTAGGGGACATCCTCATTGGCTAGGTGGGAAGCTAACGCTAGCCGGCCACCTGTCCCATCAATCCTGCTTGCAAGTGTCCGTTCATTAAACAACAAACTGGACTACATCCGACTTCAACGATGCTCCCAATGCGAGTTCAGAGACTGTGTTGCTCTGTCGCCGGGTAAAAGGCCGGTGAAGGTGAGCTGTTTTAACACGGACTGGTGCAGAAATGTGGTGATTTGTATCCAACTAACCCTGGATTTCCACAGGCTGCGTAACCGCTGCGGAACGTCTCCGCTGCGGAACGTCTCCGTGGTCCGCTGTCCGTCAATACCCACCGGATCAGGAGTTTTTGCGGAACGGCTGCGGCCAGGACAGCTGTAGTCACGAGGACCCACTAGATCTCGCGAATTCACGCAGAATAGAACCACAAAACCACCAACAGTTTGTTTCTATTCCGAGGAGTAGAGAGGAAACAACTCCGTGCTGTGTTTTCAAGGTGTAGTGAAGAGAAATATGATCCTTCGTGAGCACGGTGTATTTTATTTTGAAAGTTAACCGGATGTTTTATTTTGTTTCTGTGCTCGACTTCCTGTCCCGCACTATCTGCCGTGTGCTGAATTGCTGCGGAGCTCTCCGGCGTCCGGCAAAAATAGAAGCTCTGCGTATCTGATCCGCAGGGCTGCAGACCGCCGGAGCTGTGCCGGAGTCAGGACGCAGCCGTTATGCAGCTGGTGGAAATACACACATTGACTAGAATGGAAACCGATTGACTCCGCCGACGTTCCGGAGCCGTTCCGCAGCAGTTACGCATCCTGTGGAAATCCAGGGTAACTGCTAACCGCTGGAGTTTGTGACTGTTACATGGCGACCATTCGACATCCCACGCTAATTCACGGCCGTGTTTATACTGTGTTTACAGCCCACCAAGCCTAATGCTAGTATGCTTAGCTGAACGTTACGGAATAATGTGTGTGCACTAAAGGTAGCCTGTTTCGTATGTCGTTTTTATATAATGTCGTTTTTATATATTTTAAATGTGTAACACCACTTGAGCCACGATGAAAACGTTGTTTCGTGTATATGGTTGAAATAACAATAACACACATTGAGTTGAGTTGAATGCCTCTGTCTGTCTGTCAAGCGGTAGGCGTGGCTTGGGAGTGGACTCAAAGCAGCGAAGCGAAGTGCATTCTGGGATTTGGTGTCTTTCATCCATATGAGCCAAAAACACATTTTCTAGCTTTTCTCGGCCTAGAAGGCACCAATTTAAAAACAAATTCACATTTCTGCTACATAAGTGACCCAATGTAAATATATATTCAGCTTTCCAGCGGTGAAATATCCCTTTAACAGTGTCCAGAAGCGACTTCTCTGGGCTCGGAGGCAACTGGGATGGACCATCACACAGTGGAAACGTGTACTGTGGTCAGATGAATCAGTATTTCAGGTATTTTTTGGGAGAAATGGACGCCGTGTGCTCCGGACCAAAGAAGAAAAGGATCATCCAGACTGTTACCAGCAACAAGTCCAAAAGCCAGGGTCTGTCATGGTATGGGGTTGTGTCAGTGCCCTTGGCAAAGGTAGCTTGCACTTCTGTGATGGCACCATTAATGCTGAAAAGTACATAGAGATTTTGGAGCACAATATGCTGCCTTCAAGAAGACATCTTTTCCAGAGACGTACATGCATATTTCAACAAGATAATGCAAAACCACATTCTGCACACATTACAAAGTCCTGGCTGCGGAGGAAAAGTCCAGACCTGTCTCCAATAGAGAATGTGTGACAACGAAGACCCCGTACTGTTGCCCACTTTAAGACTTGTTTGCAGCTAGAATGGGACAAAATTACACCTGAAACACTTCATCACTTGGTGTCTTCAGTCCCTAAACATCTTTTAAGTGTTGTGAAAAGGAATGGCAACATTACAAAGTGGTAAATGCTTTACTGTTCCAACTTTTTTTGAAATGTGTTGCAAGAACCAAAATAGGAATTTTGTTTTTTTGAAAAAAAAACCCAATAAAAATCATGAGGAACACATTAAATGATGTGCTGTTGTATTGTCTGCAATGAAATACAAGTCAAAGTACATTTAGAAATCACTACTTTCTTTTTTTATTTGTGTTTTCCATACTGTCCCAACTTTTTCTGATTTGGGGTTGTACAATGCACAAATAAATGCAGAGAGATCCGTGTCTGTAAGTACAATGCACACATAAATACAGAGATTTGTATGTGTATATCTGATTTGTATCTGTGCCTCTAATTTGTAACTCATGAAACACAATGCACAGAAACGAATGCAGAGCTATTTGTATCTGTAAAGGTGTATCTGTGTCTGTGACTCTTATTTTGTAACTCATATTTCATCATTTGTAAATCAACTTAGTATTTTTTAATGGAAATATATTCGTAAAACTCCTATCTGTGTGGATCCTTTTGAGACTGTTTTTCCGCGCCGTTTGTGGTCACAATCAATTCGTAACTCAGGTGACGATCCCAGCAGTCTCCAGGAGATGGCAGTAATACAACACTTACAGATGCCAACTGCTGTTACTACATGAAAACTGTGAAGAAGTCTTGTCACATGTTTCAGACTAGAGACGGTTGGCACAATCGGCTCTGGCACAATCTACTTGATGTTCCTCCGGGTAAGTTGACATTATTAGGACTTTGTCGTCAGATAAATTACATTTATGTTTCAACATTGTTGCAGTGCATTTACTGTACATTTATGTAATGTGTTTATTTGTGTTATGGTGGCATTGACACCTTGCAACATTTTAGAGCATGCTAACTACAAACAGCGATGCTAACTTAGCTAGCTAGCTTGTTAATCAGCACTGTAACATCAACTTGCCTGGTCTTTGTATGGAATTTGCAGTCTGAGTCTGAAATATTATTAAGCGCTGCTTAAACTGTTAGTGGGCCCAGTTATAAAGCTAGTGAATATATCTGGTAGGCCTATCATGTTAAACTAGCTAGCTAAGGAATCAATCGGTGATGTTGTAAGTTAGCTAAACTTTAAAGAGTTTAAATTTAACATTTGCTCAACATATTGTAACCATGTTTATTAGCTAGTACAGAAATTGCCACACACAAGGTTAAATACATGCTTCTCCTGTAAGACAAAATGTATGTGCAGTTGCACACCCTGACAAAAAATTATAGTTTAATCACTGAATCTGCCATGTTTTACAGATCTGACTGATCAGATGCTGTCCTGAACACCTGTTTGATGAGGTTTACCTGGACCCACAAGCCTCTCCTCACAGTATGAAGGTATTGTGGGACAGGTGCCATACTTCTGCCAACCGATGGTCTGAAGACAACACAGCAGCATCAGGAGAGATTCAGTATCCACAGGATGACTTCTGTGACCAGCTGACACATCCTCAGTAGAAAATAAACCCTTTAGGCTGGTGGGGGACATGATCTGGACAATTAACATCTGCTGCTCTGTGCATTATGTATACACACTTTATATTTCCATTTCATTGACTGTGAATGAAGTGCTTTATTTCTAAGCAGATTAAATCTAATCTGCAGCTTGAAAAATATTTCACAGCATAAATATAACTGACAGATACAAACTTCCAGTGAAAATCTCTAAGTTACTTTTTAAAAACAATTGTCCCTTTCACACAGCCAAATATTCCAGAGTATGAAATGAAGAGCTGAGAGATGTTTCTTATTCTGTTTATTTTTTCCTCTTTCTTGTGTGAGTTTGAGTGTGGTTTCTATAGAGAGAAACAATACAAATGAATAAAGGAAGCATATGTATACACTCATTCTTCCTGAAGCAGTAATATATATTACCAAACATAATATAAACAATAATCGGAATATGGCTATATATATATATATATATAATATGGCTATCTCACACTCCAATAATGTAAGCAGAGAAAAAGGATTCAAACACATATTATATGGGATTCTCAGACATTTTCACCCATCTGTTAAGTTACCGCTAACGTAGACAACAATTCCTGTTATCTATGATACGCTTTAAAGCCTCCAACTAACAAAACGGCTGGATGCTTTTATTTTGAAAACCCTGGAACAGATGCTACATTCTGTTCGAGCTAGTAAAGCCTCTAGTGGTACAGAAAACAATATTTAACATCACTTCTTATTTTACTCAACCACAAAGTACTGAACAATCCTAAAATGAAGTAGTAAAAGTATAAACATGTTTAAACACAATGTTACATATTAAAGGTCCAATATGTAATATCTGTACTGTAATAAATCCAAAAATGACACCAATGCCTCATCAGATATTAAGGAAACATGTTAAGCTGAAATTTCCACATGCTTGATATTTTTATTTATTACTTTCATTATTATTTTAATTCTCCTTAAAAAAAAAAAAAAAATTGACCTTAACTGTTTATTGTCTAATATTTAATGGTTTGAATGGGGAGGATATGGGTGTTTTTGTTAAGCGTTTGCAGGGAAAGTAGGACCCAAAATGCAGAGAGCAGGCAGACAGGCTGGAGTAATGTTGCTTGAGGATTTATTTTGACCATAAAAGAACAAAGTAGCTACTTAACAACAAAGGGAGTCCCGACAGCAGCAGGCAAAAAGCAAAATCCAAAGTGAAGAATAGGATCTCCAAAAAACAAAAGTAATAAAGAAACAGGAACCACAGACGAAAAACTCGAAGGACGTAAAGACAGAACCGAACACGACCGGGAAACGACACGCTGAAATGGCACACAAACTGACTGGCACGAACACAAAATGATCTGACAAAGGACAAGGGGAACACACAGACTAAATACAAGAGGTAACGAGCAAACAAGGGACAGGTGATACAACAGGTGAGACACATCAGGGTGGGGCAGAACAATCAGACAGGCGGGAAAAACACAAGACAGGAAGTAAAACTAGACAAGACCATGAAGGAAACAGAATTCAAAATAAAACAGGAAACAGAACTAAATACAAAACAGACTACCAAAATAAGACAAAAACCTCAAAACCATAACAGTACCCCCCCCCCAAGGGACAGATCCCAGATGTCCAAAAACAAAAACAGAGCAGAGAAACAGTCAATCCAGGGAGGGCGGAGGGGGTCCGGAGGAGGGACAACAAAAAACCAACCCAGGGAGGGCGGAGGGGGTCCGGAGGAGGGAAAAAGTCACTGGGCATAGGGAAAAGAGAGCGCTGGGGCACAGGGAACAGAGAGCGCTGGGGCACAGGGAACAGAGAGCGCTGGGGCACAGGGAACAGAGAGCGCTGGGGCACAGGGAACAGAGAGCGCTGGGGCACAGGGAACGAGGAGCGCTGGGGCACAGGGAACGAAGAGCGCTGGGGCACAGGGAACGAAGAGCGCTGGGGCACAGGGAACGAAGAGCGCTGGGGCACAGGGAACGAAGAGCGCTGGGGCACAGGAGGCAGAGAGCCGGAGAGGCCCGGGGGAAACAGAGGGCCAGAGAGGCCTGAGGGAAAACCAGAGAACCACTAGGGACAGGGAGCTGAGGGAGGCCTCGGCAAAAGGGGAACTCCCAGGCAGCTGGCGGCAAAGATGGAGCCCCTCAGGCGGCAGAGCAAGATGTCGAGGGCTCCGAGGCGGTCTGCAGCGACGGCGAAACCCCATCAGGCGGCCGAGAAGGACGTCGATGGCTCCGAGGAGGCCTGCAGCGACGGCGAAACCCCTCAGGCGGCAGAGCAGGATGTTGAGGGCTCCGAGGCCGTCTGCAGCGACGGCGAAACCCCTCGGGTGGCCGAACTGGATGGCGAAGGTGAAGCCCCTCAGGCGGCCGAGAAGGACGACGAGAGCTCCGAGGCGGCCGGCGGCGAAGGCGATATCCCTCTGGGGGCCGAACTGGACAGCGAAGGTGGAGTCCCTCAGGCGGCCGAGCAGGATGTTGAGAGCTCCGAGGCGGCCTGCGGCGAAGGCGACATCCCTCCGGCGGCCAGCGGCGAAGGCGACATCCCTCTGGAGGCCGGCGGCGAAGGCGATATCCCTCTGGAGGCCGGCGGCGAAGGCGATATCCCTCTGGAGGCCGGCGGCGAAGGCGATATCCCTCTGGAGGCCAGCGGCGGCGAAGATCTCCCTTCTGAGGCCGGGCAGGCGAAGGGTCAGCTGGGGAGCCAGACGACGAGACAGCTGGGCTGGAGACGGGTGACGAGACAGCTGGGCTGGAGACGGGCGACAGGTCAGTCTGACCGATGATAGGCGCAGAACTCGACCGGATCGCCGACAGGACACGGGGGGCAGGAGTCGGCCGGGCCGCCGACTGGACACGGGGGGCAGGAGTCGGCCGGACCGCCGACTGGACACGGGGGGCAGGAGTCGGCCGGACCGCCGACAAAACGAGGGATCAGAATCTCAGGGAAGACGCTAGCCGGCCGGGGTTGAAGGAGGCTGCTAGCCGGCCGGGAAGCAAGGGACTCTGGGGGCTTGCTAAACGGCCGAGACTCAGGGAACTCTGGGTGACCGCTACACGGCCGGGACTCTAGGAACTCTGGGGAGCCGCTACACGGCCGGGACTCTAGGAACTCTGGGGAGCCGCTACACGGCCGGGACTCTAGGAAATCTGGGGGACCGCTACACGGCCGGGACGCTAGGAACTCTGGGGCGTTTGCCAACGGCAAAGTCTCTGTGGCAGTCTCAGAAGCGCTGACCAATGGCAAGGTCTCTGGAGAGTTGCAATCCAGCAAGGCCACTGGGGAGCCGGAGGTCAGCAAAGTCTCAGGGGCGCTGGAGACCAGCAACGTCTCTCGGGCAGTCTCTGGGATGCTGACCAGTGACCAAGTCTCTGGGGTGCGGAAACCCCACAACGTCACTGGGGCACCAGAGGCCAACAAAGTCTCTGGGGCGCTGACCAACGGCAAAGTCTCTGTGGCAGTCTCAGGAGCGCTGACCAATGGCAAGGTCTCTGGAGAGCTGCAATCTAGCAAGGCCACTGGGGAGCCGGAGGTCAGCAAAGTCTCAGGGGCGCTGGAGACCAGCAACGTCTCTCGGGCAGTCTCTGGGATGCTGACCAGTGACCAAGTCTCTGGGGTGCGGAAACCCCACAATGTCACTGGGGCACCAGAGGCCAACAAAGTCTCAGGGGCGCTGACCAACGGCAAAGTCTCAGGGGCGCTGACCAACGGCAAAGTCTCAGGGGCGCTGACCAACGGCAAAGTCTCAGGGGCGCTGACCAACGGCAAAGTCTCAGGGGCGCTGACCAACGGCAAAGTCTCTGGAGCGCTGACCAACAAAGTCTCTGGAGCGCTGACCAACAAAGTCTCTGGAGCGCTGACCAACAAAGTCTCTGGAGCGCTGACCAACAAAGTCTCTGGAGCGCTGACCAACAAATTCTCTGGAGCGCTGACCAACAAATTCTCTGGAGCGCTGACCAACAACGACTCAGGGGCGCTGGGCACCGTCAGCTTAGACTCTGGGAGAAGCGTCAGCTTAGACTCTGGGAGAAGCGTCAGCTTAGACTCTGGGAGAAGCGTCAGCTTAGACTCTGGGAGAAGCGTCAGCTTAGACTCTGGGAGAAGCGTCAGCGTCGACTCTGGGAGAAGCGTCAGCGTCGACTCTGGGAGAAGCGTCAGCGTCGACTCTGGGAGAAGCGTCAGCGTCGACTCTGGGAGATGCGTCAGCGTCGACTCTGGGAGATGCGTCAGCGTCGACTCTGGGAGAAGCGTCAGCGTCGACTCTGGGAGATGCGTCAGCGTCGACTCTGGGAGACGCATCAACGGAGGCTCTGGACGGCTGGACGTCAGCGGAGGCTCTGGACGGCTGGGCGTCAGCGGAGGCTCTGGACGGCTGGGCGTCAGCGGAGGCTCTGGACGGCTGGGCGTCAGCGGAGGCTCTGGACGGCTGGGCGTCAGCTCAGGAACAGAAAGACTGCACGTCAGCTCAGGAACCAAAGGACTGCACGTCAGCACAGGAACCAAAGGACTGCACGTCAGCACAGGAATTGAAGGGCTGCACGTCAGCACAGGAACAGAAGGGCGGCATGTCAGTGGAGGCTCTGGGAGGTCGGATTGGGTCTGGTGACAGGGACCATGTCGTTTCTTTCTCCGCCTACGGCCTCCATGGGTAGACGCTGGGATGACGATTGGCGGAGGTTCAGGAACGTTGAATATGAGTGTGGTGCAAACCAACTTAGAAGTGCATAATTCCTTAGAAGAAGTACGACCTGGAGTGGAAAGGAAGCTTATCGCCCACTCAGGAATTGAGTCCTTAAACCTGGGTCTTTCTGAAACCTTATCTCTGGCGAGCGACAGAATAGCCTCCTTCTGGCTATCACTGTTGGCCTCCTTCCACATGACCTTGAGCTCAATTAGGTCGCAAATGAGATCATATAGTTCATCGGAAATAGGCTGTGCAGTAATAAAGAAACAGGAACCACAGACGAAAAACTCGAAGGACGTAAAGACAGAACCGAACACGACCGGGAAACGACACGCTGAAATGGCACACAAACTGACTGGCACGAACACAAAATGATCTGACAAAGGACAAGGGGAACACACAGACTAAATACAAGAGGTAACGAGCAAACAAGGGACAGGTGATACAACAGGTGAGACACATCAGGGTGGGGCAGAACAATCAGACAGGCAGGAAAAACACAAGACAGGAAGTAGAACTAGACAAGACCATGAAGGAAACAGAATTCAAATTAAAACAGGAAACAGAACTAAATACAAAACAGACTACCAAAATAAGACAAAAACCTCAAAACCATAACAGTTTTTTGGTGTGATGGAGAGCCTTATCTTTTATCTTTTGTTTATATATGTATGTGTCATGTATGTTTTTTTTTTCTTGAGGTCTCCTCAAGTTGTCTTGTTAACTGTTCTGTCTAATTGTGAATGTATTGTATGTTTGCCTTAAAGGACCCCCTCGAAAACGAGATGCTACATCTCAAGGTGTTATTCCTAATAAAGAATTTCAAATACAAATACTATCTTTTCTGACAACAATGCTAAAGTCAGTATTTTTAGGGGTCCAAGCCCGAGGCTGCGAGAATCGGCGGTAGCGAAGCTACGCCGTTCGCACAGCAGGGCTGTGGAACCCTATTGGAATTGTAAGGTTTCTTATTATTAGGGGTCCAAGCCCGAGGTTGCGAGAACCGGCGGTAGCGAAGCTACGCCGTTCGCACAGCAGGGCTGTGGAACCCTATTGGAATTGTAAGGTTTCTTATTATTATTATTAGGGGTCCAAGTCCGAGTCTGGAAGAAGCGGCGGTAGCAATAGCTACGCCGTTCACACAGTAGGACTGTCAGTAGTACTGTGGAACCCTATTGTTTTTGTACTGATTATTATTATTATTCATTATTAGGGGTCCAAGTCCGAGTCTGGAAGAAGCGGCGGTAGCAATAGCTACGCCGTTCGCACAGTAGGACTGTGGAACCCTATTGTTTTTGTACTGATTATTATTATTATTCATTATTATTCATTATTATTATTAGGGGTCCAAGTCCGAGTCTGGAAGAAACGGCGGTAGCAATAGCTACGCCGTTCGCACAGTAGGACTGTGGAACCCTATTGTTTTTGTACTGATTATTCATTCTTCTTCTTCTTCTTCTTATTATTCTTCCCCGCGTAAAAGTCCCGCTGCAGCCTAAACCGTACATGGTGCGGGGGTGCCCTTTGCAGGTCTGGTCCAGAACCCGACAAGGACCTCAGGCGCAAGAATTTCCCCACTTCCACCACTAGGTGGCGCTATAGCAGAAAAAACGCGTTTGACCCTATAACTTCCAAACCGTACAACAAACATTACAGATACACATATCCACGCGTTCACTGGATGCTACTGAATCTCGTGATATAGGCCACGCCCATTTCCGCCTAGACTTTTACGCGTGAAAAATCGTCATTTATCCAAAACCTACTTTTCCGAACTCCTCCTAGACCGTCCAACCGATTCGCACTAAACTTGGCAGGTAGCACCTACAGACCGACTTGACAAAAAATTATAAAAGGAATTTTTATAGGATACAAATTGCGCATATTACGCACAACCAAATTTGTGTAGCTAACTATGAAAACACGAACTTTGCCATATCTCGGTCAAAATAAATGTTATCAATGCGCAACTTCAGATTCTTGTTTCCCATGACCCTCTGGAGGGGCCCAATACATGTTACAAAAATTGACCAGTAGGGGGCGCTACAAGTACAAAACGTTTATATCTCATGAACGGCTCATTCGATTTTTACCAAATATGGTGGGTGTTATCTAGGGTCACTCATGAGACCACCCCTACCGTGGGGTACGGATTGGTCAAAGTGGGCGTGGCCTATGAGACTCAAGTCTAGATTTACCCCTTACCCTGATGTGAGCCACTTGAAATTTACAAGGTAGATGTAGAATGGGCCATGGACTGCAGTTACCAAAAATTACACATGTAGACCACTAGGTGGCGCTATAGTGTTTTTTTGCCTTTAACTCCCACACTACATATCGCACATTAGAAATCCATATGTCCCCGTGTTCCTTGAGTCGATCTGAATCTCATGATGTAGGCCACGCCCATTTCTGCTGAGAATTCTTTTCGCAATATTGCGCAATGTGCAAAACCAACTTTTTCGAACTCGTCCAAGGCCGTGCAACCGATATGCACGAAACCTAGTACCTAGCACCTCTAGACACACTTGAACAAAAATTATCCAAAGAATTTTGCTACGTTAAAGTATGCGCATTTTACGACCAAACAAATTATCCTAGCTAGCTACCAACCACAAACTTAATCATATGTCGGCCGATTTTAAAGCTATAAGCAAACCACTTGACAACCTTGTGTTACATAGCACTCCAATGCTCTGTACCAAATTTAGGGAAGATCGGCCATTAGGGGGCGCTATAATAAACGTTTAAGTTTTTCAGCAAATAACTCAATGCATTTAAATGGGAAGATTTCAATTACAATATCTCGGCCACCGTACATGCTATCAACGCGAAACTTGGGGTGCTTTGTCGCCACGCCGCCCTGACACTCTATACCACATTTGGTAAAGATCGGCCATTAGGGGGCGCTATAGTCAACATAGACTGTGTAAAACTCTAGCTACAGCCTAAACTGCAACGGATGGGGAGGTGCAATTTTCAGGATTGGTCCGGAACTCTGCAGGGACCTCAGGCACAACAATTGACCCACTTCCACTACTAGGTGGCGCTATAGCAGAAAAAATGTGTTGTGCGACAGTAAATGCTATCAACATGTTACGTGATGCTGGTTCGGCATGCTGTTCTGAGGCTCTGTATCAAATTTGGCGAAGATTGGCCATTAGCGGGCACTATAGTCAACGTAGATGTGTTTTGAGCATTTTAGGCAATCAATGTTAAAGGTGCTCTAAGTGATGTTGGGTGATGTAGCTTATTGTTGATGTTCAAAATGTTGTCCCTTAATATGGAAGCTAGTTTGCCACTCCCTCCTCTCTAAAACAAATCGTGGCAAAGAATTGTGATATCAATTTTAAGTAAAACAAAATCGTGATTCATATTTTTCCCTGAATTGTGCAGCTCTAATGGCCACTATTTCCATTGAGTATTGCAGTGTATCTTTTTATTATGCATACTGAATTTCTGAAAGTGCATATACCGTAAAACTTCAAATAATAGCCGAGTCCCAAATAGACGCCTGTCTCTTTTAAACGCCTGGTGTGACAACAGATTTGGGTAAATAAAAGCCGGTCTCAAATAGAGGCCTGGTCTGTTTTTTGTTGTTTGTTTTTTTTTCTTCGTGTCGGGTTGTATTTGATCTTTTAAAACCCGTTGGATCGTTTGTTCTATGTTTTGATTTGATTTCACGTGACAGACGCAACCGTTCATAAACGACTCATCACTATGGCAACATAACAACAGGTTAACAAACTTTCTTTTAGTCTTCAGTTTTTCTTAATTCTCTCAATACCACCATGGAGACAAAAAGAAAAAAGTATGATTTGACATTTAAGCTGACAGTTGTCAAATTTGCCGAACAAAATTCGTGAGAAGCAGCGGCGAGACATGCATAACACACCGTTGCCATGCAAAAGAAGAGCGTTGCTATGGATGCAGTTCTGTTCACTCTGGAGGCCAGCTATCAATCAATCTGCTGAAAGAAGTCGGATAATTTATCAGCTGTGGCAAAAAGTGGAGAAACGCCGTCGAGCAACTTCTGTCCTCCAATTCAAGCAATGACAGCAGATCTGGTGAGCGCCATCACTACATCTTTATATACGGTCTATGATCGCTACGCTGGGACAACAACGCTAATTAGTTAGCTTACATTGCACGTTTAGGTGTGTCAACATGCAACGGCTGTGTAAAAAGGAAACGAGATGAATGAGGACATGAAGCCATTTACCTCGTCTCACTTCACCGTCAACAGAAATGTTCAGTTTAATGTGAATACGAGCAGCCGATAGCCCGCTAGCTTACTACAACGCGTCAGCTAATGTCACGTCAATTCCTGCAGTGATTAAAACAGCAGCTGGGTCATTTGTCCACCACGGCAGCACCCCATAATGTATACGGCTACTACCACAGCCCGTAAGGTGGTGGAGAGTAATAGATGAAGGGTTGCATTAGCTTAACAGATACAGAGTTTACGTTGCTATGGACGCATGGACTTCAGGCTGATTCAAGACACCTCCGCTTCACGTCGGGGTCCTGATCAGGGTCCTGGTCGGGGTTGTATTCGCTATAACAACCGCCTCGCTCTACATTATCCCTTACATAATACGAATTAAAAAAAATAATATAATGTGGTAACCTCCTATTGTCAATTAAAGGCCTGTCTCATATAGACGCCTGTCTCAAATACAAGCCGGTCCATTTCGGCGATTTGGGTAAATAGAAGCCCGGGCTATTATTTGAAGTTTTACGGTATACGAAACGCCAATTTGTATATTATTTGCGTGTTATCAAGATGTATACTTGCTTTTTATTGTTTTTCTATACTGTTTGGCGTTCATTGACCTTTGTTTATGTTTGAAAATGAAAAATGAAAATGAAAAATGTTTTATGTTTGAAAAGTTCTTATTGGACTTTAATTAGGGGTCCAAGTCCGAGTCTGGAAGAAACGGCGGTAGCAATAGCTACGCCGTTCGCACAGTAGGACTGTGGAACCCTATTGTTTTTGTACTGATTATTATTATTATTAGGGGTCCAAGTCCGAGTCTGGAAGAAACGGCGGTAGCAATAGCTACGCCGTTCGCACAGTAGGACTGTGGAACCCTATTGTTTTTGTACTGATTTTCCATTATTCATTCATACATTATTATTCTTCTCCGTGTAAAAGTCCCGCTGCAGCCTAAACCGTACATGGTGGGCGGGTGCCCTTTACAGGACTGGTCCAGAACCCGGCAATGACCTCAGGCGCAAGAATTTCCCCACTTTCACCACTAGGTGGCGCTATAGCAGAAAAAATGCGTTTGACCCTATAACTTCCAAACCGTATGTCGCACATTAAAAATACACATATCCACGCGTTCACTGGATGCTACTGAATCTCGTGATATAGGCCACGCCCATTTCCGCCTAGACTTTTATGCGTGAAAAATCGCAATTTATCAAAAACCTACTTTTTCGAACTCCTTCTAGACCGCAAGACCGATTCGCATGAAACTTGGCACGTAGCACCTTCAGACCAACCTGACAAAAAATTATAAACAGAATTGTTATAGGACACAAATTGCATATATTACGCACAACCAAATTTGTGTAGCTAACTATGAAAACACGAACTTTGCCATATCTCGGTCAAAATAAATGTTATCAATGCGCAACTTCAGATTCTTGTTTCCCATGCCCCTCTGTAGGGGCCCAATACATGTTACAAAAATTGACCAGTAGGGGGCGCTACAAGTACAAAATGTTTATATCTCATGAACGGCTCATTCGATTTTTACCAAATTTGGTGGGTATTATCTAGGGTCACTCATGAGACCACCCCTATTGTGGGGTACGGATTGGTCAAAGTGGGCGTGGCCTATGAGACTCACATCTAGATTCACCCCCTACCCTGATGTGAGCCACTTGAAATTTACAAGGTAGATGTAGAATGGGCCATGGACTGCAGTTACCAAAAATTACACATGTAGACCACTAGGTGGCGCTATAGTGGTTTTTTGCCTTTAACTCCCACACTACATATCGCACATTAGAAATCCATATGTCCCCGTGTTCCTTGAGTCCATCTGAATCTCATGATGTAGGCCACGCCCATTTCAGCTGAGAATTGTTTTCGCAATATCGCGCAATGTGAAAAACCAACTTTTTCAAACTCGTCCAAGGTCGTGCAATTGATATGCACGAAACCTGGTACCTAGTACCTCTAGACACACGTGAACAAAAATTATCCAAAGAATTTTGCTACATTAAAGTATGCGCATTTGACGATCAAACAAATTTTCCCAGCTAGCTACGAAGCACAAACTTAATCATATGTCGGCCAATTTTAAATATATAAGCAAACCATTTAAGGATATTGTCCAACATAGCACTCTTATGATCTCTACCAAATTTGGGGGAGATCGGCCATTAGGGGGCGCTATAATAAACGTTTAGGTTTTTCAGCAAATAACTCAATGCATTTAAATGGGAAGATTTCAATTACAATATCTCGGCCAGAGTACATGCTATCAACGCGAAACTTGGGTTGTTTTGTTGCCATGATGCTTTGAGGCTCTATACCAAATTTGGTAAAAATCGGGCATTAGGGGGCGCTAGTAGGACTGTGGAACCCTATTTTTTTTTCTACTCATTTTTTTCCATTATTATTATTATTCGGAGTCCAAGTCTGAGTCTGGAAGAAACGGCGGTAGCAATAGTTACGCCGTTCGCACAGTAGGACTGTGGAACTTTATTGTTTTTGTACGGATTATTTTCCATTCATTATTATTATTATTCTCTGCGTAAAAGTCCCGCGGCAGCTTAAACTGTACATGGTGCAGGGGTGCCCTTTTCAGGACTGGTCCAGAACCTGGCACCGATCTCAGCCGCAACAATTGACCCACTTCCACCACTAGGTAAAGCTAAAGCAGAAAAAACGCATTTGACCCTATAACTTCCAAACGGTACATCACACATTAAAGATATGCACGCAACCTGGTACGTAGCACCTCGAGATAGACTTGAACAAAAGTTATCCAAAGAATTTTGCTACATTAAAGTTTGGGCATTTGATGACCAAATAAATTATCCTAGCTAGTTACCAAACACAAAGTCAATCATATCTCGTCTAATTTCAAATGTATAAGCAAACCACTTAAGAAAACTTTGCACCATAGCATTCCGATGCTCTGAATTTGCACCAAGGGGTGCTTTGTCGGCATGCCGCCCTGACACTCTATACCACATTTGGTAAAGATCGGCCATTAGGGGGCGCTATAGTCAACATAGACTGTGTAAAACTCTAGCTACAGCCTAAACTGCAACGGATGGGGAGGTGCAATTTTCAGGATTGGTCCGGAACTCTGCAGGGACCTCAGGCACAATAATTGACCCACTTCCACTACTAGGTGGCGCTATAGCAGAAAAAATGTGTTTTGCGACAGTAAATGCTATCAACATGTAACGTGATGCTGGTTCGGCATGCTGTTCTGCGGCATGCTGTTCTGAGGCTTTGTATCAAATTTGGCGAAGATTGGCCATTAGCGGGCGCTATAGTCAACGTAGATGTGTTTTGAGCATTTTAGGCAATCAATGTTAAAGGTGCTCTAAGTGATGTTGGGTGATGTAGCTTATTGTTGATGTTCAAAATGTTGTCCCTTAATATGGAAGCTAGTTTGCCACTCCCTCCTCTCTAAAAAAATCGTGGCAAAGAATTGTGATATCAATTTTAAGTAAAACAAAATCGTGATTCATATTTTTCCCTGAATTGTGCAGCTCTAATGGCCACTATTTCCATTGAGTATTGCAGTGTATCTTTTTATTATGCATACTGAATTTCTGAAAGTGCATATATACGAGACGCCAATTTGTATATTTTTTGCGTGTTATCAAGATGTATACTTGCTTTTTAGTGTTTTTCTATACTGTTTGGCGTTCATTGACCTTTGTTTATGTTTGAAAATGACAATTGAAAATGAAAAATGTTTTATGTTTGAAAAGTACTTATTGGACTTTAATTATCATTACACTTACAATAACGAGCGTGTAGCTGTCCTGAATTTAGCTCATCCTGTACATCATACCTGCAGTTATTCCTGTGTGTGGAAAAGGAAAAGATTAATCTGACCCACCTTTACCCTGTTTCAGCATAGTCTACACATGAATACAGCTATGTCAAGATACGTCAAGCTATTATTGTCTTCTATAATAAGCAGACCTTGCGGCTCACGCCTCTCGATATTTACCAACGTTTGCATCCGCGCCGTCGGGCTTTGGGTTCCGCTTTCGCACGCTCCTCGGGGCGTCGGGGACGAGTTGCATCGGAGACTTGGACCCCGTCATAACTGCTTGCAGTTCTAGTTCATTATTATTCTTCCCCGCGTAAAAGTCCCGCTGCAGCCTAAACCGTACATGGTGGGCGGGTGCCCTTTACAGGACTGGTCCAGAACCCGGCATTGACCTCAGGCGCAAGAATTTCCCCACTTTCACCACTAGGTGGCGCTATAGCAGAAAAAATGCGTTTGACCCTATAACTTCCAAACCGTATGTCGCACATTAAAAATACACATATCCACGCGTTCACTGGATGCTACTGAATCTCGTGATGTAGGCCACGCCCATTTCCGCCTAGACTTTTATGCGTGGAAAATCGTAATTTATCAAATACCTACTTTTTCGAACTCCTCCTAGACCGTGCGACCGATTCGCACGAAACTTGGCACGAAGCACCGTCAGACCAACGTGACAAAACATTATAAACAGAATTGTTATAGGACACAAATTGCATATATTACGCACAACCAAATTTGTGTATCTAACTATGAAAACACAAACTTTGCCATATCTCGGTCAAAATGAATGTTATCAATGCGCAACTTCAGATTCTTGTTTCCCATGACCTTCTGGAGGGGCCCAATACATATTACAAAAATTGACCAGTAGGGGGCGCTACAAGTACAAAATGTTTATATCTCATGAACGGCTCATTTGAATTTTACCAAATTTGCAGGGTACTATCTAGGGTCACTCATGAGACCACCCCTACCGTGGGGTACGGATTAGTCAAAATGGGCGTGGCCTATGAGACTCACGACTAGATTCACCCCTTACCCTGATGTGAGCCAATTGAAATTTACATGGTAGATGTAAAATGGGCCATGGACTGCAGTAACCAAAAATGACACATGTAGACCACTAGGTGGCGCTATAGTGTTTTTTTGCCTTTAACTCCCACACTACATATCGCACATTAGAAATCCATATGTCCCCGTGTTCCTTGAGTCCATCTGAATCTCAAGATGTAGGCCACGCCCATTTCTGCTGAGAATTGTTTTCGCAATATCCAGCAATGTGCAAAACCAACTTTTACAAACTCGTCCAAGGCCGTGCAACCGATATGCACGAAACCTGGTACCTAGCACCTCTAGACACACTTGAACAAAAATTATCCAAAGAATTTTGCTACGTTAAAGTATGCGCATTTTACGACCAAACAAATTTTCCTAGCTAGCTACGAAGCACAAACCTAATCATATGTCGGCCAGTTTAAAAGCTATAAGCAAACCACATAACAACCTTGTGTAACTTTGCACTCTGATGCTGTGTACCAAATTTGGGTAAGATCGGCCATTAGGGGGCGCTATAATAAACGTTTAAGTTTTTCAGCAAATAACTCAATGCATTTAAATGGGAAGATTTCAATTACAATATCTCGGCCACAGTACATGCTATCAACGCGAATCTTGGGTTGCTTTGTCGGCATGCCGCCCTGAGGCTCTATACCAAATTTGGTAAAGATCGGCCATTAGGGGGCGCTAAAGTCAACGTAAACCAGATCGGGCCCTTTTGCTCCATTGACGTCAATGGGATATTTGCATCGCACCGTACCGCAGACCTTGCGGCTCATGCCTCTCGATATTTACTAACGTTTGCCTCCACCCCGTCGGGCTTTGGGTTCAGGGACCTCAGGCTCAACAATTGACCCACTTCCACTACTAGGTTGCGCTATAGCAGAAAAAATGTGTTGTGCGACAGTAAATGCTATCAACATGTAACGTGATGCTGGTTCGGCATGCTGTTCTGAGGCTTTGTATCAAATTTGGCGAAGTTTGGCCATTAGCGGGCGCTATAGTCAACGTAGATGTGTTTTGACCATTTTAGGCAATCAATGTTAAAGGTGCTCTAAGTGATGTTGGGTGATGTCACTTATTGTTGATGTTCAAAGTATTGTCCATCAATATGGAAGCTAGTTTTCCCCTCCCTCCTCCTCATTGTGTCTCCTTCCCCACCTCCTAATTTCCACGCAGTAACCCTCTAACCCCCACCCCGCCCAAACACAATAAGTGTTCAGTATTTGGTATGGCCACTAGTTCCATTGAGTATTGCAGTGCATCTTTTTCTTATGCAGACTGAATTCCTGAAAGTGCAGGAAATGTCAATTCGTATTTCATTATTTGCGTGTTATCAATACTCCAATTGATGTTGGTTGGGGTGGTGGATGAGTAAAACATTGGACTTTCACTTGGGGCCAGCCATGTATAGGTGTAAAAGACTATTTTTGGAAGAAAAAAAAGGAAAAACTATTCCTGACCGGAAGCCTCTCCAAAAGAACAGGGTTCAAATTACCAACCAAAATGTCCTGTATTTAGTTCATAATATTATGCTACAGCATGTCTGTATTACAGAAAGTAATTAGGTTTAGTCTTTTTAAACGTTTTATGTTAACTTTAATTCAATATTTATGTATTTCAGGATGATAGCAATATGATTGGACCTTATGATTTGAAGGTTATGACAATAGTATTTTAACGTGCTTCTACTGGTAAAAATTGAATTGAACTTAACAATAGTATATTATATAAGTATACAAAATTCCACAGCACAATATATATATATATATATATATATATATATATATATATATATATATACAACCCAAATCAGAAAAAGTTGGGACAGTATGGAAAACACAAATAAAAAAAGAAAGTAGTGATTTCTAAATCACAAATTGTTACAAGTAAATATAGATCTATATTTACTGAATTAGTTATTATTAAAATATTACACATTTAAAGACATATTCACACTGTTATAGGGGACACTAGTGTGCATGTGAAGGTTCTGAGAAACTATTTGATGATGATCAGTTTAAAAGGTATACGCAAACCACTAGAGAAACTTGTGCAACATAGCACTCGGATGCTCGGTACCAAATTTGGGGAAGATCAGTAATTAGGGGGCGCTATAATAAATGGGAAAATTTAAATTGCAGTATCTCGGCCACAGTACACGCTATCAACGCGAAACGTTGGGTGCTTTGTCGGCATGCTGCCCTGAGACTCTATACCAAATCTGGTAAAGATCGGCCATTAGGGGGCGCTAAAGTCAACGTAGACCAGATCGGGGCCTTTTGCTCCATCGAAGTCGATGGGATATTTGCATCGCAACGTACCGCAGACCTTGCGGCTCACGCCTCTCGATATTTACCAACGTTTGCCTCCGCGCCGTCGGGCTTTGGGTTCCGCTTTCGCACGCTCCCCGGGGCGTCAGGGACGAGTTGCATCGGAGACTTGGACCCCGTCATAACTGCTTGCAGTTCTAGTTATTCATTATTATTATTAGGGGTCCAAGTCCGAGTCTGGAAGAAGCGGCGGTAGCAATAGCTACGCCGTTCGCACAGTAGGACTGTGGAACCCTATTGTTTTTGTACTGATTATTATTCATTATTATTAGGGGTCCAAGTCCGAGTCTGGAAGAAACGGCGGTAGCAATAGCTACGCCGTTCGCACAGTAGGACTGTGGAACCCTATTGTTTTTGTACTGATTATTATTATTATTCATTATTATTCATTATTATTCTTCCCCGCGTAAAAGTCCCGCTGCAGCCTAAACCGTACATGGTGGGCGGGTGCCCTTTTCAGGACTGGTCCAGAACCCGGCAACGACCTCAGGCGCAACAATTTCCCCACTTCCACCACTAGGTGGCGCTATAGCAGAAAAAACGCGTTTGACCCTATAACTTCCAAACCGTATGTTGCACATTAAAAATACACATATGCACGCGTTCACTGGATCCTAGGAAATCTCACGATATAGGCCACGCCCATTTCCGCCTAGAGTTTTATGCGTGAAAAATCGCAATTTATCAAAAACCTACTTTTTCGAACTCCTCCTAGACCGTGTGACCGATTCGCACGAAACTTGGCACGTAGCACCTTCAGACTAACCAGACAAAAAATTATAAACAGAATTGTTATAGGATACAAATTGCATATATTACGCACAACCAAATTTGTGTAGCTAACTATGAAAACACGAACCTTGCCATATCTCGGTCAAAATGAATGTTATCAATGCACAACTTCAGATTCTTGTTTCCCATGTCCCCCTGGAGGGGCCCAATACATATTACAAAAATTGACCAGTAGGGGGCGCTACAAGTACAAAATGTTTATATCTCATGAACGGCTCATTCGATTTTTACCAAATTTGGAGGGTACTATCTAGAGTAACTCATGAGACCACCCCTACCGTGGGGTACGGTTTGGTCAAAGTGGGCGTGGCCTATGAGACTCACGTCTAGATTCACCCTTTACCCTGATGTGAGCCAATTGAAATTTACATGGTAGATGTAGAATGGGGCATGGACTGCAGTTACAAAGAATTACACATGTAGACCACTAGGTGGCGCTATAGTGGGTTTTTGCTTTTAACTCCCACACTACGTATCGCACATTAGAAATCCATATGTCCCCGTGTTCCTTGAGTCCATCTGAATCTCATGATGTAGGCCACGCCCATTTCTGCTGAGAATTGTTTTCGCAATATTGCGCAATGTGCAAAACCAACTTTTTCGAACTCTTCCAAGGCCGTCCAACCGATATGCACGAAACCTGGTACCTAGCACCTCTAGACAGACTTGAACAAAAATTATCCAAAGAATCTTTCTACGTTAAAGTATGCGCATTTTACGACCAAACAAATTATCCTAGCTAGCTACCAAGCACAAACTTAATCATATGTCGGCCGATTTTAAAGCTATAAGCAAACCATTTGACAACCTTGTGCTACATAGCACTCCAATGCTGTGTACCAAATTTTGGGAAGATCGGCCATTACGGGGCGCTATAATAAACGTTTAAGTTTTTCAGCAAATAACTCAATGCATTTAAATGGGAAGATTTCAATTACAATATCTCGGCCACCGTACATGCTATCAACGCGAAACTTGGGGGGCTTTGTCGGCATGCCAACCTGAGGCTCTACACCAAATTTGGTAAAGATCAGCCATTAGGTGGTGCTATAATCAACGTTTATTTGCGTTGGCCAATAAGTCAATGCATTTAAATGGGGACTTTGTGATTTTCAATATCTTTGCGACAGAGATCCATACATACATACATACATGCCCTGTACATACATACATCCATGCTATCCATGCCCTGTAACCCCGGTACAGTAAGTACAGTAACGTTCAAAACATCGTTTTAGACATCTTTAGTCTATTGGCTATTTAGATTTTGTCCTGGAACACGTCACTTACACATTTGGCGTCTTGTGTAGACTCTTTACATATTTATAAACATATGTACATTTTATCTACTAGTGTTATTGTTGAATAGATTGTGAATACATATTTCTAACATTGTATGATGTTTTTGTTGAGTTATTTTTACACAATACTTTTTCTGAGCTTTTTGAACCTTGTCCCATGACAAATGTACAACTACAATAACCTTGACTCGGACAAAACATGCATACAAAATTGTTTGTGTGAAGAGTTGTTTGAAATAAATTCAGTTAAAAAAATAACTCAATGCATTTAAATGGGAAGATTTCAATTACAATATCTCGGCCACAGTACATGCTATCAACGCGAAACTTGGGCTGCTTTTACGGAATGTCATTTTGAGGCCCTGTACCGAATTTCGTAAACATAGGCCTTTAGGGGGTGCTATATTCAACGTGGACCTGTTTTTGCCCTTGTGCGCCCACATGGTGGGCGGGTGCCATTTCCAGGACTGGTCCAGAACCCTGCAAGGACCTCAGGCGCAACAATTCACCTATTTCCACCACGAGGTGGCAATAAAGCAGAAAAAAACGTGTTGCTGCGACAGTTAATGCTATCAACATGAAACGTGATGCTTGTTCGGCATGCTGTTCTGAGCCTTTGTATCACATTTGGCGAAGATTGGCCATTAGCAGACGCTATTGTCAATGTAGATGTGTTTTGACCATTTTAATCAATCAATGTTAAAGGTGCTCTAAGAGATGTTGGGTGATGTAGCTTATTTTTGATGTTCAAAGTGTTGTCCCTTAATATGGAAGCTAGTTTGCCACTCCCTGCTCTTCATCCCATCCCCTTTCCCTCCTCCTAACTTCCATGCAGTAACCCTCTAACCCCCATCCCAGCCCAACACAAGAAGTGTTCAGTATTTTGCATGACCACAAGATTAATCATTATAAAATCGCGATCTTGATTCACCCTGCTTTTTAGTCATGTGTTTCACTCGTCGAGTGAGCCCAGGCACTAGTGACAAAAATCAGCCAACCACTCAGTCTCAAACTGAACTCATACAGAAAAAAGGTACATAACAGAGAAACACAAACAAAAACAAACCTTTTTTCCATTTGCATTCATTGGCCAAGTGACCACAGGGACTGGTAAGGGAGTGATGACAAGTGCTGCAACGGTCTTAATTAGACGGCACGCCACAAGTTCCGGGTTGGCAGTGGGCATGACTATGCCCATGGTGGGAGAACCCCTTATGTTTGCAGGCGTGTGGTGATGTGCAATGTGCTATACATGCCCAAAAAATCAGTTTGGTACTGACAATTTGTTTTGTTTTGCCATGGTTCATGTGTGCAATAAACATTACACTTGTTGAGAAAAAAAATCGTGTCAAGGAATGGTGATATCAATTTTAAGCAAAAAAAAATCGTGATTCATATTTTTCACTGAATTGTCCAGCTCTAATGGCCACTATTTCCATTGAGTAGTGCAGTGTATCTTTTTATTATGCATACTGAATTTCTGAAAGTGCATATATACGAAACGCCAATTTGTATATTATTTGCATGTTATCAAGATGTATACTTGCTTTTTGCTACGTTTTTGAATTTTGCTACGTTAAAGTATGCGCATTGATGACCAAACAAATTTTCCTAGCAAGCTACCAAGCACAAACTTAATCATGTCTCGGCCAATTTTAAATATATAAGCAAACCACTCAAGAATACTGTCCAACATAGCACTCTGATGCTCTCTACCAAATTTGGGGAAGATCAATTGCAGCATCTCGGCAAGATTACAGGCTATCAACGTGAAACTTGGGGGGTCGTCGTCGGCATGCCGCCCTGAGGCTCCAAACCCAATTTGGTAAAGATCGGTCATTAGGGGGCGCTAAAGTCAACTTAAATCAGACCGGGCCCTTTTGCTCCATTGACCTTGATGGGATATTTGCATCGCAACGTACCGCAGACCTTGCGGTTCACGCCTCTCGATATTTACCAACGTTTGCCTCCACTCAGTCGGGCTTTGGGTTCCACTTTCGCACGCTCCTCGGGGCGTCGGGGACGAGTTGCATCGGACACTTGGACCCCGTCATAACTGCTTGCAGTTCTAGTTATTCATTATTATTATTCATTATTATTCTTCCCCGCGTAAAAGTCCCGCTGCAGCCTAAACCGTACATGGTGGGCGGGTGCCCTTTTCAGGACTGGTCCAGAACCCGGCAACGACCTCAGGCGCAACAATTTCCCCACTTCCACCACTAGGTGGCGCTATAGCAGAAAAAACGCGTTTGACCCTATAACTTCCAAACCGTATGTTGCACATTAAAAATACACATATGCACGCGTTCACTGGATCCTAGGAAATCTCACGATATAGGCCACGCCCATTTCCGCCTAGAGTTTTATGCGTGAAAAATCGCAATTTATCAAAAACCTACTTTTTCGAACTCCTCCTAGACCGTGTGACCGATTCGCACGAAACTTGGCACGTAGCACCTTCAGACTAACCAGACAAAAAATTATAAACAGAATTGTTATAGGATACAAATTGCATATATTACGCACAACCAAATTTGTGTAGCTAACTATGAAAACACGAACCTTGCCATATCTCGGTCAAAATGAATGTTATCAATGCACAACTTCAGATTCTTGTTTCCCATGTCCCTCTGGAGGGGCCTAATACATATTACAAAAATTGACAAGTAGGGGGCGCTACAAGTACAAAATGTTTATATCTCATGAACGGCTCATTCGATTTTTACCAAATTTGGAGGGTACTATCTAGAGTCACTCATGAGACCACCCCTACCGTGGGGTACGGATTGGTCAAAGTGGGCGTGGCCTATGAGACTCACGTCTAGATTCACCGTTTACCCTGATGTGAGCCAATTGAAATGTACATGGTAGATGTAGAATGGGGCATGGACTGCGGTTACAAAGAATTACACATGTAGACCACTAGGTGGCGCTATAGTGGTTTTTTGCTTTTAACTCCCACACTACGTATCGCACATTAGAAATCCATATGTCCCCGTGTTCCTCGAGTCCATCTGAGTCTCATGATGTAGGCCACACCCATTTCTGCTGAGAATTGTTTTCGCAATATCGCGCAATGTGCAAAACCAACTTTTTCGAACTCGTCCAAGGCCGTCCAACCGATATGCACGAAACCTGGTACCTAGCACCTCAAGACACACTTGAACAAACATTATCCAAAGAATTTTGCTACGTTAGAGTATGCGCATTTTACGACCAAACAAATTTTCCTAGCTAGCTACGAAGCACAAACTTAACCATATGTCGGCCAATTTAAAAGGTATAAGCAAACCACTTAACAACTTTGTGCAAAATTGCACTCTGATGCTGTGTACCAAATTTGGGGAAGATCGGCCATTAGGGGGCACTATAATAAACGTTTAAGTTTTTCAGCAAATAACTCAATGCATTTAAATGGGAAGATTTCAATTACAATATCTCGGCCACAGTACCTGCTATCAACGCGAAACTTGGGTTGCTTTGTTGGCATGTTGCCCTGAGGCTCTATACCAATTTTGGTAAAGATCGGCCATTAGGGGGCGCTAAAGTCAATGTCAACCATCGACGTCAATGGAATATTTGCATCCATGCCCTGTACAAACATCCATGCCATCCATGCCCTGTAACCGTGGTACAGGGCATGGATGTATGGATACAGGGCCAGGCAGCATGACAAAGACAACCGTAGGACAGAGAACACTACAGAAGGGTTTTCACCGGCGACTTGATAGCTGCTGGTGAGTAAACATCGAAAGCAGGAGTAAGTGTGGGTAAATATGTGTATTGATACTGGGATGTTTACACAACTGTGTCGATTGACTTCAAAAAAGTTCACAACTTACTCGAACCAAAGTTCACAACACCTTTTTAGACATCTTTATTGGCTATTTAGGTTTTGTCCTGGAACACGTCACTTACACATTTGGCGTCTTGTGGAGACTCATTACATATTTATAACCATATGTACATTTTATCTACTAGTGTTATTGTTGAATAGATTGTGAATACATATTTCTAACATTGTATGATGTTTTTGTTGAGTTACTTTTACACAATACTTTTTCTGAGCTTTTTGAACCTTGTCCCTGAGAAATAACCCATATTACAAAAAAGACTAAAATTAACACTAAAACTAATAAAAACTAAACTAAAACTAAGCATTTGAAAAAACTAAACTGAGTTTGAAAATAAAAATTCAAAACAAAACAAAAATAAAAACTACTGAAAATTGTAAAACTACAATAACCTTGACTTGGACAAAACATGCATACAAAATTGTTTGTGGATTGTGTGAAGAGTTGTTTGAAATAAATTCAGTTCAAAAAACAGTTACATTTGTTTCATTTTTTTATATATTATATTTCCCCATAGTTGTGACATTTTGTAGGAGTAACGTATTACTCATTCAACCATGACTTAACCCGGCCTGAGCTCGGGTAGGGTATCCATGCCTTAATTTGAATGACCTGTATCCATCAAACAGTGCCTCTAGTAGCACCTGTGTGCTACGTCTGTAGACCTGCTGGGCTGCTGGAACACTGCTGAAAGACAGGATCAGCACTGCTTGAACTGGATCAGCACTGGTCTCCTGAAATACAGCATCAATCATAGTGTTTAAACCTACAGATCAAAAAGGTTTGCATTAATTTGCTATTGAATCATATTACTCTCAAATGCTATCATACCCATGTTCATTGTGTAAATCCCTACATGCTAAATAGATCAACCAACAACCACAATAACCTGACACACATATATAAGATAAATAATGGTTTTGTGATATTGTTGTAAAAGTTGTAAGCTAAATGAGGAACAACAGCCTCCCCTTGTAAGAATAAATGCCTTTAGAGTGGGGTGGTGAGAGGGAAAGGAAGGGGCATTAGAGTGTGGAGTGGTCCGTGGGAAATGAAGGGGTATTAGAGTGTGGGGTGATCAGTGGGAGATGAAGGGGTATTAGAGTGTGGGGTGGTCAGTGGGAGATGAAGGGGTATTAGAGTGTGGGGTGGCGAAGGAGAGAGGAAGAGGAAGAGAGGGGCACAGAAGATAAAGAAGAGCCAGAGAAAGGCAAAGGCAGAGTGAAATATCAAATGAGATACGGGCAATAACTCTAGACTGTAATCAACCATGGCCTAAGAATAACAGAGGCTGGGTTGAGAGTGCCTGTTTTCTTTTACCTGTACGTATTTTCCAGCAGGTCCTTATCATTGTGGTGTTATAGATCTTTTTTTTTTTTATATACAAGATTTCTTTATGTATTTTTGATGGCTGGTGTGTACACAAAATGACAAGATAAATGTTTTGTTTAAAGTATAGTGTGTGTGCCACAGCTGACATCAATACTATTGTGTTGCCTCAATATTTATATTGTTATATATATATATCTTAGCCTTTGGACATTATTTCATAGTAGGTAACTATCACACTTTCAGAGTTCACTGCCATTAGACAAGATGTCTGCATTTGACTGACTTGGTCTAAGCAATGATAAATAACGGTAGTTTAGATGACAATGATTTATTCATTGATGGATTTATTACATTTGAAACGAGTTAATTGGTGTGCTTACAGTACAACATGGTGTGAGGGTTCTATTTCGATCTTGACAATTGTAAATTTGGTTCAGTAAATGTACCAAAGAAAAACTGTAATCTGGATTACCTTAAAGTCTGTGGTCATCACAGCAGCAGGGCAGTGTTCCTCTGTCTATGTAGCTACAGCAGCTGGGATGTTGGGCTGTGCCCTGTGGTTATCACAGTTTAACACAAAATTACAACAGCCTGGCTCCATATATGATCTGAGCTGACGAGGGAGAAAGGGCCAGCAGCAAGGCCTTCAGACTGGCTGTAAGACCATTTTGGTCACAACATTCAGTGCATTCATGATGGTTTAAAGTAAGACTCAAATTAATCTAATAACCTTTTACAGAATCAACAATTAGTCTTAGCAGGTATGGACACTGTAGCTGTTGGCTCTAGCCTGTTTGCTGTAAAACAATTCAGTGTAATTTTCCCCTCATAGTCAAGCTACTTTATGCTTCACAATGTGTCTTTACCTGTTGTCTCTCCAACACACTGCAAGTATGGAGTGAAACCTATGGAGTGAAAGTATGCACAGAAACAGTATAAATATACAGTAGTACGCACACAATAAAAATCCTTTAATGACAGCCTGAGCAAAAACATACCAGAAAAGAAAACACTCACCATCATCGCTGACATGTTAATTCCATATCTGTTCCAATCCAATCCACCTTTATTTATAAAGCACTTTAAAAACAACACTGTCGACCAAAGTGCTGAACACAGTCTCTAAATAAATAAGAACATACAACAAAAGCACAACAAAAATAAAAAACAATAGATAATAAAATAAATGCAATATTACAATATTACAAAGCTGAAAAAAGTCAACCCTCAAACTGAGTTAAACGCCAACGAAAATAAATGAGTTTTTAAATGAGATTTAAAAACAGGAAGAGACTCAGCCAGCCTGATGTGTAAAGGCAGCTCATTCCAGAGTCTTGGAGCTGCCACTGCAAACGCGCGGTCACCTCTGGTTTTGCGTTTGGTCTTAGGGACGAACAGCAGTGCCTGGTCAGCCGACCGGAGCGATTGACCCGGAATGTATGGCACGAGCAGATCAGACAGGTATTGAGGGGCCAGGCCATGCAGACATTTAAAAACAAATAAAAGAATTTTAAAATCAGTGCGATAGTGCACAGGGAGCCAGTGGAGGGATCGGAGAATGGGTGAGATATGGTCAAATTTTCGAGTTCCAGTTAGAAGACGAGCAGCTGCATTTTGGACTAGTTGTAATCGTGCCATCAGTGATTTACTAAGACCGGAGTACAGTGCATTGCAATAATCTAAACGAGTGGTAATAAAAAGCATGGATTAAAATTTCAAAGTCCCAATTTCACCAAGTCTAAGGCATGTTCATGCAAAGTAACAGGAACCCTGGGTGCGTTTCTTTGGTGTATTTCAGAGTCAGTAGGAAGGTGCCTTTACTTTTCTAATTATAATAACTATAAATTGTCTAATGCCCTTAAGCTGTTATTTTGGTTTTTAGTGTGCATTCATTAATTGTTTGTGTTTTATTGAAGAAGCATGGAAAACATTGGATAAACATTTTACAACGAGGATTTCTAAAGTTATTGATTTTTTTTAAACAATTGTAAATTCACTGTCCTGAAAAATGGGTGCATAAATAGTGTAATATTAGTTTAATTGTTTACATGTTACATGTTTGTAAATAAAAGTTTATCTCTGGCAATTGTTAAAGAGAATAAACTGGGTTTAAATAATAGGTGCTTTCATGTAAATGTCAAAACAACCAGCAGGACACCGCAGGGAATCGAACCCCATCCCAGTAAACCAGGAGTACCATTACCAGTGTCTTTTGCTTTTTTTGACGCAACATGGAAGGGAAGCAAAACCTGCATTAACAACAGCATATAGGTAGCGGTATTTAATATTATAGCATGAATGTACTATCTTTGGTTCTGAAAAACTTAAATATATATTAGCAGTTTTGAATAAATGCCAAATATGAGGGAAATTTTTATTAATATGTCTTAGTTAAACATGCTGTTGTAATGCAGTAAAACAAACCTTATTTACATTTTTACCATGCAATTAAATTAAGCTGTTTTGTGTTTGTTTATGATAAATCAATTTATAGTTTAAAATGTAGAGCAGGCAGGATGATATTAAGATTTATTTCTGATTAATATATTCCTAAAAATCTTAAGAATATTTACAGGATGATTTGAAATTTGATATTAAGCAGGATGGACATTTTAGGCTAACTTGGGGACTTTGATGGATGAATTAGCTGTGTAAATGACATTTACTTTCCATGTAATTTAAGTGGATAGGAAACCCAAACAAATACATTCGTGATAACTGTAGTATGTTGATATTATCTCTACATTTACTATTGCAGGATCTATGTCTCTAATGTAAACATGATCAATTGCTGTCCCATTCTCTGTTGTTGGTGAGGTAACAATCTGATTGTAACCTTGATGAGTCATTAAGGTGGTTATAGATTTTGAAATTAGAACATTATCATTAAAATCTCCCATTATTATTTTAGCACCTGGTAGATCATTAAAACTGCTGACTACAGCCTCAAGTTCAGTTTTAAAATGACTGATTTTGTACAATGGTGGTCTGTACAGTACCATGTAATTATGGTTCATAGGCTGAACCTTGAACATTATTGCTTCCAAGTCACTACATTGCACATTTACCATGTTACAGATGATGTGGTTTTTGTGATAGAAGCCCACACCACCATGTTTTTCCTTCTGCAACTTTGAAAAACGTGTCATGTCACTGTAAGATTGAGATCTAGCCTTGTGATAAAATGTCCATCCTGCCATCTCAATATTAGTTAGTGATGCACCGTGTTGCAACCATGTTTCTGTTAGGCAAATTACATCAGCGTCCAAAATTCGGGGATCTTGCTTTAGGTCATTAATGTGAACATCTAAACCTTGAATGTTGTGTAAACAGATTTTCAGAGAAAAAGCTGGTTTTGGTAGTGGAGTCTCAATGTAAGGTTTAAGGGAATTTAAGTGTTCATCGATATCAGGTTTTGCATAGATAGCTGTTGCTTTAAAATCTTGAATGATCAGGTTTTCTATTGATGTTACACGACTCAGAGCTACATAGGCTTGGCCAGCAGAGAAAATCTTTTTAAAAGAAACCACTGCTTTGTCCAAAGTTAAGCCCTGAACTTTGTGGATCGTGCACGCCCACGCCAAGCGTAGTGGGAACTGTCGCCTAATTCCACCACTGTTTGTCACTTTGTCTTCATCAAGTCCAATTGGTGTTGCATTTTCAAATCCAGTTAATGAACATGGGAATTTTGATCTCAAATTATTGCCAATTCTTTTGTCATCAAAATTAACATAAATTGTTTTGGGGTCTGTAGCATTTTCATCAAATTGTATAAGACAAACCGTACCAAAAACTCCATTAACAAGACCATCTGAAATGTCGATATTTCTAATGAGCATGACTAGCATTTGTACCAACACTTAATAATTTTTTCAAATAAGTGTTTTGATCAAAGGTATGCGAGGTACGTTTTGTTGCAAAACGACCCGTTTGTGGATTTTTATCAAAGTCTTGGGCTTTGATTTGGACTATATCAGTGCACACTTTATGCAGCATATTGAAGTTATGAATGTCTACTTGACTGTTTGTTGCAAAAATGTGAAGGTCCTCTGTGTTTTCTCCCATGCCTGTCTCTCGTCGTTTTAACAACATTTCATCTTGTTCATTAAGTTTTTCTCCTTTCTTATGTTTTCTGATGCGATTGAGTGTTCTAGCAAAATCTTGATTTTGCTGCCTAACTATTTCTTTTAACTCCACATGATGGAAAGTATCCTGCCATAGGTTTATCCCTGTCTGTTCTGAGTAAAGAGGCTTCCCTTTAACGGGTGGGAGTTGAAAGAAATCTCCAACAGCTATTACTGACACATTACCAAAGGGAGAAAAATCCCCACATTGTTTGATTTGCCGTAGTCTGCCATGAATATATGTTAACAGTTTGTTATCCACCATAGATATTTCATCAATCACTAGTATTTGTAGATCTTTCAAACTGGCTCTTAATGTATTTACTTTTTCCTCCTTTAGAGGCTGGTAGGGTAAGGACACGTTATTACTTATAGCAAAGCTGTGGTGTATTGTAGTAGCGTTAATGTTATAAGCAGCTACTCCTGTGGGTGCGGTTAGTAAAACGTGAACATCATTTGGATTATCAGAAATTCTTGCCAACAATCTGCATGCCTCATAATACACAGCTTTTATCAAATGTGATTTTCCTGTGCCTGCTCCACCAGAAATAAACACATGAAATGGTTCAGGATTATTCCCATTTACTTTCTTTATGCACCACTGTCGTATTTCATAAAACACCTGCGCTTGTAAGTCATTTAATGAACGCAATATAGATTGAGCTTCAGTATGACTTATTTTTTGCTTTTGGAATTCAATTGACACAAGTGGGTTTTCTACTGGTTGTAGATCTGGAATAACCTCTCTTTCTGTTGGAAACCCAGGGTTAAGTCTCTTTTCCTCTAAACTTTCCAAACGCTCTGATTCAGTTTCAGGACAAAGAAACGCCCAGGCATCTTCTGGAAAACCACTACTTTCTACAATCTCTTCACAGTCTTCTAATTTTTCTGCTTCAACTTCAAATTTAGACCTGTTCATATCTACTACCTCTTTTACTGCTAGAACATCACCATTACAGTTAGTTATGGAGCCTGCATCATAAAACTCTTGAAAACCAATAAATGGTGTAGGTTTCAACTCTTGATCAGTATAGTGCGGCAAGAACAGCTGAAGTAAACTCTGGTAGTGCATCTCTGGCTGCTTTGTTGGCGAAAACCGAGCATATCTCACGACAGCCATACCTGTCCGTGTCCTCTTCCTAACAAAGCCACTGTTATTATCCAATTTTATTACACCTGCTCTAGAGCTTTCCTTTTTGTAAACTGGCCTGTATTCTGATGCAAAAGTAGCCAAACACATGTCTTTAAAGTTATCAGTTTTAGGTCTACATTTATAACGATCAGTGGTGCTTGTCATCCATATTTGGTCTGTGTGTGTGTCTTCCTGTTCTGCTCTCTTTTGAATAACACTAAGAGGAAGACTCATTCTAACAATGTTGTCTCCAGTAGGAACAAATACAACTTTTCTGGAATTTTCCCTTAATCTCATATTTGTGAGTCGATACACACTTTCCTGAGCAGAAACCTCTCGATTATGTAGAAACACAGTACCCAACTTGTTAAGAGCTTCTTTTGCTTCTAAATTTCCATCGGCTTTAATTTCATTTTGTGCATGTGAAAGCATCTTTCCCATTTCCTGTTCTGCTTTAGAGATGTATGATATTATATAAACACAGGCATATGGATCGGTAATAAACTGAATGTCCATATTGCCATTCCAGCAACGCAGAAGCTGCATATTGTATTGTATTGATGTATCCTTTTATATACAACACTGGTTTTTTTGCTAAGTAACCGATATGCCTTTTCAAAGATTTCCTGATTTATTCCAATTGAATCAAACAAAGACTTAACACTGTCAAATGGCTTTTCAAGGGCTACTTTTACTTTTGTCATAATATCTTCTGCAAGTTTCAGTTTTTCCTTGTGTTGCTTTTGCTGCTCTTCGCTTTGTTCATTTTGCTGCTGCATTTCTTCTATTTTACAAATAAAGGTATTATTGCTTGGAGGTCGTGGGAAATGATACCTACATGTTGTGCCCTTCTTTTTGCAACTTTTTGTGTGTTTCTTACTGTGCATCTGAACACTGGAAACCGTCTCATGCATAGCATCACCTTCAGGGGGGAGTTCACATGTAACATACTTGTTGATAAAATCTACGACCTCTTCATCTGTATTTGTTCCTATCTTTGGGGCATTCTCGACCCAGAACAGACAATGGACGTGAGGGGATCCGCGGGCCTGAAATTCTACTCTGTAAAAATAATCAATTATTTTGCCAATTGGCTGAGCAGGTGACATTATAACATCTTTTAGAAAACAATGAAATCTGTAGTCAAACATCCTTGCTGCTGTCACAGGATTCTCTTTTAACAGCTTACATTTTTGCGACCAGTCCAGGTCATTTACGTCGCCCTTTATATTTTGCTGTTGCATAAATGTTTCCATCATCTCAGTCCATCGTAAATCAGCAGACGAGAACGAACAAAACCAAGTTGGAATGCCAAGCTGCCTGACCATAGCAAACAATTCTTTCTGAACACCTTGCCAAAACACCGGTGTTCCTCTGATTGGCTTCAAAAACTTGTACCCCATGTCATAATTTAACAGATTTTTAACAAAATCTGTATCGGCAAACATAGATGACGTTATTTGTTTCTTTTCCCCACTATGATAGCCTTTCCTCAATGCTATTGATACACTTGAAACAATTTGAGAAATTTCACAATAACTTTGTCCATAAAAGATAAAATCTACATTTTTGCCAAATCTACCATCAGCATTAAGGATTCTATTATTGAAATATTTGGATGGTGTTAACTTATGCTCTCTGGCTTCATGAAATGTTCCTGTTCCTGTTGGAAATAGAACTGGAAAACACTGCGCTTCATTACTGATGTCTGAAAGTAATCTTACAGGATTGTTTCCCTCTGCCGGTGCTACTGATAAAATACTGTCAAAGTTTTGATCTAATATTTCCTGTGCTATATCGACTGGTTGCAAACATGTATCCAAATACATCCCATACTGCTGTTTGTCAGTTATATGTTCTTCAATATCCTCTACAACTGCATTACATACATCTTTTTCATCATTAATTTCTTTTTCTAGGGGATTTTGCCAATTGTCATTAAACTGCACATCTTTATAAAATTTGTTGTGTTTTTTCAAGTATTTTAAAGAGCGACGAATTTTATTTGTGTGGACATACTGATAGTCATAATGGCCTTTGTAGTGAAGTTTTCGCTTTAGTTTAACTCTAATCATAAGATCATCATTGTCTGATCTAGGGAGAACGTTGGTAACAACATTATTGTTAGATGGAACACAAGTTACTGGCCCATGGACTCCATTTTGTCCTCCCTTTGGTAAAGCTAATATTTTCATGAATGGTATATTCTGGGCAATTAAATGGCCTTCTAATGAATTCAGGTTCTGAAGTACTTCTGGTATAGGATCTAATTGTAAATTATTTATTACACATTGTTCAGGTACTCTACCATTATTTATTTTTCTATGACATGTATAACATATCCACGATTTAGCAAAATGTGACTGCTTTAAAGAGCAATTCATTTCACATGACTTGGTACATTTATGAAGATATGTGGAAGTTATGCATTTGCGTGCTACTGATTCCACTAATGAACCCTTCTTAAGATATTTATCTTTTTTACATTCAATTACCTGATGCTGAAATAATAATCTATGACAACTGCAACAAACAAATGTTGGGCCATGTTTTATCTTTTCTTTAAACTGTTCAACTACAAAATCAATGTCATGTTTTTGAAGTAATTGCTTAACTTTTTTAGCTGTATTGCTCTGAATGACCTTTTGTTTCACACCAGGTTTAGTTGTATAATTAATTTTGTTCCTCAGTAGAAGACTTTCTTTAACCCCAGGTTTAGTTGTATAATTCATTTTGTTCCTCAGTAGAACCCTCGCTTTAAACCCAGGTTTAGTTGTATAATTAATTTTGTTCCTCAGTAGAAGACTTTCTTTAACCCCAGGTTTAGTTGTATAATTAATTTTGTTCCTCAGTAGAAGACTTTCTTTAACCCCAGGTTTAGTTGTATAATTAATTTTGTTCCTCAGTAGAAGACTTTCTTTAACCCCAGGTTTAGTTGTATAATTACTTTTGTTCCTCAGTAGAACCCTCGCTTTAAACCCAGGTTTAGTTGTATAATTAATTTTGTTCCTCAGTAGAAGACTTTCTTTAACCCCAGGTTTAGTTATATAATTAATTTTGTTCCTCAGTAGAAGACTTTCTTTAACCCCAGGTTTAGTTGTATAATTAATTTTGTTCCTCAGTAGAAGACTTTCTTTAACCCCAGGTTTAGTTGTATAATTACTTTTGTTCCTCAGTAGAACCCTCGCTTTAAACCCAGGTTTAGTTGCATAATTAATTTTGTTCCTCAGTAGAAGACTTTCTTTAACCCCAGGTTTAGTTGTATAATTAATTTTGTTCCTCAGTAGAACCCTTGCTTTAAACTCAGGTTTAGTTGCGTATGTATTAATACTTGCTTGTTGTTTCATGTCTTTGTAGTCAATGTCACTAGCATATTTGTGTTGTCCTTTAATTTTTTTGTTTTGCCTATATTCAGTGTCTTCAGCATATCTCTGTCTCTTTTTCTTATTTTGGCTTTCATTACTAATCTTACATGCTGAAAGTAAATTGCCCTTTGCCTCTGAGTGATCATTTTCACAGTGGGTACTAACACTATAGCAGATATTAGAGGTATTATCCTTCACGCATGTAACTGGCTCATAATGACATTCATTGCAGTGTTTAAGATAAATCCCTTTGTTTTCAGTTGTCTCACTGTTGGACCTAAATCTTAACCACTTATATTGACTATATGTATATATGTCTACCTCAAATACATCAGCAGCTGCTTGAATTTCGACTTCGGTAGCCCAAGTTCCAACAGAACTCATTTTTGATGTCTTAAGGTACTGCTCTACAGATGAAAAGTTTTGCCTGAGAATGTCACGGTATACATCAGGATTTTGTTTAAGATTATTCACTACAGCCCTACGAATAGCCCTATGATATCCCTGTAGTCCACTAAAAACATGGGACAGTGCACCAAAGAAACAATTACCATCTGACTTAATGTTAGTGGTTGTGCAAGGTACAGGCTGCTCTAATTCCATGCTATCTACAACAACATCCTCATGAGATAAACTAGGCACAATATCAAGTTTGTAACAGATCCTCCTTTTATCAGTTAATGTCAAAGATTTAAATGTGACTTGTGTGGCGTTTGTTTCAGACACTAAACAAACACTTGGCTCATCATTGTTGGTCGTTTCTGCTATTGTCTTCAACTCAAGATTTATAGGACTTTCATCCACAAACACCTCGTCACAAACCATAGACTCAGAGATACTATCAACATGTTCAACATCTATAACAATTGATGTTTCTGACTCAACATCGATGACACTTTCATCTACCGACTCATCACAAACTACTGACTCAGAATCACTATCTAATTGCTGGACACTGACTTGAATGACGTAATCACCTACAACAACTTTAACACCAGTGACTTCAAAAGTTTTGATAGACACATCATCGTCACCATACAGTGAATTAACAAGGTTAGTGATATGGTCAAATGCCTTTTCCAAATTGTCATAACATGCTACAATGCTGGTACCTTGGAGCTCCAAACCACCATCATTACCTCTTGCATGCGGATCAAACACAGCAAACCCGGATCCCAGCTTAAACGCAGCACATGTGTTACTTCTAATAGTCAGAAAACATGCATCTGCATTAATCAATGCTGTCTGGATAGCTGCGTCCAGAGGCATGGCCATATGTTGAACATCTGGATGATAATCCTCCACATCAATATCTCCAGTGATTGGGTTTAAATACTCTAAATGGACCTTTTTACTGTTATATAAGAACTCCTTGGGTAATTCATCCACAAGAATGAAACCACTACGACAAGCACGACTGATCATATCATTTTGTTTCATGTAGGTGTAGAGCTCATTACCACGAACTAGAATATCATCTATGTCCTCTGTTGTCCATGTCACGACACTCTTTGAAACATGTGTGACAATTGCTGTGACACTGTTCGTTACACACTGCTTATGCATATTTTCACCAAAACGTGTGTGACCCTGATGAAAAGACCCCCTAGTAAAAGAATCGACACTCACATGGGGTGACGGGTGGTCAGTAGGAGTAGCAGCAGGAACAGCAGATACAGCAGGGAAGTTGAGATTCACAGGTTCCACTGTCGCCTCATGGACTTCACAGGACTGTCAAACAGACAACGAATTAAATTAAAGTAAACTCAGCAAATCTAACATGCAATAATCACTAAAATTCATATAGTGAAACATGCATACGTGTACATTTTTCCCTGTAACACAAATCAAATATTTTGTGAAATATCAACCAATTTAAAATACAGACTGTGAATGATCCAGTATAAAAAAAAATTACCATAAACCTTTCATCAAAGTTACACACACACACACACACCACAATTTAACTAAAAAGAAAAGCAGCCAAACCTGTTGCACGCCGTCTCCTTTCTGGGACATCAGATGCCTTTTATTCGGTTTCACAGTATGATCCTAAAACACCACAACAAGTCTGTTAAATACATATTCATATTAAAATTGTATGAATCAAACATTTTCACGCATCATTATAGTCAATATTAATACAAACCGTCTTGGTGGCCTGTACTGGAGGGCATTCATTAGCATCAGCAACGGAAGGGCTGGACGATGTCATTGTTGTCTTCTCCTAAAGAAGGAGAACAGAGTGTTACCACTATAAATAAATACATTCATTAACTTAATACAAAAAGCTAACAACTGTTTTATGGACCAACACTATTACTGTCCAAATAATGTGTGGTACCTACCTTCTTGTGGTAAGGACGCTTCGCAGCAACACTTGCATAACATGGCCTGGGGGATACCACCAATTCCTCATCCTCAAATAGAAAAAAAAAAACACTTAAACTTACAATCAGATAATTAGTAAGAAAGTAAAATTATCTAGTCAATAACATGCAGATAATCACTAGAATACATAAAGGAAAGTTATGGACATACAACTATGTACATTTGTCCCCTATAATACAAATCCAAACATTATATTAGACTTATTTAAAATATAGTAACCAGTAACTCAAAAACATACCTGTTGTACATTGTTTTCCTTCTTGGACGTCCACTGCAGCTTTGCAACTTGATCCTAAAACACCAAACAAGTTAGATACTTGATGTCAATTTGTTTTATAAATTGACCATTTTAACACACCATTGCAGTCAAAAATGTTCACCAACCTTCATGGTGTCCTGTAATGTCGGCCATTCATTAACATCAGCACCGGAAGGCCTGGACCATGTCACTGAATCTTCCTCCTCAAAATAAGAACAAACACTATTACACCCCATAAACCTACTTATTCACTTAATACAATTAAAGCTCCCAACTGTTTTATGTATCTTGTATAAACACATTACAATGTGTTACCTTCCCAGGGTGCTCCAATTGCTGATCTGATGAAGGCATCCTGACCTCCTTCAGAGTCACTGTGGCAGGGCTTGCAGTTGATGGACCAGGAAGTTCCATTGATGTAGTAGCCTTGTCCTGTAAACAATAATAAAGATCATTAACCACAAGACACATAACGATATACAAAATCAAAAAAGATTGCATTTGTCTGACTAGAATAACTGTACAAAAACATAATAAAAAAAAGGAGTTAAACACACCTGCTGCAAAAGCGCTGTCTTCTTGGTAGCAACCCGTTTGTGGTAACGGTCTTTCATCGTCTTCTAATGGATAGAAAAATGTGACAATATAAAAAACAATCTTGCTTATTAGTATTACACAATTTGTTTGACAGTGTAACCACAACATTTAGCCCGTTAAACAAAAATACAAACAAATACATTATTCAACTAACCTTCAGGCTCTTTGGACCAGGTGTGGAAACCGCAGCAGGGATGTGAATGCCGTCACCCAAAGTTTGAAGAAGCTCTTTACTAAACCACACAGGATTTAGCACAATGGAAAACTCCTTCAGGTCCTCCTGACAAGCACAAAAACAGTAAAGTTTGACTTAACACTTTGTTACCCAAGAGCAAATTTGTGTACAAAAATAATTTACAGTATATTACAAAAATATATACATGATAAAAAAACAAAAAAAAAAACAGCTAACCTTCTGCACCTGATCCATTGTGGGCTTAGCACCAGGCTTGGCAGCTGGTTGGCACCTCTGCAAATACAAATAATATTAATAACCTGCAAGATAAACCTTGTAGGAATTCATGAAAATAGCGTCAAACACGTTTGACAAGCTGAACACTAGGAAATGTATGACAAGACATTAGTAAACACTTCATTACCTTCCTGCCTACTCCAACATATGTCCAGCCATCTTCTGAGTGTGGGGATGCAGCCTCTTCACACACCGACCCTGGGGTGCGCCCTTCGGACCAAAGGAGGGACCCTTTGACGGACCTTGGGCAAAAGAACCTGGAGATAGAACGCCAAACAGAAATGCAGCACGATGGGTTATTAAACTTACCAAGATCATATTTATGTAAAATCTAGAAACTTACATTACAAAAATATATACACTACATAACTAAAATATGCTAACCTCTTGTTGAACACGCCTCCTCTTGGCAGAAACACCAGACTTGTCAGCTGGTCGGAATGTCTGCAAATAGAAATATATTTAGCACCCTAAGCACTGAAGGATAATTAAAATACTGAAAAATATATTTGCCAATGTAAACACTGGAAAATTCATAAAAATACAAAAAAAAAACCAGTCAATTATTCATTACCTTTCTGCGTGATCCAACTTTCCAGCCAACTGGTGCTGGATTCGGCTTGGCCTCAAGGTGCACATAGGAGGCCATGTAGAGTCGATTCACCAGGATTGGCATTCCAAAATCATCACTGAGATGAACCTGAATAAAAGAAAAGCTCAATTTAGACAACAGATTCCACAATAAAGTTGCATCCGTCTGATTTTACTTGATAAATCCACTACATGGAACTGGAGATCACACTTGTACGCATTTCAATAAGTAGTTGATCAAACTTACACCATCTCTGCTCCACAGCTCACGCTTCTTTAACGGGAACCCATCAAGGGGGTAGTAGGTAATACCTTGAAAATGAATACAACAGTAATTAGATATTAACATAATTTAAAATGTCTGCTTGAGTATGTATTATTCTTCAAATCATCAATACACCACCACAGTCTTGTTACATACCCTTCTGAACTGCAACACGATGGTAAGCTTCACGATAACGATCTTGTACGTCATGGTCAACGGTCAGACGTGGCACGAAGTCAACCACAAAAACCTTAATAACACACAATACACAATAGAGTTACACAATAGAGTTAAGTTAATACACAAACAGTATTACCAAAATGAATAAAATGATACAACACAAAATGCACTTACCTCAGTACAAATATTCATGGCGCTGTTTAGTAGTTTGCAGAAATCTGCCGTCGCCCCATCAATTGTTTGGTTAGCAGTGAGGTTGTTGCCGGGTGCTAACAGGCAGATGGCATCTGGGATCCGAGAGAGAGGAGCGTGCTCCAACTCTGCCCTCAGGTCTGCAGCACATGCCCCAGGTGTCGACAAGAAGCCAAACGACAGGGGGATGTCCTTTCCGGCTGGCATAGGAACAAATCCGTCGACGATGGCACGTAAATGAGAAGCGCCGACAATCAGAATGAACTGTAACAAGAGAAAAGTCTGGTTAACAACAATCTAAACTTCTCATCATGTATAAAACATCGCAATGAACTTTAAAAATACCTTCTTGCTTGAGTCCACTGGAGGGATGAACAACTTATGTTGATGATTGGTAACCTCTGACCAGTCCCACTGGTTAACCTTGTGACGGAAACCTGTACCACGACCTATTAATAAAAAATACCCAAATTAACATTTAATTTACCTTAACAAAGCAGCCATGGCTGTGAAAAATATGTTAAACCCTGTAGCAGAACACATGTATGAATATAAAAATACTTACATGGTCCAGAAGTACCACCACGTGGAACCAAGATGAGTTCAGGTGTGGGAACCTGAGGAGTGTTACGCCGTGCGTACCGCAACCTGGCCGCCTCAGAACTACGATAGTTCTTTCCTCTAGGCATCTAAAGAAATGAAAATGCATCTAAAGATTAGATCTATATCACTAACCATACACAAACAAAAATAAAACACACCAGCCAGTACACATTTAATTTATACTCTTTACTGTGTCCAATGGGCATGCAGACACAGACAGACGGAGGTGGAGAGAGAAGGAATAGACAACACACAGCCAGTCAGCCCCACACAAACACACACAGCCCCCCCCACACACACACAGCCCCACACACAAACCAGCCATAATGATCTGTGGTCTCACATTGACTACTTCCTGGTTCTCTTAATACATCCATGAGTACACAGCCAGCCAGCCAGCCACAGCAGGCCTCACACAGCTCTTTGAGCATAATGATCTGTGGTCTCACACTGACTACTTCCTGGTTCTAATCACAACAAACAAGGGGGGGTGAAGTTGTGAACTTATAACCCTATGCAGTTCTCTTAGTCTCTCTGTGTTGTACTCATGGATGTATTAAGACGCTGCCAAATGGCCCAATGCAGCTACAAAATGGTGCTCACCAGCACACATCCCAGCCCCCAACCCACAACCACACACTGCTCATTCAATAATATACACAAACAATCGCGGAGACAGTAGTGAACACAGAAATACAGAGAAACACACAACAGCAAACACATAAATACAAACACACAGGGACACACACGATATATGTAAGCTGAATATTTTTTCAAAGCCCAGCGATGTTTTTAAGGTGAAGCTCGATGACGTCAGCAGCGTAGTCTACTTCCGCTTAAAGACGAACGAATGAAAAATATCAAGTTACTCAATTTATAAACTTTCTTAGGTAGATTGGTTTGGTCGAACGTTCTCTGAACGTTCCATGAACGTTCCCCTAACGTTGTAACCTTTAGATAACGTTCCCCTAACGTTCGCCTAACGTTGTAACCTTTAGATAACGTTCCCCTAACGTTCGCCTAACGTTGTAACCTTTAGATAACGTTCCTCTAACGTTCCCCTAACGTTGTAACCTTTAGATAACGTTCCCCTAACGTTGTTTAGATAACGTTCCCCTAACGTTGTTTAGATAACGTTCCCCTAACGTTGTTTAGATAACGTTCCCCTAACGTTGTTTAGATAACGTTCCCCTAACGTTCGCCTAACGTTGTAACCTTTAGATAACGTTCCTCTAACGTTCCCCTAACGTTGTAACCTTTAGATAACGAGACTAAGACGCTGCCAAATGGCCCAATGCAGCTACAAAATGGTGCTCACCAGCACACATCCCAGCCCCCAACTCACAACCACACATGTGCTCATTCAATAATATACACAAACAATCGCGGAGACAGTAGCGAACACAGAAATACAGAGAAACACACAAAAACAGCAAACAAACACACAGAAATACAAACACACAGGGGCACACACGATATATGTAAGCTGATTATTTTTTTCAAAGCCCAGCGATGTTTTTAACTCAGTACCCCCCCCCCCCCTATACAGTGACTTCAACGTTACAAATATAAACTTACCTTGCGTCGAGACGATAACTTAAATCCGTACAAATGTTCTGTATTTCTCTAAAAAAAAAACTAATCTTTCACAAAACCACTAGCACAATGAGTGAAAAGCGATTTCAGGAACTTTCGGCTGTACACTAGCAAGCTAGTCATAAACAGAAAGAAATCTGACTCACAGCAACAGCCCGTTTTAAGGTGAAGCTTGATGACGTAAGCAGCGTAGTCTACTTCCGCTTAAAGACGAACGAATGAATGAATTCGCTTCTGTATAACCATGTTAAATATCAAGTTACTCAATTTATAAACTATCTTAGGTAGATATTCCAATAGACACTTCGTTTTAAATTAAATGTTCTGCTTGTGTAGAATTAGAATTAGTAAAATTAATTATTATTATTTTTTTCGCCACGCCTCCATCTCCATCTCCAGAGCGACAAGCGGGCGTCTGGTCTGTCAGCATGTGCGTACGTATGTGGACTACAAACTGACTACAAATCATTCACCTCCTCCGGAATTAACAGTGGAAATGTGTTGAAAATGGGCTACAAGATTCCCCGCGCTGTTTTGCTGAAAAGCAACTGGATCGACGGATAATGCACGACGTGGAAGGTAATACACAGACGATGAAAACAACATTAGCTGACATTTTAAAGATAGCTTGTTAGCTAGCTAATGCAACAAGGCGCGATAACATTACAAGCTGATGCTAAGCATCCTGAAGATATATTATATACATTTACCACTAGCTACGTTCACTGCCCAGCTAACAATTTTTGGTTCCCAAAACGTTTTGGTAACGTTTGTTTTTGGTTTGGTCGAACGTTCTCTGAACGTTCCATGAACGTTCCCCTAACGTTGTAACCTTTAGATAACGTTCCCCTAACGTTCGCCTAACGTTGTAACCTTTAGATAACGTTCCCCTAACGTTCGCCTAACGTTGTAACCTTTAGATAACGTTCCCCTAACGTTGTAACCTTTAGATAACGCTCCTCTAACGTTCCCCTAACGTTGTTTAGATAACGTTGCCGTAACGTTCGCCTAACGTTGTAACCTTTAGATAACGTTACCTTAACGTTCCCCTAACGTTGTAACCTTTAGATAACGTTCCCCTAACGTTGTAACCTTTAGATAACGTTACCTTAACGTTCCCCTAACGTTGTAACCTTTAGATAACGTTCCCCTAACGTTGCAACGTTTAGATAACGTTCCCCTAACGTTCGCCTAACGTTGTAACCTTTAGATAACGTTCCCCTAACGTTGTAACCTTTAGATAACGTTCCCCTAACGTTGTAACCTTTAGATAACGTTACCTTAACGTTCCCCTAACGTTGTAACCTTTAGATAACGTTCCCCTAACGTTGTAACCTTTAGATAACGTTACCCTAACGTTACCCTAACGTTGTAACCTTTAAATAACGTTCCTCTAACGTCCCCCTAAGGTTGCAACCTTACATAACTGTGTGCATGAGCAGGAATGAATTATTATATATTGGCAGGAATGAATGAACAGGCAAACTTGATCGGATTTAAAACTTTAATATAAAATTAAAAATACAACACAATATAAACAGGCCTGGAAAAAGTTAAATAAGCAAAAAATACAAATAAAAAATGGAGTGGGATGCAGTGTGCAAATGTTGTGTGCAAATGTAAAAAAAAATATATATATCTATACAAAAAATACAATGATGCAACAAAAATAGAGCTCCATGGCTAGTCCCTCTCAGCTGGCCTAAAAAGAAAGAAACAAAAGTTTGATGTCATACCAAGAATCAACACATTGACAAAAGCAAAACTAATTGCCTTACTAACAACTTTGTTTTTCACATCATATAGAAGAATATCAATTTACCGTCTGTGTGGGGGAAACTTTAGTGCTAGCCCGATCAACTCCTCCACTCCTGCTGCAGTCAGCGTGGGGAAGCTCTTCTGTGAGGCCACTAGAGTAGAAGTCATACAAGCAAAGTTACAAGTCAAATTAAAACCTCTTATCAGCCAAGCTAAGCATAATACTGATGTGAACAATAAAATAGCACATGCCTGTTATAACCCTGCATATAGTCAGGTCATGGAAGGCCTTCTTTGCCTTTCTTCCCCGCAGGCTATACTGCTTCAGCACATCGTTGGTTGCCACTCGCCGTAGCATACGCCAGACTGTAGAGCCTGAGGTCGGACCTCCAAGCGTTGCCAGGAAAAGTTGCTTTCGAAAAACATATAGAAATACAAATTTTACATGTGGAACAAAGTGGGGAGCTTGTACAATCTCATTTTGTAAGATAAGTCAGTTCAGTTATGATATTTGAAGTTATGCAATTATATAGTGTTGATCTTAGGGCACTTAAATACCATTTTGTTCCTCCTCTCCTGTTGACTGAGACTCCTGCAGCTCGGTGACTGTTCAGCAGGGCGACAGCAACATGTCATCGACTGGAGCAGAGGGAGGGGACTGGGAGCTCCTTAAGGGCATCAGCAGCTCATCCATCTTTTCCTCATGTGTCCATCCGTTGTGCCATGCGGGTAATGATGTCCTCATGGCTATGGAAAAATGTATGGTTTTAGTTGTTATACATGATATACTTATACTGATATAAATAACTTAAGTGAGTCTTCTTACCTCTCATTTCCGTCTCCATGGCTGAGCCACCTCCCTCTGTGTCATGAGTTCTCCTGTTTACAACAACAAAACAGTTGAGTTACTCTCAAGGTCCTTGTCATGCAATTGTATTAATTAAAAATGGAAAATTCAAAGCAACTTCACCTTCAACTGGGTCCCAAGATGAAGTGGCAGGCCGAGCTTGTGTTACAATAGACCCCCCCCCCCCAACTCTGGGCTACCAGCAGGTTCTCTGTGTGGTGTTGCCTCATCTAAAAATAAAGTAGATGTAAATATTGGTCAGGTCATTTATGGTAGGTTTCTTGTACATGCAATTGCAAAAGATTAACCTATGCTGATACATTAGACAATCGCTAAAAACTAAACAAATCATCAGAACAGTAACGTGATATGCACCAGATGGAAAGTCAGTAGTTTCATGGTAGGAAATATGCCTGTTTCTTAAATGCATGCATAAATGTAAACTTACAGACAGTGTCTGTAAGTTTACATTTATTTACTATATAACAGTCTGTCTGTCTGAGACAGGGCTTCCAGACACACGCTCCGTCCTGGAATGCTTTCTTCCTTGTGGAACGGATTCATCTGAAATAAAAGACCCCACAGTTTGTACAGATTGCAAAATAATATTTTAATTGTGTAAATAATGTTCACGTAGGTGTAATCATTATGTCGTGCTAGTTAACCTGCAGTTTCGTGAACAGAGCTTCTCTTAAAACATCCATGGCTTTATCTCTTATCCACGTTACAGGCTTTACAGCCTACAGCCCTCGGATGTATCGTAAAATAAGTGTTAAACTCTAAACCCACATCAGCTCTTAGGGACACATAAGATATTAGCTATGTTAGCTAGCTACCTAGCTCCATTATTTAGCTTGAGCCCCTGGCAGTATGGGGAAGCACTAATGACGTTGCGTCCATGTAAAAGGCTTGTTGTCCATGTTCCTTATGTCGTCTAAAACATCACCGAGGGAAAGTTCAGTCTCTGTCGCCAACTTTGATGTATCCATAGGCTAGCTAGCTAGCTAGCTGTTTCCCGCGTTAGCATTCGGGCTAGTACTGCTAGCCTAGCAGTCAGCTATAGCAAGGTACTTCACAGTAACTTAGTGTTCTAAAATAGCCCATAGACTGCTCATATTGAATGGAAATGACAGCTAATCACTGTTGCATTCCATGAAAGTGAACACTAATGGACTGCTCATTCTCGTTTGGTCCTCTATTCACATGTAACATTTCTAACAAAACCCACATTAACATCACTTAAACTTGGTGCACACATTCCATGATCTCCTTCACCATTACCAACTTATTCAGCACTAATCACTTCCTACTCTCAAAGTAATCTGACCCACCTTTACCCTATTTCAGCATAGTCTACACATGAATACAGTGATGTGAAGATACTCCAAACTATTATTGTCTTCTATAATAACCCATGAACTGGTCCTATTGCATGGACTGAAAGCCAGTCAGAGTCATGTTCCACTTATGTACTGATACTGATAAATGCAGATATATAAGAACATCATAATTAAACTGCACATTTCATTATCCAGGTCCAAACCTCTAGACAAGAAGCAAGATCACAACAACTCTGGGCCCAGAGCTGAAAACAGAAACAGAGACCAGTCCAGGCGATAACGCTGGAGAGACAGTGCTGCTGCCAAGACAATGATGAGTTCCAGTAAGAGGTTCATTTATGTGTTACTACAACAACAAGGTACTAAGACATAATCTAGAAAACAAACACAAAAACATTTCAAATACAAAAATAAGCTTAAATTGTCACTTAGCGTCCACTAAAAGTTCCGTTTTTGCTGCTGACATACTCAGATTATTATTCTAAGAGTCTGACAACATTATGGGATGGATTTCTACAGAGATAGAGCTTTTAGTTAAAGAGTACGATCATTTTAGTTTAACATCAAACAGCCCCAAAATAATTTTCTAAAATAACTATAACTATATTATATACATAAAGTCTGGCTCTATACATGCTAAAAATCCTGATTACTTACATGGAGTCTGGCTCTATACACACTAAAAGTCCTGATTATTTACATGGAGTCTGGTGTAGGGTATCTGAAGTCTCTTTTATATAGACCTTAGTGGTCCCCTAATACTGTATCTGAAGTCTCTTTTATATAGACCTTAGTGGTCACCTAATACTGTATCTGAAGTCTCTTTTATATAGACCTTAGTGGTCCCCTAATACTGTATCTGAAGTATCTTTTATATAGACCTTAGTGGTCCCCTAATACTGTATCTGAAGTCTCTTTTATATAGACCTTAGTGGTCCCCTAATACTGTATCTGCAGTCTCTCTTATATAGACCTTAGTGGTCCCCTAATACTGTATCTGAAGTCTCTTTTATATAGACCTTAGTGTTCCCCTAATACTGTATCTGAAGTATCTTTTATATACACCTTAGTGGTCCCCTAATACTGTAGCTGAAGTCTCTTTTATATAGGCCTTAGTGGTCCCCTAATACTGTATCTGAAGTCTCTTTTATATAGACCTTAGTGGTCCCCTAATACTGTAGCTGAAGTCTCTTTTATATAGACCTTAGTGGTCCCCTAATACTGTATCTGAAGTATCTTTTATATAGACCTTAGTGGTCCCCTAATACTGTAGCTGAAGTCTCTTTTATATAGGCCTTAGTGGTCCCCTAATACTGTATCTGAAGTCTCTTTTATATAGACCTTAGTGGTCCCCTAATACTGTAGCTGAAGTCTCTTTTATATAGACCTTAGTGGTCCCCTAATACTGTATCTGAAGTCTCTTTTATATAGACCTTAGTGGTCACCTAATACTGTATCTGAAGTCTCTTTCCAAAAATGTATCCTTGGTGCAGAATTACAGCCAATAGAGCCAGTCCCACGATGAGCTTTCCTCAGAACGCCATTTCTGTGTCTGTAGCTATTGAGGAGGAGAGAAGGGGGGCAAGGTGAAGGGAGAGAGGGGGGGGGGGGGGGGGGGGTAAGGTGGTGGGTGGGGGTGTGGCCATGACCTAACTGCTCCTTTTCTTGTTCGAAAACCATGATGTCTCTCTCATGGGTGAGCCAAATTCTCTGGGTGAGCAAAGCAGAGAAAGGCAAAGTAACCTTCCTCCTCATGACCTCATAAGGAGGAAGATTCCAGAACGACTCATCTGAGCTTACTTTTTCTCAAAGACACAGAGGGATACTCAGGGCTCAGTTTACACCTATCACCATTTCAAGCCAATTGGGGACCATAGGCCAGCTGGGGGAACTCACATTAATGTTAAAAAACCTCATAAAGAGAAATTTTCATGCCATGGGACTTTAAACTAAAAGGTCTATCTCTGTAGGGATCCTTTCAAAATGTCAGACATTTAGAATAATAATCTGTCAGCAGCAACAACAGTCGGGGTGGTGGCGGGGTGATGGCGCAGGGATATGACACATGCCTTTGGTGTGGAAGAGCAGGGTTCGATTCCCACTGCGATACATCATCCAATGTGTCCCTGAGCAAGGCACTTAACCCTAGTTGCTCCAGAGGCGTGTGACCTCTGAAATATGTAGCAATTGTAAGTCGCTTTGGATAAAAGCGTCAGCTAAATGACATGTAATGTTATGTAATGTAATGTAACAACACAACTTTTAGTGAACACTAACCAGGGCTTGAACTTAACACTATAGACCACCAACCACTGTGACAAGTGTATTTAAAAATTCACCTGCCACGTAAGATCCTAACCTGTCCTATTCATGGTAGCCTACTGGCGAACATTGAGCTGTAATCACGTGCTGTAGTAGGAGGGCACGCCTTAATAATAATGCATAAAAACCCTATGTCGGCTCTACAAGCCACTGCATATAAAAAATTACATGACAAAATCAGAAGTGGCCTACGTGCACCATAACAACAAAAACACTGGTGCATGCGCTCAGTTTGAAAAGTACTTATTGGACTTTAATTATCATTACACTAACAATAACGAGCGTGTAGCTGTCCTGAATTTAGCTCATCCTGTACATCATACCTGCAGTTATTACTGTGTGAAAAAGGAAAAGATTTATCTGACCCACCTTTACCCTGTTTCAGCATAGTCTACACATAAATACAGCTATGTCAAGATACGTCAAGCTATAAATGTCTTCTATAATAAGCAGACCTTGCGGCTCACGCCTCTCGATATTTACCAACGTTTGCCTCCGCGCCGTCGGGCTTTGGGTTCCGCTTTCGCACGCTCCTCGGGGCGTCGGGGACGAGTTGCATCGGAGACTTGGACCCCGTCATAACTGCTTGCAGTTCTAGTTCATTATTATTCTTCCCCGCGTAAAAGTCCCGCTGCAGCCTAAACCGTACATGGTGGGCGGGTGCCCTTTACAGGACTGGTCCAGAACCCGGCATTGACCTCAGGCGCAAGAATTTCCCCACTTTCACCACTAGGTGGCGCTATAGCAGAAAAAATGCGTTTGACCCTATAACTTCCAAACCGTATGTCGCACATTAAAAATACACATATCCACGCGTTCACTGGATGCTACTGAATCTCGTGATGTAGGCCACGCCCATTTCCGCCTAGACTTTTATGCGTGGAAAATCGTAATTTATCAAATACCTACTTTTTCGAACTCCTCCTAGACCGTGCGACCGATTCGCACGAAACTTGGCACGAAGCACCGTCAGACCAACGTGACAAAACATTATAAACAGAATTGTTATAGGACACAAATTGCATATATTACGCACAACCAAATTTGTGTATCTAACTATGAAAACACAAACTTTGCCATATCTCGGTCAAAATGAATGTTATCAATGCGCAACTTCAGATTCTTGTTTCCCATGACCTTCTGGAGGGGCCCAATACATATTACAAAAATTGACCAGTAGGGGGCGCTACAAGTACAAAATGTTTATATCTCATGAACGGCTCATTTGAATTTTACCAAATTTGCAGGGTACTATCTAGGGTCACTCATGAGACCACCCCTACCGTGGGGTACGGATTAGTCAAAATGGGCGTGGCCTATGAGACTCACGACTAGATTCACCCCTTACCCTGATGTGAGCCAATTGAAATTTACATGGTAGATGTAAAATGGGCCATGGACTGCAGTAACCAAAAATGACACATGTAGACCACTAGGTGGCGCTATAGTGTTTTTTTGCCTTTAACTCCCACACTACATATCGCACATTAGAAATCCATATGTCCCCGTGTTCCTTGAGTCCATCTGAATCTCAAGATGTAGGCCACGCCCATTTCTGCTGAGAATTGTTTTCGCAATATCCAGCAATGTGCAAAACCAACTTTTACAAACTCGTCCAAGGCCGTGCAACCGATATGCACGAAACCTGGTACCTAGCACCTCTAGACACACTTGAACAAAAATTATCCAAAGAATTTTGCTACGTTAAAGTATGCGCATTTTACGACCAAACAAATTTTCCTAGCTAGCTACGAAGCACAAACCTAATCATATGTCGGCCAGTTTAAAAGCTATAAGCAAACCACATAACAACCTTGTGCAACTTTGCACTCTGATGCTGTGTACCAAATTTGGGTAAGATCGGCCATTAGGGGGCGCTATAATAAACGTTTAAGTTTTTCAGCAAATAACTCAATGCATTTAAATGGGAAGATTTCAATTACAATATCTCGGCCACAGTACATGCTATCAACGCGAATCTTGGGTTGCTTTGTCGGCATGCCGCCCTGAGGCTCTATACCAAATTTGGTAAAGATCGGCCATTAGGGGGCGCTAAAGTCAACGTAAACCAGATCGGGCCCTTTTGCTCCATTGACGTCAATGGGATATTTGCATCGCACCGTACCGCAGACCTTGCGGCTCATGCCTCTCGATATTTACTAACGTTTGCCTCCACCCCGTCGGGCTTTGGGTTCAGGGACCTCAGGCTCAACAATTGACCCACTTCCACTACTAGGTTGCGCTATAGCAGAAAAAATGTGTTGTGCGACAGTAAATGCTATCAACATGTAACGTGATGCTGGTTCGGCATGCTGTTCTGAGGCTTTGTATCAAATTTGGCGAAGTTTGGCCATTAGCGGGCGCTATAGTCAACGTAGATGTGTTTTGACCATTTTAGGCAATCAATGTTAAAGGTGCTCTAAGTGATGTTGGGTGATGTCACTTATTGTTGATGTTCAAAGTATTGTCCATCAATATGGAAGCTAGTTTTCCCCTCCCTCCTCCTCATTGTGTCTCCTTCCCCACCTCCTAATTTCCACGCAGTAACCCTCTAACCCCCACCCCGCCCAAACACAATAAGTGTTCAGTATTTGGTATGGCCACTAGTTCCATTGAGTATTGCAGTGCATCTTTTTCTTATGCAGACTGAATTCCTGAAAGTGCAGGAAATGTCAATTCGTATTTCATTATTTGCGTGTTATCAATACTCCAATTGATGTTGGTTGGGGTGGTGGATGAGTAAAACATTGGACTTTCACTTGGGGCCAGCCATGTATAGGTGTAAAAGACTATTTTTGGAAGAAAAAAAAGGAAAAACTATTCCTGACCGGAAGCCTCTCCAAAAGAACAGGGTTCAAATTACCAACCAAAATGTCCTGTATTTAGTTCATAATATTATGCTACAGCATGTCTGTATTACAGAAAGTAATTAGGTTTAGTCTTTTTAAACGTTTTATGTTAACTTTAATTCAATATTTATGTATTTCAGGATGATAGCAATATGATTGGACCTTATGATTTGAAGGTTATGACAATAGTATTTTAACGTGCTTCTACTGGTAAAAATTGAATTGAACTTAACAATAGTATATTATATAAGTATACAAAATTCCACAGCACAATATATATATATATATATATATATATATATATATATACAACCCAAATCAGAAAAAGTTGGGACAGTATGGAAAACACAAATAAAAAAAGAAAGTAGTGATTTCTAAATCACAAATTGTTACAAGTAAATATAGATCTATATTTACTGAATTAGTTATTATTAAAATATTACACATTTAAAGACATATTCACACTGTTACAGGGGACACTAGTGTGCATGTGAAGGTTCTGAGAAACTATTTGATGATGATCAGTTTAAAAGGTATACGCAAACCACTAGAGAAACTTGTGCAACATAGCACTCGGATGCTCGGTACCAAATTTGGGGAAGATCAGTAATTAGGGGGCGCTATAATAAATGGGAAAATTTAAATTGCAGTATCTCGGCCACAGTACACGCTATCAACGCGAAACGTTGGGTGCTTTGTCGGCATGCTGCCCTGAGACTCTATACCAAATCTGGTAAAGATCGGCCATTAGGGGGCGCTAAAGTCAACGTAGACCAGATCGGGGCCTTTTGCTCCATCGAAGTCGATGGGATATTTGCATCGCAACGTACCGCAGACCTTGCGGCTCACGCCTCTCGATATTTACCAACGTTTGCCTCCGCGCCGTCGGGCTTTGGGTTCCGCTTTCGCACGATCCTCGGGGCGTCGGGGACGAGTTGCATCGGAGACTTGGACCCCGTCATAACTGCTTGCAGTTCTAGTTCGTCTTATTTTTCTTCCGCCTCTAAAACTGATACTGCAGCCTAAACCGTAAATGGTGGGAGGTTGCCGTTTTGAGGTCTGGTCCAAAACCCTGCAGGGACCTAGCACGAAAAAATTTAGCCACTTTCACCGCTAGGTGGCGCTATAGCAGAAAAAACGCGTTTGGCCTTATAACTCCCGAACCGTACATCGCACATTAAAAATACACATATCCATGCGTTCCCTGAATCCAGCTGAATCTCGTGATGTAGGCCCCGCCCATTTCCGCCCCGACTTTTTTCCGTGAAAAATCGTGATTTATCGTAAACCTACTTTTTTATACTCCTCCTAGACCGTGCAACTGATTTGCATAAAACTTGGTAAGAAGCATCTATAGACCGACCTGACAAAAAGTTATCAAAAGAATTATTTTCGGATGAAAATTGCGTAAACTACGCACAAACAAATTTGTGTAGCTAGCTACAAAGACACAAACGTTGCCATATCTCGGCCAAAATAAATGATATCATCACAAATATTTAGATTCTTGTTTCCCATGAGCCTCTTAGTGTAGGAAACTAATTTTACAAAATTTGGTCAATAGGGGGCGCCAAAAGTACCAAAAGTTAATATCTCATGAACTGCTCATACGATTTTCACGAAATTTGGTGCCTACCATCTAGGCCCACTCTTGAGGCCAGGCCTACAGTGGCGTACTGATTCGTCAAAGTGGGCGTGGCCTATGGGACCCATGTTTGGATCTACCACTTACACTAAAGTGAGCAACTTAAAATTTACAGTGTCGATGTGCAATGGTTCATGGACCTGACCTACCAAATATTACATAAGTGGACCACTAGGTGGCGCTACAATGACGTAAAACGTGTTTTTGCATATCACTCCGAAAGGCTACATCGCAGACCGAATATTTATAGATCGACTTGTTCCTTGTATCGACCTGAATCTGATGATATAGGACAGTTCCATTTATACTAAAAGGTTTTTTCGCAAAATCGTGTAGTGCGGAAAAAAATGTTTTCGTACTCGTCCTAGGCCATACAACCGATGTGCACGAAACTTGGTATATACCATCTGTATATGGAGCTGACCAAAAGTTATCAAAGGAATTTCGCTAAATTACACCGTTCGCACTTTACAACCAAACTAATTCGTTGTTGCTAGCCACAAAACACGAACTTTGGCATATCTCGGCCAAATTAATAGTTATCAGAAATAAACCAGGTAGGCTTCTTCAACATCCCATTCCTAGTCTCCATACCAAATTTGGTGAAGATAGGCCGTCGGGGGGCGCTATAATTGACGTAGAGGCTTTTCGGCAAATAAGTCAATGCATTTGAATGGGAATAATTTGCAATGTAAATATCTCTGCAGCATTAAATGCTATCATCACAAACCCTGGGAGTATTTTGTTCGGCATACAACTCTGTGGCTTCCCACCAAATTTGGTGAAAATCGGCCGTTAGGGGGCGCTGTAATTAACGTAGAGACCTTCTGCCAAATAAGTCAATGCATTTAAACGTGTTTTTGCATATAACTCCGAAAGGCTACATCGAAGACCGAATATTTATAGATCCACTTGTTCCTTGTATGGACCTGAATCTGAAGATATAGGACAGGTTCATATATACTAAAAAAATTTTTCGCAAAATCGCATAATGCAAAAACAAATGTTATCGTACTCGTCCTAGGCCGTGTGATCGATGTGCACGAAACTTGGTAGATTTCTTTTCTATATAGAGTTGACCAAAAGTTATCAAAAGAATTTTGCTACGTTACACCCTTTGCACTTTACAAGCAAACAAATTTGTCGTAGCTAGCCACAAAACACGAACGTTGGGCTATCTTGGCCAACATATTAGATATCAGAGCAAATCTTGGTAGAGATCTTTTACATGCCATTCCTAGCCTAGATACCAAATTTGTTCGAAATCGGCCGTCAGGGGGCGCTATAATTTACGTAGAGGCCTTTCGGTAAATAAGTCAATGCATTTAAATGGGAATCATTTGCAATGTAAATATCTCTGCAGCATTAAATGCTATCATCACAAACCCTGGGTGTATTTTGTTCAGCATGCCACTCTGCGGCTTCCCACAAAATTTGGTGAAAATCTGCTGTTAGGGGGCGCTACAATTAACGTAGATGCCTTTCGGCAAATGAGTCAATGCATTTAAATGGGAATAATTTGCAATGTGAATATCTCTGCAGCAGTAAATGCCATCATCACGAAACTTGAGAGTATTGTTCGTCATGCCACTCTGCGGCTCCCCACCGGATTTGGCGACGATCGCCCTTTAGGGGGCGCTAAAATCGAAGTAGAAGCGTTTGGGCCTTTTACGCAACGAAGAGGAAATTTGCGATTGCGTTTCGCTACGGACTTTGGAGCTCGCGCTCGGTCAAATTTCCCGACTTTCGCCTCGCCGCGGCGGCGCTTCGGGTTCTCCTTTCGGGGGCTCCGTTTTCGCGGGCTCTCGGCGTCGCCGGGGGGCACCGGCGCACGAGGCTTGGACCCCGTTCATAACTGCTTGCAGTTCTAGTTCTTTTTCTTCCGCCTCTAAAACTGATACTGCAGCCTAAACCGTAAATGGTGGGAGGTTGCCGTTTTCAGGTCTGGTCCAAAACCCTGCAGGGACCTCGGACGAATAAATTCAGCCACTTCCACCACTAGGTGGCGCTATAGCAGAAAAAACGCTTTTGGCCTTATAACTCCCAAACCGTACATCGCACAAAGAAAATGCACATATCCACGCGTTCCCTGGATCCCGATGAATCTAGTTATGTAGGTCACGCCCATTTCAGCCCCGACTTTTGTGCGTTAAAAATCGCGATTTATCGTAAACCTACTTTTTCATACTCCTCCTAGACCGTGCAACCGATTTGCATAAAACTTGGTAAGTAGCATCTATAGACCGAATTGACAAAAAGTTATCAAAAGAATTTTTTTCGGATGAAAATTGCGTAAATTACGCACTAACAAATTTGTGTAGCTAGCTACGAAGACACAAACGTTGCCATATCTCGGCCAAATCAAATGATATCATCGCAAATCTTTAGAGTCTTGTTTAGGTTGAGGTTCTTAGTCAAGAAAACCAATTTTATAAAATTTGGTCACTAGGGGGCGCCAAAGGTACAAAAAGTTTATATCTCATGAACGGCTAATCCGATTTTTACAAAATTTGGAGCCTACCATCTAGGCCCACTCCTGAGGCCAGGACTACAGTGGGGTACTGATTCGTCAAAGTGGGCGTGGCCTATGGGACCCAAATGGGAACCAGGTTTATATATACCACTTACACTAATGTGAGCTACTTCAAATTTACAGTGTCGATGTACAATGTTTCATCGACCTGACATACCAAATATTACCTAAGTGAACCACTAGGTGGCGCTACAATGACGTAAAACGTGTTTTTGCCTATAACTCCCACAGGCTACATCTCAGACAAGAAATATATACATGGACTTGTTCCATGTATCCATGTGAAGCTGATGATATAGGTCAAGCCTATTTGCACTGCGATTTTTTTTGCAAAATCGTGTAAAGCGAAAAAAAAGGTTTTCGTACTCGTCCTAGGCCCTGCGACCGATGTGCACGAAACTTGGTAGATACCATCTGTGTAAGAGGCTGACCAAAAGTTATCAAAGGATTTTTGCTACATTACACCGTTCGCACTTTACAACTAAACTAATTTGTTGTAGCTAGCCACAAAACACGAACTTTGGCATATCTCGCCCAAATTAATAGTTATCAGAAAGACACCAGGTAGGCTTCTTCAACATCCCATTCTGAGCCTCCACACCAAATCTGGTCAAAATCGGCAGTTAGGGGGCGCTATAATTGACGTAGAGGCTTTTCGGCAAATAAGTCAATGCATTTGAATGGGAATACTTTGCAATGTAAATATCTCTGCAGCATTAAATGCTATCATCACAAACCCTGGGTGTATTTTGTTCAGGATGCCACTCTGCGGCTTCCCACAAAATTTGGTGAAAATCGGCCGTTAGGGGGCGCTACAATTAACGTAGATGCCTTTTGGCAAATGAGTCAATGCATTTAAATGGGAATAATTAGCAATGTGAATATCTCTGCAGCAGTAAATGCCATCATCACGAAACTTGAGAGTATTGTTCGTCATGCCACTCTGCGGCTCCCCACCGGATTTGGCGACGATCGCCCTTTAGGGGGCGCTAAAATCGAAGTAGAAGCGTTTGGGCCTTTTACGCAACGAAGAGGAAATTTACGATTGCGTTTTGCTACGGACTTTGGAGCTCGCGCTCGGTCAAAATTCCCGACTTTCGCCTCGCCGCGGCGGCGCTTCGGGTTCTCCTTTCGGGGGCTCCTTTCGGGGGCTCCGTTTTCGCGGGCTCTCGGCGTCGCCGGGGGGCACCGGCGCACGAGGCTTGGACCCCGTTCATAACTGCTTGCAGTTCTAGTTTCTTTTTGAAATTTACGATCCGTGACGGAATTTATGTTTATGTTTTGGTTTGTTTGTTGTTATCAACTGCCCAGTTTGACAGCCAGGCCGGGTTGCCAGATATACCTGTAAACACGTAAACCAGCGCGCTGCAGCTGTAACGTTAGTACAGCCATGAATGCACCAAACAAATGAATGGGATCAACAGAGATAGATTATACCCGACATTAAAAACAGCATGTTTCTAACTTTTTGCTTGACCAGAGACGTAACAAACCCCGGGTTAATATTGGAGATGTATTTGAAAGATGGAGACAGCTTAGAGCCCTTAAGGACGCTGAGTTGGCTAATTTCCTCCTGTACAGGTAAGCATTAGCTTCAGGCTAATTTATCACAGCTACTAGGGACGAGCACTTTGTGTCATTTCAACATTCGTGTAGCTACTTCCATTGAATTGTATAGCTAGAGTAGCCACGTTGGTTACTCGCAAAAACAACTGAGACAGCCAGTAAAGTGATTCCGACTGGTCCTGGCTAACGCCACCATGCTAACCCTGCTAATTGCTAACGCTACCGGAGGACCAGGCAGGCAGGCCACTGCTGTTTACACTGTTTAGCCTGTTCAGCGGCCGTAGCTAGCCGACAACGGTGAGTTATTTGGAGCCAAGAGTAGGGGCTGTAGCTAAGTCGGAAAAAGAGGAACTTGAGTTTGCAGTGTGTTTAGCGATTGTGTAATTCTAAGGCTAGTAAAGTGTGTATTTCAGTCGGGTGGAAAAGGAGTGCAAGGCAGTGGTGTTTTTAGTGGTTCCTATCATAATTCTAAGCCGAGGAAGTGTGTCTGTTTGGCGTGTGGAGAGGACGGTGAATTTCGTTGTATTTTTAGCGGTTCCTACTGTAGCTAATTCTAAGGCGAAAAAGTGTGTGTGTCAGTTGGGTACAGAGCTCCGTGTGAGCACGGGCTTTTATGACTGTCAGTATAGCCAGCATCTAACGTTAGCTACTCCGCTGTGCTGTGGAGTAATGTCTGGTTATGTGAGACAAATGTCTAGCAACATTGTCGGATGCTCCGGTCTCAGCCTGGCAACCAACGTGAACTTCGAGTCTGGGGAGGAGGGGCGGGGGAGACGACTCTCTCCAGTATTTTGAATTTGTACTGCAGTTTTAAACACTAGTACTATTTTAAACACTAGCTGTCAGTATTACATATTGGACCTTTAAGCAGAAGCTCTAAACTATCGTGTAGTTCTCTTAATACATCCATGGCGTGTACGAACGATACTGTCTATGGTACAAACTTGGATATGATTAGCACAATGGTCGCGTAGCAACCCCTTAAACTCCTAACTCTCATCCACATCAAGTAGTGGAAATAACAGCTGGTTTAACAAAGAAATACAATATCACGAGTAATGCAGCAGATATACTTACTCTTCTCATTGACGCACACAAAGAAAGGTGCCACTCACAACTACAATCCAACTGAACGACTAACTCTAGTCTATCATACTGCTTAACTGTGTGACGTCAATTATAATACACCCAAAGATATAGCTAGCTATATACTGAGTATATATATCTACGTAATATACCAACCAGCACGCGCTTTGGCTACCCTATTACCAGCACTGAATAAATGGGAGTAAACATGAAACATAAAAGACAATATGGTTAACTGTACTAAATAATAGCAACACTAACATAACTTTGGGGCCTTTTTTAGAAGCAGCATTTATTTAACCCGGTGTGTGGCAATTACTGTACTTATAAACATGGTTACAATATGTCAGGCAAATGTTAAATTTAAACTCTTTATAGTTTAGCTAACTTTCAACATCATTGATTGATTCCTTAGCTAGCTAGTTTAACATAATAGGCCTACCAGATATATTCACTAGCTTTATAACTGGGCCCACTAATAGTTTAAGCAGCGCTTAATAATATTTCAGACTCAGACTGCAAATTCCATACAAAGACCAGGCAGGTCGATGTTACAGTGCTGAATAACAAGCTAGCTAAGTTAGCATCGCTGTTTGCCATTAGCACGCTCTAAAAAGTAGCAAGGTGTCACTGCCACCATAACAATACAAAGCAAAATGTAAATACACTGCAACAATGACGTTATGTAATTTATCTGACGACAAAGTCCTAATAATGTCAACTTACCCGGAGGAACATTTGACAAGACGTCTTCACAGTTTTCATGTAGTAACAGCAGTTGGCATCTGTAAGTGTTGTATAACTGCCATCTCCTGTAGACTGCTGGGATCGTCACCTGAGTTACGAATTGATTGTGACCACAAACGGCGCGGAAAAACAGTCTCAAAAGGATCCACCAGAGATGCTCACAAGTCTCTAAGCTAGAGTCCAAGTCAAGTCTCAAGTCTCTTAATAAGTAATAAATAAATGAACTAGAACTGCAAGCAGTTATGAACGGGGTCCAAGCCTTGTGCGCCGGTCCCCCCCGGCGAAAACGGAGCCCGCGAAAGGAGAACCCGAAGCGCCGCCGCCTGACCGAGCGCGAGCTCCAAAGAACGTAGTGAAATGCAATTGCAAATTTCCTCTTCGTTGCGTAAAAGGCCAAACCGCTTCTACCTTGATTATAGCGCCCCCTAAAGGGCGATTGTCGCCAAATCCGTTGGGGAGCCGCAGAGTGGCATGTCGAACATTAGTCTCAAGTTTCATGGTGATGGCATTTACTGCTGCAGAGACATATCCATTGCAAATTACTCCCATTTAAATGCATTGACTCATTTGCCAAAAGGTCTCTACGTTAATTATAGCGCCCCCTAACGGCCGATTTTCACCAAATTTGGTGGGAAGCTGCAGAGTGGCATGACAAACAAAATACTCCCAGGGTTTGTGATGATAGCATTTGATGCTGCAGAGATATTTACATTGCAAAGTATTCCCATTCAAATGCATTGACGTATTTGCCGTAAAAGCCTCTACGTTAATTATAGCGCCCCCTAAGGGCCGCTTTTGACCAAATATGGTATGGAGGCTCAGAATGGGATGTTGAAGAAGACTACCTGGTTTCTTTTTGATAACTATTAATTTGGGCGAGATATGCCAAAGTTCGTGTTTTGTGGCTAGCTACAACAAATTAGTTTAGTTGTAAAGTGCGAACGGTGTAATGTAGCGAAATTCCTTTGATAACTTTTGGTCAGCTCCATACACAGATGGTATCTACCAAGTTTCGTGCACATCGGTCGCATGGCCTAGGACGAGTACGAAAACTTTGTTTTGCGCATTGTGTGATTTTACGAAAGAACTTCTTTGTGGAAATGGGATTACCCTGTATTATCATATTCATATGGATTCAAGGAACAAGGAGATCTAAGAACTTCTCATCTGCAATGCAAACTGTGGGAGTTATACGCAAAAACATATTAAAATGCATTGACTTATTTGCCAAAAGGTCTCTACGTTAATTATAGCGCCCCCTAACGGCCGATTTTCACCAAATTTGGTGGTAAGCTGCAGAGTGGCATGACGAACAAAATACTCCCAGGGTTTGTGATGATAGCATTTAATGCTGCAGAGATATTTACATTGCAAAGTATTCCCATTCAAATGCATTGACTTATTTGCCGAAAAAGCCTCTACGTTAATTATAGCGCCCCCTAACGGCCGATTTTGACCAAATTTGGTGTGGGCGCTCAGAATGGGATGTTGAAGAAGCCTACCTGGTGTCTTTCTGATAACTATTAATTTGGGCGAGATATGTTAAAGTTCGTGTTTTGTGGCTAGCTACAACGAATTAGTTTGGTTGTAAAGTGCGAACGGTGTAATGTAGCAAAATTCCTTTGATAACTTTTGGTCAGCTCCATACACAGATGGTATCTACCAAGTTTCGTGCACATTGGTTGTATGTCCTAGGACGAGTACGAAAACATTTTTTTTCGCACTACACAAATTTGCGAAAAAACGTTTTAGTATAAATGGACCTGTCCTATATCGTCAGATTCAGGTCGATACAAGGAACAAATACATCTATAAATATTCGGTCTGCAATGTAGCCTTTCGGAGTTATATGCAAAAACACGTTTTACGTCATTGTAGCGCCACCTAGTGGTCCAATAATGTAATATTTGGTATGTCAGGTCCATGAACCATTGCACATCGACACTGTAAATTTTAAGTTGCTCACTTTAGTGTAAGTGGTAGATCCAAACATGGGACCCATAGGCCACGCCCACTTTGACGAGTCAGTACCCCACTGTAGGCCTGGCCTCAAGAGTGGGCCTAGATGGTACGCACCAAATTTCGTGAAAATCGGATGAGCTGTTCATGAGATATTAACTTTTGGTACTTTTGGCGCCCCCTATTGACCAAATTTTGTAAAATTTGTTTCCTACATTATGAGGCGCAAGTGAAACAAGAATCTAAAGATTTGTGATGATATCATTTATTTTGGCCGAGATATGGCAACGTTTGTGTCTTTGTAGCTAGCTACACAAATTTGTTTGTGAGTAGTTTACGCAATTTTCATCCGAAAAAAAATCTTTTGATAACTTTTTGTCAGGTCGGTCTACTAATGCTACAGACCAAGTTTCATGCAGATCCGTGGTACGTTCTAGGAGGAGTACGAAAAAACAGGTTTACGATAAATCGCGATTTTTCACGTATAAAAGTCTAGGCGAAAATGGGCGTGGCCTATACCAAGAGATTCAACTGGATCCAAGGAACGCGTTGATATGTGTATTTTTAATGTGCGATGTACGGTTCGGGAGTTATAAGGCCAAACGCGTTTTTTCTGCTATAGCGCCACCTTGTGGTCAAAGTGGCTGAATTTTTTCGTCCGAGGTCCCTGCAGTGTTTTGGACCAGACCTGAAAACGGCAACCTCCCACCATTTACGGTTTAGGCTGCAGTATCAGTTTTAGAGGCGGAAGAAAAAGCCGAATAATAACTAGAACTGCAAGCAGTTATGAACGGGGTCCAAGCCTTGTGCGCCGGTCCCCCCCGGCGAAAACGGAGCCCGCGAAAGGAGAACCCGAAGCGCCGCCGCCTGAACGAGCGCGAGCTCCAAAGAACGTAGTGAAATGCAATTGCAAATTTCCTCTTCGTTGCGTAAAAGGCCAAACCGCTTCTACCTTGATTATAGCGCCCCCTAAAGGGCGATTGTCGCCAAATCCGTTGGGGAGCCGCAGAGTGGCATGTCGAACATTAGTCTCAAGTTTCGTGATGATGGCATTTACTGCTGCCGAGATATTCACATTGCAAATTGCTCCCATTTAAATGCATTGACTCATTTGCCGAAAGGCCTCTACGTTAATTGTAGCGCCCCCTGGCGGCGAATTTTCACCAAATTTGGTGTGGAGGCTCGGGGTGGCATGACGAACAACACTGTCAAGTTTTGTGATGATGGCATTTACTGCTGCAGAGATATTCACATTGCAAATTACTCCCATTTAAATGCATTGACTTATTTACTGAAAGACCTCCACGTTAATTATAGCGCCCCCTGAAGGCCGATTTTGACCAAATTTGGTATGGAGGCTTGGAATGGCATGTCGAAGATCTGTGCCGAGATTTGTTCGGATATCAAATAATTTGGCCGAGATATGCCAAAGTTCGTGTTTTGTGGCTAGCCACGTCAAATTAGTTTGCTTGTAAAGTGCGAACGGTGTACCGTAGCAAAATTCTTTTGACAACTTTTGGTCAGCTCTATATACAGATGATATCTTCCAAGTTTCGTGGACATTGGTCACACGGCCTAGGACGAGTACGAAAACACTTTTTTTTGCATTGCGCAATTTTGCGAAAATTTCTTTTCGTAAAAATGGACTTTTCCTATATCATCAGATTCAGATGCATACAAGGAACACGTGGATCTATAAATATTCCATCTGCGATGTATTCTGTGGGAGTTATAGGCAAAAACACGTTTTACGTGATTGTATCGCCACCTAGTGGTCCACTTTTGTAATATTTGGTACCTGTGGTCCGGAAACCATTGTACATCTACACTGTAAATTTGAAGTTGCTCACATTAGTGTAAGTGGTAGATATAAACCTGGGTCCCATTTGGGTCCCATAGGCCACGCCCACTTTGACGAATCAGTACCCCACTGTAGTCCTGGCCTCAGAAGTGGGCCTAGATGGTACGCTCCAAATTTCTAAAAAATCGGATGAGCCGTTCATGAGATATTAACTTTTTGTACTTTTGGCGCCCCCTATTGACCAAATTTTTTAAGATTTGTTTCGGACACTGAGAGGGTCATTCCAAACAAGAATCTAAAGATTTGTGATGATATCATTTATTTTGGCCGAGATATGGCAACGTTTGTGTCTTCGTAGCTAGCTACACAAATTTGTTTGTGCATAGTTTACGCAATTTTTATCCGAAAAAAAATCTTTTGATACTTTTGTCTGAGGTAGGCCTATAGATGCTAGAGACCAAGTTTCATGCAGATCCGTTACACGGTCTAAGAGGAGTACGAAAAAGCAGGTTTACGATAAATCGCGATTTTTCACGTATAAAAGTCTAGGCGGAAATGGGCGTGGCCTATACCACGAGATTCAGCTGGATCCAAGGAACGCGTCGATATGTGTATTTTTAATGTGCGATGTACGGTTTGGGAGTTATAAGGCCAAACGCGTTTTTTCTGCTATAGCGCCACCTAGTGGTGAAAGTGGCTGAATTTTTTCGTCCTTGGTCCCTGCAGGGTTTTGGACCAGACCTCAAAACGGCAACCTCCCACCATTTACGGTTTAGGCTGCAGTATCAGTTTTAGAGGCGGAAGAAAAAGAATAATAATAATAATAATAATAACTAGAACTGCAAGCAGTTATGAACGGGGTCCAAGCCTCGTGCGCCTGTCCCCCCCGGCGCGAGTCGCCCCCGGCGATCGTTGCCAAATCCGGTGAAGAGCCACAGAGTGGCATGGCGAACAATAATCTCAAGTTTTGTGATGATAGCATTTACTGCTGCAGAGACATATCTATTGCAAATTACTCCCATTTAAATGCATTGACTCATTTGCCAAAAGGCCTCTACGTTAATTGTAGCGCCCCCTGACTGCCGATTTTCACCAAATTTTGTGGGAAGCCGCAGAGTGGCATGCTGAACAAAATACACCCAGGGTTTGTGATGATAGCATTTAATGCTGCAGAGATATTTACATTGCAAATTATTCCCATTTAAATGCATTGACTCATTTGCCAAAAGGCCTCTACGTTAATTGTAGCGCCCCCTGACGGCGGATTTTCACCAAATTCGGCGTGGAGGCTCGGAGTGGCATGTCGAACAATACCCTCAAGTTTTGTGATGATAGTATTTACTTCTGCGGAGATATTTACATTGCAAATTATTCCCATTTAAATGCATTGACTTATTTACCGAAAGGCCTCTACGTTAATTATAGCGCCCCCTGACGGCCGATTCTAACCAAATTTGGTATCGAGGCTAGGAATGGGATGTCAAAGATCTCTACCAAGATTTGTTCTGATAACTATTAATTTGGCCGAGATATGCTAAAGTTCGTGTTTTGTGGCTAGCTACGACAAATTTGTTTGCGTGTAGAGTGCGAACGGTGTAACGTAGCAAAATTCTTTTGATAACTTTTGGTCAGCTCTATATACAGAAGATATCTACCAAGTTTCGTGCACATCGGTAACAAGGCCTAGGACGAGTATGATAACATTTGTTTTTGCATTGCGCGATTTTGCGAAAGAACTTTGTTGTTGAAATGGACTTGTCCTATATCGTCAGATTCAGGGCGATACAAGGAACAAGGGGATCTATACATTTTCGGTCTGCGATGTAGCCTTTCGGAGTTATAGGCAAAAACACGTTTTACGTCATTGTAGCGCCACCTAGTGGTCCACTTATGTAATATTTGGTAGGTCAGGTCCATAAGCCATTGCACATCGACAATGTAAATTTTAAGTTGCTCACTTTAGTCTAAGTGGTAGATCCAAACATGGGTCCCATAGGCCACGCCCACTTTGACGAATCAGTACCCCACTGTAGTCCTGGCCTCAGGAGTGGGCCTAGATGGTACGCACCAAATTTCGTGAAAATCGGATGAGCCGTTCATGAGATATTAACTTTTTGTACTTTTGGCGCCCCCTATCGACCAAATTTTGTAAAATTTGTTGCAGACACTGAGAGGCTCATGCCAAACAAGAATCTAAAGACGTGTGATGATACCCTTTATTTTGGCCGAGATATGGCAACGTTTGTGTCTTTGTAGCTAGCTACACAAATTTGTTTGTGCGTAGTTTACGAAATTTTCATCCGAAAAAAAATCTTTTGATAACTTTTGGTCAGGTCGGCCTAGAGATACTACAGACCAAGTTTCATGCAGATCCGTCGCACGGTCTAGGAGGAGTACGAAAAAGCAGGTTTACGATAAATCGCGATTTTTCACGTATAAAAGTCTAGGCGGAAATGGGCGTGGCCTATACCACGAGATTCAGCTGGATCCAAGGAACGAGTCGATATGTGTATTTTTAATGTGCGATGTACGGTTCGGGAGTTATAAGGCCAAACGCGTTTTTTCTGCTATAGCGCCACCTAGTGGTCAAAGTGGCCGAATTTTTTCGTCCGAGGTCCCTGCAGTGATCTGGACCAGTCCTGAAAACGGCAACCTCCCACCATTTACGGTTTAGGCTGCAGTATCAGTTTTAGAGGCGGAAGAATAATAATAATAATAATAAGAATTTTTACAATTTCAATAGGGTTCCACAGCCCTGCTGTGCGAACGGCGTAGCTTCGCTACCGCCGGTTCTCGCAACCTCGGGCTTGGACCCCTAACTAGAACTGCAAGCAGTTATGAACGGGGTCCAAGCCTTGTGCGCCGGTCCCCCCCGGCGAAAACGGAGCCCGCGAAAGGAGAACCCGAAGCGCCGCCGCCTGAATGAGCGCGAGCTCCAAAGAACGTAGTGAAATGCAATTGCAAATTTCCTCTTCGTTGCGTAAAAGGCCAAACCGCTTCTACCTTGATTATAGCGCCCCCTAAAGGGCGATTGTCGCCAAATCCGTTGGGGAGCCGCAGAGTGGCATGTCGAACATTAGTCTCAAGTTTCGTGATGATGGCATTTACTGCTGCCGAGATATTCACATTGCAAATTGCTCCCATTTAAATGCATTGACTCATTTGCCGAAAGGCCTCTACGTTAATTGTAGCGCCCCCTGGCTGCGAATTTTCACCAAATTTGGTGTGGAGGCTCGGGGTGGCATGACGAACAACACTGTCAAGTTTTGTGATGATGGCATTTACTGCTGCAGAGATATTCACATTGCAAATTATTCCCATTTAAATGCATTGACTTATTTACTGAAAGACCTCCACGTTAATTATAGCGCCCCCTGAAGGCCGATTTTGACCAAATTTGGTATGGAGGCTTGGAATGGCATGTCAAAGATCTGTACCAAGATTTGTTCGGATATCAAATAATTTGGCCGAGATATGCCAAAGTACGTGTTTTGTGGCTAGCCACGTCAAATTAGTTTGCTTGTAAAGTGCGAACGGTGTACCGTAGCAAAATTCTTTTGACAACTTTTGGTCAGCTCTATATACAGATGATATCTTCCAAGTTTCGTGGACATTGGTCACACGGCCTAGGACGAGTACGAAAACATTTGTTTTTGCATTGCGCAATTTTGCGAAAATTTCTTTTCGTAGAAATGGACTTTTCCTATATCATCAAATTCAGATGCATACAAGGAACACGTGGATCTATAAATATTCCATCTGCGATGTATTCTGTGGGAGTTATAGGCAAAAACACGTTTTACGTGATTGTAGCGCCACCTAGTGGTCCACTTTTGTAATATTTGGTACCTGTGGTCCGGAAACCATTGTACATCTACACTGTAAATTTGAAGTTGCTCACATTAGTGTAAGTGGTAGATATAAACCTGGGTCCCATTTGGGTCCCATAGGTCACGCCCACTTTGACGAATCAGTACCCCACTGTAGTCCTGGCCTCAGAAGTGGGCCTAGATGGTACGCTCCAAATTTCGTAAAAATCGGATGAGCCGTTCATGAGATATTAACTTTTTGTACTTTTGGCGCCCCCTATTGACCAAATTTTTTAAAATTTGTTTCAGACACTGAGAGGCTCATTCCAAACAAGAATCTAAAGATTTGTGATGATATCATTTATTTTGGCCGAGATATGGCAACGTTTGTGTCTTCGTAGCTAGCTACACAAATTTGTTTGTGCGTAGTTTACGCAATTTTTATCCGAAAAAAAATCTTTTGATATGTTTGTCTCAGGTCGGCCTATAGATGCTAGAGACCAAGTTTCATGCAGATCCGTTACACGGTCTAAGAGGAGTACGAAAAAGCAGGATTACGATAAATCGCGATTTTTCACGTATAAAAGTCTAGGCGGAAATGGGCGTGGCCTATACCACGAGATTCAGCTGGATCCAAGGAACGCGTCGATATGTGTATTTTTAATGTGCGATGTACGGTTTGGGAGTTATAAGGCCAAACGCGTTTTTTCTGCTATAGCGCCACCTAGTGGTCAAAGTGGCCGAATTTTTTCGTCCGAGGTCCCTGCAGTGATCTGGACCAGTCCTGCAAAGGGCAACCTCCCACCATTTACGGTTTAGGCTGCAGTATCAGTTTTAGAGGCGGAAGAATAATAATAATAATAATAATAATAAGAATTTTTACAATTCCAATAGGGTTCCACAGCCCTGCTGTGCGAACGGCGTAGCTTCGCTACCGCCCGTTCTCGCAACCTCGGGCTTGGACCCCTAATAATAAGAAACCTTACAATTCCAATAGGGTTCCACAGCCCTGCTGTGCGAACGGCGTAGCTTCGCTACCGCCGATTCTCACAGCCTCGGGCTTGGACCCCTAATAATACGTGTTGCATCACGTACGTGCGCAAGGCACATACACACACACACACACACACACACACACACACACACACACTAACAGCAGGCCCTGACAGGATGAGGACAGAGTAAAGGTACACAGGACCTAAAATTTCCCCACTTTTAAAAACTTTTTTTCCCCACTTTTTGAAAACACCATACAAGGGTTAAACAAACGCTCATTTATATTTCATAAGGAAGACAGTCGGAGTTAAGCTCCCATAACGTTAGCTCGTAGCTAAACCAAGAAGTAAGCTAACGGTAATATTAGATGGTCGATGCTGAGCTAACGTTAAACATGTTTACTGACCTGTCAGGATGCGTTTTCAGATGCCTGATAAAATCAGATGTGGTTGAGCCAGAATCTTTTATCTTGAGACCGCATATTTTGCATTGAGCGCTTCTTTTGTTTGGGCTGTCGTTTTGGAAGTTTTTAAACCCAAAGCTTACGATGAACGGCACAGCAGCGGCCGGTGCAGTCGACATGTGTGTTCGCTGTCCTCTATGTGACATGTGTGTGCAGCAGATACGTAGTACGTTACGTCGTGGGCAGGTTATAGGTAACGGAGGGAGCGGAATAACAGCGAGCTCATCAGACGTTTCCTAAAAATAAACATTGTTCACGAGTCCCGCAGCTCGAGTCCGAGTCGAGTCTGAAGTCTTTCGAGGACGAGTCTCAAGTCGAGTCTGAAGTCACTGTGTGTGCGACTTAAGTCGCACTCGAGTCCGAGTCTCAAACTCGAGTCCCCATCTCTGGGATCCACACAGATAGAAGGAGTTTTACGAATATATTTCCATTGAAAAATACTAAGTTGATTTACAAATGATACAATACGAGTTACAAATTAGAGTCACAGACACAGATACACTTTTATAGATACGAATAGCTCTGCATTCGTTTGTGTTTCACGAGTTACAAATTAGAGGCACAGGTACAAATCAGATATACACATACAAATCTCTGTATTTATTTGTGCATTGTACTTACAGACACAGATCTCTCTGCATTTATTTGTGCATTGTGTTTCACGAGTTACAAATAGTTATGATACTGTTTTAGCACCATAGTCCTACAATTGGACAGACCTTGTAAGGTAATAACTTTTAGTCAGGTGTGTGCTTTTATTTATTGAAAACATTAGTTATTTGTAGTATTTAAATTGACAATATGATTATAATGTTACTAATTTTCTTAGTAATAACGTTGATAATGGTAAACCCTACTCCTCCCATATTACAAGCTAGCGGAACTCGCTTTTTTAAGTGTGTTTATTTCCTATTGCATTTTAATGTACAACAGTAGTCTTACATGTAAAAGTATGTACTCCGATATTTTCAAAAGTAATGCAATTTCAGGTGCAGGTAGGATTTTAGTGTGAGAATGCTAAACAGCAGGGGCCTCATGTATAAAAGATTGAGCAGCTTTCATACCAGAAGATGGCGTACGACCAAAAACTTGAAAAGTACCTACGCACAGAAATATTCAGATGTATAAAACCGGGCGTACGCCAGGTCCTGCGCACCTTTCCTTTATACATCACAATCAACGTGAAATTGAACGCACATGAACGAGCCATTGACCCCGCCTTGCCTCCTCCCATAAATGAATATGGAAATTACTATAAATGCGCCCCCGACGTCATTCTTCGTCCAATCACAACGGATTATCCCGCTGCAGACGGAAAAAAACTTCACCGACTGTGAATTTGAGGTGCTGAGGTGGAGCCGAGAAATGTTTTTCTGTTTGGAGGTTTGTCATCTTGGATAAGCAATAAAAGAAAATGCCCATAGTGGCAAATGTTGACCAGGCGGTGAATGCACCGAACCATGGCAGAAATTTTAATAAACAATGTCTAATGTCGAAGTGGAAATCAAGAGAATAGAGGCAGCGCCACACCAGTTACAGAACAAAATGCATCTCAGTGTCAGTCCAAATGATGCACAATAAGCAGTTTAAACCCACCGATGTAATGACATTTATTTTAAGTGTTTGTAGGCTCAGTGAGACTGAGTCCAGTGCGAGAGAGATCCGAATCAGAGGAGGAGAGGTTAGCGAGGCCAGCGTCTCCACGGCAGGTGACAATGCGCACGGATCCGCTGCGCCACGCATGGATGAAATAATGAAATGGTAAATAGGACTACAGTAACAGAAATATGTGCAGAATTAAGACAGTCAAGACGGCCCAGTGTTTGGTGGACCGGGTACACCTTGTTCACTTAATAGACTACAAATCATCCACGGGATTAATTACGCATCACATGAGTTTTCCCCCCGACACAGCGTTTGTTCCTGGGGAGATGGAGCCGTGCGTCCCGCCTCCCGTGCGCCATAGATGTCTGAGCCTCAGTAACTACAGACTTACAGACACTAACAAAAAGATCGCCACGGAAAAATGTAATATAGGCTATTACATTTTTCCATGCCGATCTTTTTGTTGCACAGTGAGTATATATTTAATCTATGGGAAATACAGAGGATGACTGAAAGTATTTTCTAAGTGGATTTATCATTCATTTCCCGTCCTCATGTTTAACAGAGGTTAAGTAGCCTGCAGATTAAACAGTTAATAGTGTGAAAGATGTGAAACATTAGCCACATAAATGATCAAACTTTTATGGAGTATCAGCGGACATAAATATGTTTTTTCATAGACAATGTCACAGACGTACGCCAGTTAGTGAAGTGGAAACTTTATTTTGTAATGTTTGGTGATTTTCAGCTCTTTTAACTTAGAATTCGCCATGTTACAGAGCCAGACAAGACTTTGCGGACGGCCCGCACATTGGCCCTCATTTATCAATCTATCGTAGAAACCAGCGCAGATATGAGCGCAGATATCATCTTACGACAGGCTTCACGTGTGATTCAAACGTTCGTATCACACCAGTCAGACCGTAAGAATGGTCGTACATTGATAAATACAGCGGCTGGAAACAATCGTAATTTAAATGTCACGCCCCAATATATTCTCGGTTTTGAGGCCTCGCCCCTACAATTTACGACATGGCGAGACGTAATCCGGCTAAGAAGAGGCACTTTTCAGAGGTGGAGATTGAAACCCTGATATCTCAGGTTCATTTGCACTAACGTGTTGAGTATTTGGCAGCCTGGAAACTGGTATTAAAGGCTGTAGAAAGAATGCGGAATGAAAACAGATGCGGTCAACAGTTGCCGTAGTAAATCGGACTCGAGCTGAAGTTCATTTAATATCCGACACATGTATGATATAGTCCTAATGGTAATATACAGGCTTATGTTGCAATCTCTTAGGCCTACATGGTGTAACCTACCTATATTTAAATAAACACACAGTAGTGAAAAACGAGGAAGGGATAGAGAGACCCTGCCCGGAGGAAGCCCGGGGCCCCTGTCTGGAGCCAGGCCCAGAGGGAGGGCTCGTCAGCGAGCGTCTGGTGGCTGGGTTTGCCACGGAGCCCGGCCGGGCACAGCCCGAAAAAGCTATGTGGCACCTATCTCTCCAGCCCATGGGCCCACCACCTGTGGGAGGAACCGCTGGGGTCGGGTGCGCTGCCAAAAGGGGGGCAGTGAAGGTCAGGGACTTCGACGGACCAGACCCGGGCGGCAGAGGCTGGCTCTGGGGACGTGGAATGTCACCTCGCTGTGGGGGAAGGAGCCGGAACTTGTGCGGGAGGTGGAGCGCTACCAGTTGGATCTGGTGTGGCTTACCTCTACGCACAATCTCGGTTCTGGAACCGTACTCCTGGAGAGGGGTTGGACTCTTTTCTTCTCCGGAGTTGCCCAGGGTGTGAGGCGCCAGGCGGGTGTGGGGATACTCACAAGCCCCCGGTTGAGCGCCGCTACGTTGGAGTTTACCCCGGTAGATGAGAGGGTCGCCTCCCTACGCCTGCGGGTTGTTGGGTGGGAAACTCTGACTGTTGTTTGTGCATATGCACCAAACAAGAGTTCAGAGTATTCGGCCTTCTTGGAGACCTTGAATGGAGTCCTGTATGGGGCTCCGGTGGGGGACTCCATAGTTCTGCTGGGGGACTTCAACGCACATGTGGGCAATGATGGAGACACATGGAGAGGCGTGATTGGGAGGAACGGCCTCCCTGATCTAAACCAGAGTGGTTGTCTGTTATTGGACTTCTGTGCTAGTCATGGATTGTCAGGGATGCTCATAAGTGTACTTGGTACCAGAGCACCCTAGGCCGAAGGTCAATGACGGGTGGTGCGGGTAAATTGGGAACGTCTGGAGGAAGCTCCTGTCCGACAGACCTTCAACTCACACCTCCGGCGGAGCTTTTCGTGCATCCCTGTGGAGGCTGGGGGCATTGAACCTGAGTGGACAATGTTCAAAGTTTCCATTGCTGAAGCTGCGGCTGGGAGCTGTGGTCTTAGGGTCTTAGGTGCCTCAAGGGGCGGTAACCCACAAACACCGTGGTGGACACCGGTGGTCAGGGAATCCGTCCGACTGAAGGAGTCCTTCCGGGATATGTTATCCCAGAGGACTCCGGAGGCAGTTGCAAGGTACCGAGTTGCCCGAAGGGCTGCAGCCTCAGCCGTGAAAGAGGCAAAGCAGCGGGTGTGGGAAAAGTGTGGAGAAGACATGGAGAAGGACTTTCGGTCGGCACCAAGGCGCTTCTGGAAAACCGTTCGCCACCTCAGGAGGGGGAAGTGGGGAACCATCCAAGCTGTGTACAGTAAGGATGGGACGTTGCTGACCTCAACTGAGGAGGTAATAGGTGGAAGGAGCACTTTGAGGAACTCCTAAATCCAGCTGATGCGCCCTCTTTGTTAGAGGCAGAGCTGGAGGATGACGGGGGATTGTCATCCATTTCCCTGGTGGAGGTCACTGAGGTAGTCAAACAACTTCACAGTGGCAAAGCCCCAGGGATTGCTGAGATCCGTCCAGATCTCATCGCTGCTCTTTGCAGATGATGTGGTCCTGATGGCATCATCGGCCTGTGACCTTCAGCACTCACTGGATCGGTTTGCAGCCAAGTGTGAAGCGGCTGGGATGAGGATCAGCACCTCTAAATCTGAGGCCATGGTTCTCAGCAGGTAACCGATGGAGTGCCTTCTCCAGGTAGGGAATGAGTCCTTACCCCAAGTGAAGGAGTTTAAGTACCTTGGAGTCTTGTTCGCGAGTGAGGGGACAATGGAGCGGGAGATTGGTCGGAGAATCGGCGCAGCGGGGGCGGTATTACATTCAGTTTATCGCACCGTTGTGACGAAAAGAGAGCTGAGCCAGAAGGCAAAGCTCTCGATCTACTGGTCAGTTTTCGTTCCTACCCTCACCTATGGTCATGAAGGCTGGGTCATGACCGAAAGAACGAGATCCAGGGTACAAGCGGCCGAAATGGGTTTCCTCAGGAGGGTGGCTGGCGTCTCCCTTAGAGATAGGGTGAGAAGCTCAGTCATCCGCGAGGAGCTCGGAGTAGAGCCACTGCTCCTTCACGTCGAAAGGAGCCAGTTGAGGTGGTTCGGGCATCTGGTAAGGATGCCCCCTGGGCGCCTCCCTAGGGAGGTGTTCCAGGCACGTCCAGCTGGGAGGAGACCTCGGGGAAGACCCAGGACTAGGTGGAGGGATTACATCTCCAACCTGGCCTGGGAACGCCTCGGGATCCCCCAGTCAGAGCTGGTTAATGTGGCTCGGGAAAGGGAAGTTTGGGGTCCCCTGCTGGAGCTGCTCCCCCCGCGACCCGATCACGGATAAGCGGACGATGATGGATGGATGGATGGACAGTAGCGGAGTTTATGCAGTGTCTTTTATTTTACTCATGGTTTTTTTCATGAGTCAGAGTCAGGCAACCGTGAGCGCGTGTCCTCCGCCCCCCGTGCTGGACCACCACCCCCGAGCCTGTCTCCTGACAGCAGAGGGGCTGGAAAAACAAGCCGAAATAACTCGGTCAATGGCAGAAATAAATCGTTCACTTGTGATCATTAACCTTTAAAAGAGAAACGAAAACCTGAAGAATAAATACAAATGTTGTGTATCATCAGGTTTTTGTATTGAATATAATTGCCAAACCTAACACTATACCTTTTAAAAGCGTTGAATAACATCCTGTTAATCAATCCGATGGAATGCTCCACCGTGGCCAATGCGCGTACACGTGCACTGTTGTACCGGCACATATAGGCTAGAGGTTTTCTAAAAGAGTCAGATCTGTCATTGCTGATAAGTGATCAACTGCTGACTTCTCCTTCTCCTGTTAAACTGATTATATGCCGCACCGCAAGGCCACACTGACTTGAAAACTTGCGTACACGAGTTCAGACCAGACGTGAGATTTGATCGCAGCCTACGCTCACGTTCAAATTGATAAATGCCGAGCTTTGCGTAGGAATCGCCGTACGCCCGTCGTACGCCTGTTTTAGGTCGTACGCACGTTTCATAAATGAGGGCCATTCTCACGACTGCTCAACAGTTTGCGTGACGGCCCGCACATTCTCACGTCAAGTTTTTTTTATACATCACAGTATAAGTGTCTGACAACCAGTGTACGCAAGCTTTTCGTGCGTACGCAACATTTATACATTTTTATTTAATCTTTATTTAACCAGGAAATGTCCCATTGAGTTACAATAACTCTTCTACCAGGGAGTCCTGGCCAAGATAAGCGGCAAGAAAGTTTCAAAATAAATGAAAGACAGACAAAGGCTACATATTACACCACAAATCTCTATACATACTAGAACACAAACAGACATAAACACACAACTTACAACTTAAAATACATACATATTTAGACACAAACAAGACATAAACACACAACTTACAGCATAAAAGGCACCTTGTTAAAAACAACTACAGTGTTCAGTCAGAGTTGAATGTAAAAGGTTTTTAAAAGTATTGAGAGGTGGAAGTGATTCTACATGTAAGGTGTTTTGGAGTTCATTCCAGATATGCGGTGCATATGATGAGAAAGCTGTTTTACCAAATTCTGTTCTTATTGATGGAGTAGTTAATAGTATTTTCTTTGACAACCTTGTCCTGTAAATTTTGGTAGGTACGCAAATTAGAAATGTAGGGGGGTAATTTACCCATTAGTACTTTAGCAATGAAAATCAGTAAGTGGAATTTCCTTCTGAGGGAGAGGGAGGACCATTGTACAGTTTCATACAGAATGCAGTGGTGAGTCCCACCTGCTGCACCTGTAATGAAACGCATGGCTGAGTGGTATAGTACATCTAGTTTTTTCAATAAAAATGAAGTAGAGTGCATATAAATGATGTCCCCATAATCCAACATAGATGAGAATGTGCTCTGCACCAACCTTTTACTTGCTGAATAAGGAAAGCACTTCTTAAATCTAAAATAAAAACCTAACTTAGGTCTTAGTTTTTTAAAAGACTATCAATATGAACCCCAAAAGACATTTTTTCATCCAACCAAATACCTAAGTATTTATAGGAAATTACTCTCTCTATTGGAGTACCACTTTGTGTTAAAATAGTAAAATCTATAGGAGAAAGTGAACATGTAAAATTTTTTTGTTATTTTAGCATTTAATGCCAACTTTAATTCTACCAGAGATTTTTGTACCTGACTAAAAGCTGACTGCAAACGATGATTTGCTTCCTTCAATGACGTAGCCGAGGTGTACAAAATAGTATCATCTGCATAAAAATGAGCCTTTGTTTGATTCAGAGCCACACCTAAATTATTTATGTAAATAGAAAATAAAATCGGACCCAAAACTGATCCTTGAAGGACACCCATTTTTACTTTTAGCATGGAGGTACAAGGTACAGTTATCTATTGCCACACACTGAGTTCTACCACTCAGGTAGTTGGAAAATCAATTTAGCACACTGCTATTAAAACCTATGTTTTGCAATCTTTGCAGAAGAAGATGATGGTCAACGGTATAGACGGTATCCACCTTTTAATAGTGGGAGGACAAATGCAGATTTCCATGATTTGGGAATAGAACCACTGCATAGACTAAGATTGAAAATGGAAGAGATATGATCAGCAATCAAGTTTGCTGCAATTTTGAGGAAATATGGCTCAATCTGGTCTGGGCCAGCAGACTTTTTACAGTCCAGGCCCAACAATGCCTTTCGTACTTCAGAGACAGATATAGGGATAAAATAAAAATTATTCAAACTTACATTAGACAAGTCTGGTGATAGAGGTTACACTATCTGTGGGGTTGTCTGGAAGTGTTGACTGGGTAGCTAATCCTGCACTAATGAAGTGCTTGTTGAAAGTATCCACTATATTTTGTTTACCCCTTACTTCACCGTGGCTTGCTATTATAATTTCAGGGATGGTGGGGGGTGGCACATCACCCGAAGAAGATTTAATTGCTTTCCAAAATGTTTTGGGGTCATTAAGATTTTCATTTATTAAATTCATATAATGTTCACTCTTTGTACTTTTTATTAATTGTGTGCATTTATTTCTTAATACCCTATAATGTAACCAACATTTATCATTATTATTTGTTTTAGCTTTGATCCATGCTTCATTCCGTTCTCTAATAGCTGTTGCAATAGATTCATTAAACCAAGGATTATCTCTGCCCCTCACTCTATATCTTCTAATAGGGGCATGTTTGTCAACCATGGCTAAAAAGGTATTTTTAAAATAATTCCAAGCCAGCTCAACATCATCCATATCACAAACTAAGTTTAAATCACTGTGATAGATTTCATGAAGGAAAGCTTGTTCATTAAAACGTTTGTAATTTCGTTTAAAAATAAACCGTGACTTAGTCTTAATCAATTTGCAATTTCTTACACAGGCAATCATACAGTGATCACTGACATCATTACAGAAAACTCCAGTAGCTGAGTACTTATGTGGAGCATTAGTCAGAATTACATCAATGAATGTAGACTTGTCCATTCGTTTTGGATTTAGGCGTGTAGGTGACTGTACTAATTGCGCCAGATGTAAAGCATCACATGGGTCTCTTAACGTTGATGAAGTCGATAGCCAGTCCCAGTTCAGGTCTCCTAGGACAATATACTCGTTGGGTAGATTATGCAAAACATCAGACAACAGGTTAGTTGCTCCAGCTGCGGCTGAAGGTGGGCGGTAGCATCCTACCATGGTCAAAGAAGCACCATTGGGGAGATTTAATTTAATGGCACATAGTTCAAGGAACTTTGGCTTTGTTATTTTTTCGATGGAGCACCATTCCAATGACGCTTTGGCATATATGGCTACTCCCCTTCCTTTACCCCTACGATCCATCCTAAAGAGATTATACGATCTAATATAAATCATATTGTTCGTGATTGATGATTTGAGCCACGTCTCTGACAAAACGATTATGTCACTTTCTGTCAGTTTAGCCCACAGAGGAATAGCGTCGATTTTATTAATCAGGCTGCGCACGTTGACATGAATAAAACGCAAGCCACTGCTATCCTTCAAATCGTAAGGGTTTAAAAGCTCAATCAGTTCTGGGCCAGGGTTTGGATAGATGTTACCTGAAAGGAACAGGAGTAGAATAATCCAACAGCCTGCTGATCTTTTCGGTCTTGTCGGGCAGGTAGTGCCGACTCCATGGTCGCGCCTGCAGCAGATGGAATGGAACTGCTGCATTTCTGCCCAACTGAGAAGTTCCTACTTGTACAGGGTCTCGGTACAACAGTCAGAAAGGATCGATGAAGCCATGTGGATTGATGTAAAGCCGCCGTTGTCAGGAAGCAGCATAGTTACAGAATTTGGGAGAATAATCCGGGGAGATGCAAATGATCCATCACCAGGCCCCAGAGTGTCCACAGCCGGTGAGCTCAGCACATAAGCGAGCAGCCGGTAAACCGGTAACCTCATGTTGTTTATGTAGCCAGATCAGCTTATTTTGTTGTTTTATACCATCACCAAGATGTTAGCACAGTTCTGAGACCCAGGAAAAAAGTTATTTCGAGTCAGGTAACCCAATAAGTGTAGAAAAAACACATGTAAACACAGGTAAACTACGCAGACAAACATTAAAACACCGGTGCCGCCATCTTAATAATAATAATAATAATAATAATACATTTTATTTGTAGAGCACTTTTCCTAAGAGAATCTCAAAGTGCTACAGAAACCACATCAAAACACATTAATAATAGAAAACAACAGAAGACATATACAATCAATAAAATACATACAGAAAATATGCATTTGAAGAAAAACAGCTAAACGAGCAGTTTAGTGCAAATTAAAATCCGCAAAGGCTACGAACAACTTAAGAACGCCTGCCTGAACAGAACAGTTTTAAGCTGTTTTGTAAAACTGTCCACAGACTGAGGTATCTTGGACGCTCCAGATTGCTACATGAGGCCCCAGGCAGAGATGGGAAAAGTACTCACTTCTCATACTTAAGTAGAAGTACAGATACTTGTGTTAAAAAATACTCTGGTAAAAGTAGAAGTACTGATTTAACTTATTTACTCAAGTAAAAGTAACAAAGTACAGGCTTGGAAATGTACTTAAAGTATAAAAGTAAAAGTAGCCTTGCGAATGACAACCATTTTTTATGCAAAGCTACCTGGACCACAAATGTTACTAGAGTGCAAGCTGAGAAACTTCAGTAGACATGGAGACAAGGCTCTTTATGTATATATGCCATGTCTACATTTTAAATGGATGTCTGCCAAAAGGCCTAAAACATCACATATATGATTATTGTGACAGAGACTGGGACTCCAGGTTAATAAAATTCTGACTGAGTAGCAAGATATGAATTCAGTTGTGATTCTGTGATAATTCACAGATCCAGTTCCATTTTTAATCAACATTTAAAGGAATCTACATGTAAGTTCTGCATACTTTTAGAGTATAACTAACCAGTGGTGTAGTCTGTTTTTTTGTAGTGAGTATACTGTGATTTCCCCCTCCCAGCCTCATACTCGCCTGTCCCAGAGCGACACCCCAGACAGTCGGTACTGTGACGTTTCTGAATACGAACTGTACACGGGCAACAGACGTTTAAGTATTGATGGCGTTTATTTAAAGTCCTGGAAAAACAACACTTAGAGTTGAGAAAAGATAAGACCGATTTAACTTTTTGAGAAACGCAACCGAACCTGAACGCAACAGGACATCACATCACACAAATAAGCCGTTTAACCGACACCCCCCCCCACTGCCACACAAAACCATGACTAATAATTAGCATCATCATACAACTTTTGTATTGATTAGCAGTAAAATCTGCTGATAAGGGCCTACATTTACTCAAAAGTAATTAATAAACTGTTTACAATCTTCAGCACCATGGCTAATAAATGCATAAAAAGCAGATGGAAGGAGAAAAAAGCTCCACTCTTTCTATTTTAGTTAATTATCTGACCATTGCTAACTAACATTACCATATAGTCATTTAATTGTGTAAAGCAATGCATATTTAAGATTTAAGAATTTACTCTAATGTTGCATAGTCATTGACCTTATGAAGGCCGGGAGTTCTCACTGTCTCTCTCATCATCGGAAACAAGGAAATATAAACTTTGTATTCTGTTTACTGCTGTACACCATAGACAGTATATAAAAGCTGTACACACACACACACACACACACACACACACACATAGACACACGGCACACACACAGGCACGCGCACACACGTACACACACACGCGCGCGCACGAACACACACGCACGCGCGGGCGCACGCACGCGGTATCATATAAGCTAGGCTACTCTCACTTACCAGGTAACAGTAGGCTAACGTTGGTGGCAGCTGCAGTATCACCCGACGTGGCAGCAGCTTCAGGGACAGACTTTAGAAAACACTGAAGTAGTGTTATTTAGGTCTGTTTAGTAACGTTTCATATCTCGTTACTTATAAAACTTAGTTCAAACTCTAGGTAACTAACTAGTTGCGAGAAAGGAAAGACCGCGCAAAGAATGCAACTTGTTGTTGCTTAGTAACGTTAAGTGACCTCACGTCAGATCCAGGCCTACGGAAATCCCGAAGGTCCAAATGTCAGAGCTTCCCAACACAGACGGGGTGAATTTATGAATGAAAATGAGAAAGTTCTGTCACAAACAATGTTGTTACGTATCATCGCGCTTTTGTAAGTGGGTAAGTAACGAGCCACTTTTGTAAAACGTAAGGAGTAGAAAGTACCGGTATTTGTGTTAAAAATGTAAGGAGTAAAAGTAAAAAGTCGGCACAAAAATAAACAGTAAAGTAAAGTAAAAATACCTGAAAAATCTACTTAAGTACAGTAACGAAGTATTTGTACTTCGTTACTTCCCATCTCTGGCCCCAGGGACCTGACTGCCAATAATCTCAGGTGCCATTGTTAGTGTTTAACATTTTCACGAGCGGTCTGTGCCGAGAAATGTCATGTAAAACAAAATCTTTTTTTCGAAACATCGCAAATATTGAAACTGAAATTCTAAACCAACCACTAGGCATATGGAGCTGCACCTGTTGATATAATAATAATAATAATAATAATAATAATAATAATAATAATAATAATAATAATAACGAATAATGTGTTAACTATGCATTAGGCTGTATAATTCAGAATATTCATGTGGTTGGACGTGCAATTTCTTTATTTGTTATAATTTGTTGTTGACCATTTACTTTAATGTATCCACAGACACTACACTCCGTGGCTGTATGTTTTCATCTAAAAAGACTTGTGAAAATGGAAGGTGAGAAAGGCTTCAAATAGCCTACTTTTATGTAGCTTAAACCTTTTCATACCTTCTTTTTAAGGTACATTGGTTAAAAAATTTAAGTCGTGGGGGAGGGGTTTTAATGACCCTGTTGTTTCCAACAGGTTCCCATCAGATGTTCTCTGACGTTACGTCATTGTTAGGCTAACAATGACGTGTTGGTCCTCAGTGTATCTTCTGTCTTAAAAAGGAACTGGCAAATAAGGATCACCTTCAGAAGAAGCATCTAAGAGAAGCAATTAATTTTTTGGAAAATAATCAAGGTATGAGTAAAACCCAACTATAGAGAGGCGTATGATGTGATAGCCTATTTAATTTAACTTGGAGATTTTAATGCAATCCTTGTAATATCTTTAACTTGTTTGTCAGAGAAATTTGTGGTGGCCTGTTTCTGCACTGACCGCAAAGAAGCATCCAGAGTGGGCAATTACCATTGCCCATTCGATACCGATACTGTTAATTTCTTATTAGCAATTATTGTCAGTAAAAATATTATTACATTTAAGACAAATCACAAGACAAATACAGACCATTTATACAAAATGTATTATGGTCAATACATAATAAAATTAAAATAAATAACATAAATATGAATGAAATAAATTTAAAATGGACCCAGTGACGGAGACAAGTAAAGTCTATTAGAAGCACTTTTCCGGTGATGGTTGAGCGTTACTGCGCAGCCTCAAACTGAGCTTGATGACGTAGATGTGACGTGAGCAACGTGTCTGAACGTTGTAAGTCTTCTGGTAGCTGTGCCAAGAGAAATCTCAATCATTCCCAATCTATCAGAGACGGAGAGCGTAGGTATATGTAAGGAGATAACATAGGCACAGGCTAGTTACTGCTAACTAAAATGTTAGTTAACATTAGTAATTAAACTAAACAGCTAATGTAAGTCCAAACTGCCTGCGAGCTTCTCCTGTACTATACGGTAATTCATCTACTATGTGACAGTAAGTCTCGTGGTTATGACACAATCGTTAGCCTATTTTTATAAAAACGTCTGCTACAGAGCCATAACGTGAGGTACAAGGTAATGGAGCCTTTTATACATTGTCATGTTTCTTTAGAAATAAACGATGGACAAATGAAGTCTTTAAACGCTTCAGATGTAAAGTTATTGGCTGTCAAAGTGACGCCAAAATGAATGGCAGTCAGTGGGATGCTAAGGGGGATGATGGATAGGGGTTAGCATAAAATGGCGCCATCGCGGCTTCGCTCTGAGGAGAGAAGCCTGCCCCTTGGTTGACCCTCATTCGCTCGTCTCCTGTCATGTGACATGGGCCAGCTCAATACGCCACAAAGGTACAGGGTTGTCCCGGCACATAGTAATTTAAGTAAGTAATCTAAAACAGCTGAAAGTGATGCATACACCCCCAATTATTATTTTTTAGTTCATATCGATATTTTTTAAGGAAATCAATGCCAATTGAGTAGCGTGAGTATATCGATCTATCTATACCACAGGATCGATACGCCCATCCCTAATATTAACTGACTGTCAGTGTGATTACCCAAAATACATTTACATTTTTCAAGAGGACTTTTAAGCCCTTGCACCTTCATCCAGTGATTTAATGTTACTGAGCCCTCTCATTTTGATTGCTCATGACATTGGCTTGTTATTGTGGTGTAAATAGGTTGCCTGTTTTAGTTTAAATAATTCCACCTGGTATGACCTATATAATGATCTAATTGTAATCAATGACGCATTTTCTAAAGCTCTTTCTCCTGCAGGTATTGCATCAGACAAAAGACGAGGTAGGCCTAATACTTGGCAGTAATTATTTATCTTTTATTAACACCAATTAATAAAAATATTTGATGGTGATTGTTATTATAATAATAATAATAATACATTTTCTTCATAAGTGCTTTTCTAGATACTCAAAGACACTTTACTTAAAAACAGCAAAACAACATAAAATAGTAAAACACTAAAAAACACATCAATCTAAGCTAAACATTAAGCAAGTTGAAAAAGGTGACTTTGAGGAGGACTATTTCAGTGCTGTGTTGTGAACGGAAGCCAGATTGAAATGTTGTTGTGGTCAATAATACTAGCGTACAGAAGATGTAAAAGCTATGGAGTGCAATAAAGTGACATATCTTCAAAGGAGATCATCAGAACATCAACAGACCCAAGAGAGTCTGTCACCCTATTCCATACCCAACACTTATAAAACTATATTCTTGAAACATTATATATTTACAGGGCAGGGTACTATGGCTTAAGAATGTAGTTTAAACCATCCATCCATCGTCGTCCGCTTATCCGTGGTCGGGTCGCGGGGGGAGCAGCTCCAGCAGGGGACCCCAAACTTCCCTTTCCCGAGCCACATTAACCAGCTCTGACTGGGGGATCCCGAGGCGTTCCCAGGCCAGGTTGGAGATGTAATCCCTCCACCTAGTCCTGGGTCTTCCTCGAGGTCTCCTCCCAGCTGGACGTGCCTGGAACACCTCCCTAGGGAGGCGCCCAGGGGGCATCCTTACCAGATGCCCGAACCACCTCAACTGGCTCCTTTCGATGTGAAGGAGCAGCGGCTCTACTCCGAGCTCCTCGCGGATGACTGAGCTTCTCACCCTATCTCTAAGGGAGACGCCAGCCACCCTCCTGAGGAAACCCATTTCGGCCGCTTGTACCCTGGATCTCGTTCTTTCGGTCATGACCCAGCCTTCATGACCATAGGTGAGGGTAGGAACGAAAACTGACCGGTAGATCGAGAGCTTTGCCTTCTGGCTCAGCTCTCTTTTCGTCACAACGGTGCGATAAACTGAATGTAATACCGCCCCCGCTGCGCCGATTCTCCGACCAATCTCCCGCTCCATTGTCCCCTCACTCGCGAACAAGACCCCAAGGTACTTAAACTCCTTCACTTGGGGTAAGGACTCATTCCCTACCTGGAGAAGGCACTCCATCGGTTTCCTGCTGAGAACCATGGCCTCAGATTTAGAGGTGCTGATCCTCATCCCAGCCGCTTCACACTCGGCTGCAAACCAATCCAGTGAGTGCTGAAGGTCACAGGCCGATGATGCCATCAGGACCACATCGTCTGCAAAGAGCAGCGATGAGATCCCCAGCCCACCGAACTGCAACCCCTCCCTACCACGACTACGCCTCGATATCCTGTCCATAAATACTACGAACAGGATTGGTGACAAAGCGCAGCCCTGGCGGAGGCCAACCCTCACCTGGAACGTGTCCGACTTACTGCCGAGAACCCGGACACAGCTCTCGCTTTGGTCATACAGAGATTGGATGGCCCTGAGAAGGGACCCCCTCACCCCATACTCCCGCAGCACCTCCCACAAAGTCTCCCGGGGGACCCGGTCATATGCCTTCTCCAGATCCACAAAACACATGTAGACTGGATGGGCATACTCCCAGGCTCCCTCCAGGATCCTTGCTAGAGTAAACAGCTGATCCGTTGTTCCACGACCAGGATGGAATCCGCATTGTTCCTCTTCAACCTGAGGTTCGACTATCGGCCGAACCCTCCTTTCCAGCACCTTGGAGTAGACTTTACCAGGGAGGCTGAGAAGTGTGATACCCCTGTAATTGGTACACACCCTCTGGTCCCCCTTTTTGAACAGGGGAACCACCACCCCGGTCTGCCACTCCTTTGGCACTGTCCCAGACTTCAACATCAATCCCTGGGGCTTTGCCACTGTGGAGTTGTTTGACTACCTCAGTGACCTCCACCCTTACTGTACACAGCTTGGATGGTTCCCTGCTTCCCCCTTCTGAGGTGGCGGACGGTTTTCCAGAAGCGCCTTGGTGCCGACCGAAAGTCCTTCTCCATGTCTTCTCCGAACTTCTCCCACATCTGCTGCTTTGCCTCTTTCACGGCAGAGGCTGCAGTCCTTCGGGCCCTTCGGTACCTTGCAACTGCCTCCAGAGTCCTCTGGGATAACATATCCCGGAAAGACTCCTTCTTCAGTCGGACGGATTCCCTGTCCACCGGTGTCCACCACGGTGTTCGAGGGTTACCGCCCCTTAAGGCACCTAAGACCCTAAGACCACTGCTCCCTGCCGCAGCTTCAGCAATGGAAACTTTGAACATTTTCCACTCAGGTTCAATGCCCCCAGCCTCCACAGGGATGCACGAAAAGCTCCGCGGAGGTGTGAGTTGAAGGTCTGTCGGACAGGAGCTTCCTCCAGACGTTCCCAATTTACCCGCACCACCCGTTTGGGCTTACCAGGTCTGTCCAGAGTCTTCCCCCACCCCCTGACCCAACTCACCACCAGATGGTGATCAGTTGACAGCTCCGCCCCTCTCTTCACCCGAGTGTCCAATACATACGGCCTCAGATCAGATGAAACGATTATAAAATTGATCATTGACCTTCGGCCTAAGGTGCTCTGGTACCAAGTACACTTATGAGCATCCCTATGTTCGAACATGGTGTTTGTTATAGACAATCCATAACTAGCACAGAAGTCCAATAACAGACAACCACTCTGGTTTAGATCAGGGAGGCCGTTCCTCCCAATCACGCCTCTCCATGTGTCTCCGTCATTGCCCACATGTGCGTTGAAGTCCCCCAGCAGAACTATGGAGTCCCCCTCCGGAGCCCCATACAGGACTCCATTCAAGGTCTCCAAGAAGGCCGAATACTCTGAACTCTTGTTTGGTGCATATGCACAAACAACAGTCAGAGTTTTCCCCCCAACAACCCGCAGGCGTAGGGAGGCGACCCTCTCGTCCACCGGGGTAAACTCCAACGTTGCAGCGCTCAGCTTGTGAGTTGTGACTTGTGAGTATCCCCACACCGCCTGGCGCCTCACACCCTGGGCAACTCCGGAGAAGAAAAGAGTCCAACCCCTCTCCAGGAGTACGGTTTAGTTTAAACCTTTAAACCTTTTTTACATTAAAATCTCTGATAAAACCTTTTTGTTTTAGCGGGGAAGCCAAGCACTTCAAAGAGAAAAGCGGACACTCTTGAAGATGACTCCACAGACAACTTGGACTCAAAGCCCGACCAGTTCACGTATCCGCACTGCAAAGCTCAGTGCACCTAAAAACTTAAGACATATTAAAGATGTCCATAACATTGACACTACACCCATGACATGTATAGATGTAAGAAACGGAATTTATGTTACTCCTAAATATGGCCATAGTCTATTTCTCCCGATTCATGTCATAAAGTAAATAAAACAAATGGGGTACGTCAGTCAAGATGGCGCCTGTGTTCGGCTTTGCCTCTGCTCTGTCTCTACCCTCACATGTATCTGTGGTTTTTTTAGTGTTGTTCTTTGTTTTATCAGCCCTGAAAACTAATAGCTGTGTCTCAGCTGTTTTAGAATATGAACCGTCACACGCTAAACTGCATCAAGGAGACTATGAATGACTTTTCTAATACATGGGCCAAGTCCTTGGAGTACCCGCTAGTCACCGAAGCATCGCGGCAGGAGAAGGAAGCGGGGATCCAGGGCTGGTGTACAGGCCAGGCTGAAGAAACAACGTGGACAGCCACCATGTTCAATTGGTCCCGGATCATTCTGGGTCAAGCGGTGCTTGCAGTTGGTTCCTGTCTGTAAGGTGTTCTGTGTGCCTCCGTTCCTTTGGAGTAGTCAACTGACCGAAGTTTTCTGACTCGGCGGCTCCGAAATCCCTTTCCACGAGAGCGGATTCTGTGCCCTGTGACATGCCAGCTAGCAAGTGTCAATCCCGACCCATCTGAATGTGCCCAGCCGCGCGATTTGCTCTGTTTAACGCGCGCTCCATTGCCAACAAGGCGTTCATCCGGATGATTTATTTACAAAGGAACATATTGACTTTATGTTCCTAACTGAGACTTGGCAGTGAGAAATGGAGTACACCCATCTAAATGTACTGTGTTCTCCGGACTGTTCTGTGTTTAGGACACCGCGGGTGTCGCGGCGAGGAGGTGGACTCGCACTCATGTACCGGGACCGTTTCTGCTGCAGGTTGATAAATTCGGACTCTTTCGACTCCTTTGAGCTACAGATGACTAAGGTTGGAAATACTGATTCTTTTATTGTGTTTTAATTTACCGATCTCCTGGTCCTGCTTGCTTGTTTTTAGATGATTTTGCAGAGTGTTTATCTTCAATTATCAAACTTCAAAGTGTTCTAATACTTGGGGATTTTAACTTCCATATCGATGACTCTTCATGTACTGTGGCATCTGAGTTCTTAACACTCACTGAATCATTTCACTTTAAACAGTGTGTCTCCGGTCCTACACGTATAAAAGGCCATACTCTGGACCTTGTTTTTTAGGCCGGAGCATTGACCAATTGAGTGTTATGGACATTAATGTGACAGATCATTGTTGCATATGCATATTTTTCAATCTGTCTTGTAGACCGATGTTGCAAAGACGCATTATTAATCAAACTACAGCTGAGACATTTTCGGAGTTATTTGACCCTAGTTCTTTTATTGACTGTAGTGATGCTGAATCGTTTCTTCAGTCTTTTAATAATCATTGTCTGTCGGTTTTAAATAAGGTTGTTCCCCTGAAAAGTAAATGCACATTCCCTAAAAATTCCTGCCCTTGGATGAATGAAGAAATAATGTCCTTCAGGAGAAAGTGCCATAAAGTCGAACGTTTGTGGAAATCCACAAGTCTGGAAGTACATAGACTGCATTTGAGGGAGCTTATCACACTGCTTAATGTTATAATAAAAGAGGCCAGGTCGGATTATTTTGCTAATCTGGTAACTCAGAACAAGAAAAATCCTAAAGTCCTGTTTGATACAATATCTAAGATTGTCTCTCCCCCCGCCCCCAAAGTGCCTGTACACTCAAAGTCTGATTGTAATAGGTTTTTACGTGCTTTTCTAAACAAGGTGCAAGCTATTAGAACTACTATAAAGCCATCTCTGGATATCATATCCTGTGGGTCATACTCTTGGGATACTTTTTCATCTATCACTCAAGATGATATTAAGGGTCTATTAAGTAAAGTGAAACCATCTTCAAGTCCGCTTGATGTACTGCCGACTTCCTTGTTATTAAATGTATTTGATTTAGTTGGACCGTATGTTGTTAAAATGATTGACCTTTCCCTTTCAACCGGTTCTGTGCCCAGCCATTTTAAACAAGCAGTTGTTAGCCCCATACTGAAGAAACCTAATTTGGATTCTTTTCAACCAACTAACTACAGGCCTATATCTAAACTGCCTTTTTTATCTAAAATACTTGAGAAAGTGGTGGCGGGCCAGCTGACTTCATTTCTTGATGGAAAAAACTTGCTTGATAAATTTCAGTCAGGTTTTCCTAAATGCCATTCAACTGAGACTGCACTTCTCAAAGTATCAAATGACATTCTGATGGCTGCTGACTCTGGACAGTACACTGTGTTGATTTTACTTGACCTATCGTCTGCATTTGATACATTGGACCATACAGTATTTTTGAATCGGTTACACAATGAAAAGGGGTTTTCTGGGTCTGTTCTTAAATGGTTCACCTCTTATCTGACTGATAGATCATTTTGTGTGTCTGTTGACAACATTTTGTCAGAAATGACCCCTCTGTCATACGGAGTTCCTCAGGATTCGGTTTTAGGTCCTCTTTTGTTTATATTGTATATTAGCCCTCTTGGTGAAATAATCCGTAATTTTAATAATGTGTCTTATCACTTTTATGCTGATTCAGTTGTACTGCTCATTCAAAGAATCAGAGTTTGGTAAATTAACTGATTTATTGGAATGTTTGTCATGCATTAAGACTTGGTTATACAACAATTATTTACAACTGAATACAAAAAAGACTGAAACTTTGATCATTGCTCCAGAACAAAAACTACCCCAAATTAAACAACACCTCTGTTCCTTGGACTCCTCCCTCCAGTTGAGCCTAAGAAACCTTGGTGTTTTGTTTGACCAATCGATGTCTTTGGATGGTCATTCTAGACTGTTTTTATCATTTGAGAAATATCTCTAAATTGAGAACAATACTGCCCAAAGCTACCTTGGAGATGATCATTCATGCTTTTATTTCTTCACGGTTAGATTACTGTAATTCTCTTTTTACTTGTTTTATAAATTTTCTCTGAGCCGTCTTCAATTGGTGCAAAATGCAGCTGCAAAGCTTTTAACAAGAATAAACAGAAGGGCACACATTACCCCAATTTTGTTTACTCTCCACTGGCTGCCAGTAAAATACAGAATTGATTATAAAATTATAGTTTTAACTTTTAGAGCACTACATGGACAGACGCCGATGTCATTTAGCTGACGCTTTTATCCAAAGCGACTTACAATTAAGTGCTTTCAACTGTGAAGGTACAAACTCCAGACAACACGTAATAAGTACACGTACATTAGCTTTAAATAAGTAAAGCTACAAAGAGACATATGAAAGTGCAAGTACATAGCTTTAAATAAGTAAAGCTACAAAGAGACAAGAAAGTGCAGGCAAGTTTTTTTTGTTTTTTTTTTATCCGAGGTGTAGTCGGAAGAGATGTGTTTTTAGCCTTCGGCGGAATGTGTGTAGGCTTTCGGCCATCCCGATATTGGTGGGGAGCTCGTTCTACCATTTGGGAGCCAGGACAGTGAACAGTCGGAATTTCGTTGAGTGATTAGTTCTCCCTCGCTGTGAGGGAGCAGCAAGCAGTTTGGCTGATGCAGAGCGAATTGGGCGGGTTGGGGTAAATGTTTTGACCATGTCCTGGATGTAAGCTGGGGCTGATCCAGTCGTGGCCCTGTATGTAAGTACTAGTGTCTTGAAGCGGATGCGGGCAGCAACTAGTAACCAGTGAAGAGAGCGGAGGAGCGGTGTAGTGTGAGAGAACTTGGGGAGGTTGAAGACAAGCCGAGCTGCTGCATTCTGAATGAGCTGCAGGGGTCGGATGGCACATGCCGACAAGCCAATCAGGAGGGAGTTGCAGTAGTCTAGACGTGAGATGACTAGAGCCTGAACCAGAACCTGAGCTGCCTTCTGCGTTAGAAGGGGACGTATCCTTCCGATGTTATGCAGCATGTATCTACAAGATCGGGTGGTTGCAGCAATGTTAGCAGTGAGAGAGAGTTGGTCGTCAAGTGTCACACCCAGGTTTCTAGCAGTCTGGGTGGGGACTACCACAGAGTTGTCAATTGTTATAGTCTGGTCTTGGGTAGGAGAGCCTTTCCCTGGAAGGTAAAGGAGCTCAGTCTTGTCAAGGTTGAGTTTCAGATGGTGTGTGGACATCCAAGAGGAGATGTCAGTTAGACAGACCGAGATACGTGCTGCTACTTGAGTTTCAGACTCAAGAAAGGAGAGTATTAGTTGGGTGTCATCTGCATAGCTGTGATGAGAAAAGCTGTGTGACTGAATGACAGACCTAAGAGAGTTGGTGTACAGAGAAAAGAGGAGGGGACCCAGGACTGATCCCTGAGGAACCCCAGTTTTGAGTGGGCAAGGATCTGAGCTAGATCCTCTCCAAGTTACCCGGTAGGTATGGTCGGCCAGGTAAGATGTAAGCAATGATAGCGCAGAGCCTGAGACACCCAGATTCTGGAGTGTCGAAATGAGGATCTGGTGGTTCACTGTGTCAAAGGCAGCAGAAAGGTCCAGAAGGAGGATGATGGACGAAAGATCGGTTGTTCTAGCGATGTGAAGCTGCTCGGTGACAGCAAGGAGGGCAATTTCTGTTGAGTGACCAGGCTTGAAGCTAGACTGGTGGGGATCAAGAAGGTTGTTCTGGTGGAGATAGGTAGAGAGTTGATTATAAATGACACGTTCAAGAGTCTTAGATAGAAATGGAAGAAAGGAGACGGGTCTATAGTTATTTACATCAGAGGAGTCGAGTGTTGGTTTTTTGAGTAGTGGGGTCACTCTTGCCTCCTTGAGGGCATCGGGGAAACAGCCAGTTGACAAGGAGATGTTAATGAGATGAGTGAGGAAAGGAAGGAGGTCAGAAGCAATGGACTGGAGAAGGTGAGAAGGGATAGGATCCAGGGGGCAGGTGGTTGTAAGAAGTAAGAATTTGATTTGGAGATAGAGGGGTGAAAGAGGAAAGAGTACTGGATGTGATGGACGGTAAGGTGATTTCAGAAGATGTGGTGGAGAATGAAGAGCGTATGTCATCTATCTTTTTTACTAAATAGTTGACAAAGTGGGCTGGTAGGAGGGTGGAGGGAGAAGGTGGACTGGGGGAATCTAGCAGGTTAGAGAAGATGGAAAAAAGTTTTTTGGGGTTCGAGAAAGAGGATTCAATGTTGGAATAGAGGCAGCGAAGGAGGAAAGAAGAGACTGATAGGTAAGAAGATCATCATGGTGTTTAGATTTCCGCCATTTCCTTTCCGCTGCCCGTATAGTTGATCTTTCAGCACATACTGAGTCAGATAACCACGGCGCTGGGGAGGACTTGCGAGCCTGTCGTGAAGTAAGAGGGCAGAGAGAGTCGAGAGAGGAGGATAGAGTAGAGAGTAGAGTGTCTGTGGCAGCGTTGGGAGGCATGAGTAAGGAAGAGACAGATGGAGGAAGGGTTGATAAAGTACATGCCGACAAAGAAGAAGGAGAGAGTGAACGAATGTTACGGCGGACAGGTATAGTGTTTCTTGAGATATGGTTGTGAGCTTGGGATAGTGGCAGAGAGGAAGAGATGAAGAAGTGGTCTGAGGTATGGAGTGGAGTAACGGTGAGGTTGGATGTAGAGCAGTTTCTGGTGAATATGAGATCTAGGTGGTTGCCAGCTTTGTGAGTGGGTGGTGAAGGAGAGAGTGAGAGGGCAAAAGAAGAGAGAAGGTGGATGTTGAAGTCGCCCAGAAGTACCAGCAGAGGGCCAGTTTCAGGGATGTTTGAAAGGACATCCAGCTCCTCCAAAAACTCCCCCAGAGGACCTGGTGTGTGGTAGATAACAATGCTGACTAGTTGTACCGGATGTGTTATGGTGACAGCATGAAGTTCAGAAGAGAGTGTAGTGAACTGTGGCAGTGGGTAGAGAGAGAATCTCCACTTGGGGTTAATGAGTAGGCCTGTAACCCCACCTCTACCAGTGGGTCTTGGTGTGTGGCTGAAAGAGTAGGCAGAAGAGAGAGCAGCAGGGGTGGATGTGTTGGTTGGTGTAATCCAGGTCTCAGTGAGAGCAAGTAATCTCAAGGGATTTCAGGCTGGCAAGGCCAGAGATGAACTCAGTCTTGTGAGTAGCAGACTGGCAGTTCCACAGGCCACCTGCAACAAGGTGTTGAGTGTGTGTGGAACGGGTTGGATAGGTAAGAGAGTAGAGGTTGCGGCAATGTTGTGAGCTAATGTGTGGTTTGTAGAACTTCTGAGAGGAAACACGGACAGGGATGGAGAAGCAGCACATTTCTGGATATAGACACAGAGCAGTGTAAGTGAGATATCAAGCCCACTTAACATATTAAATATAGGGAGGAGATTGGTGTTGGCAACAGGTGGGGAGGCCACACCCTGGCTAATCAGTCAAAAGCACCTGAGAGTTGTTAAACTCCACTCCCCAAATTCACACTTCACACTAACTAGTTTCACTGTAATAACAACCAATCCAAGCCTAACAACACAACCAATCCAACAAAAAACACAGCAGCAGTAGAAAGTAGAGAAGAAGAAGAAGAAGCAGCAGCAAAACCCAAATAAAGTAAGTACTTAGCTTAATATCTAGCATTCAGTAGTCAGTTCCTTCAGAAATCAAAATGCACTCTGCCTTTTAGTCTGATTTTAGCTTACTTATGTAATCAGAAACAAGCTAAATATATCGCAGACATGTTGATCCCTTACTCTTCTTTCCGCATGCTTCGTTCCTCAGGTCAAAAGCTCATGATGATCCCTAAAACCTGCCTTAAAACTTGGGGAGGCCGCGCCCTTCAGGCAGTTGCTCCCAGATTGTGGAATGCCTTACCCTTCTCGCTGCGTGTGGCCGATTCTATTGTTTCTTTAAAAAACAGTTATATAACAATATACTCCTATTCAGCCAAGCTTCCACTTAACTGAGCTATCATTGTTTTTTATGTTTGTATGTTGTTTTTTCTTTTTTTTTTTATTGTAAAACTTGCATGTAAAGCACTTTTGTTAGGGATGGGCATTCGATTACATGTTCTTCGTCGATCGTCGGGAGAATTAATGATCAATTATCGATTAATCATTAATATTTTTTATTAAATTCATTATTTAACTTTTTAGAAATTAAAAATGCAGCGAAAATACAAAAATACGGCGTGTTTTTCCTGGATGAGATCTTAATTACAAGAAGAAGAACTTGTGGAGGTTAGGCTAAACTTAAAGATATATGCGCTGCAGTGATCTGAAGCAGCGGAACCGTTGCTGCGAGCCGGCCTTCTTAAACAGAGACCCTTGTTTGTTCCAAAATAATAAATAAAAAGAATCACATTAAAAGAAAACTTAACCATAACTTAACCCAAAACATAATACTACTTAGATCTGACAGGTTTTGTCAGACGTAACCGCTACCTGATGATCGTCAGTCCAGCCGCCGAACACAACCGCCGGTCAGGATGCAGGTAGCTACCTCCGCACTAACTTGGCCAGCCCGGCCCGGGGAACCTTATTCCGTTCTTCGTTTCGTAGTGAGTTTCTAAAAGTCTGGTGATGGTACGTCGTGATGGAATGTGGCATGCTGCTTCCAATATCCATCTCAATAAACGTGCAGATCCCTCTGGTCATTTCCTCTGCTCGTTGTGCATCCCAGCTCCTCCGTGCTAACGCCGAGTTGATGCTAGGTTGAGACTGAGAGCACGACGCACCGCCACCGACATTAACCAGGGTCGGATGCACTTTGTTTAAATGGTACATCATTTGAGTCGTGGCCGTGTTGTACTTCTACATGGCGTCGCAGTGTTTGCCGTGAACTAAGTCGTTTTTTAAATCAAAATGGTCCCACGCCACACTTCACCGTGACCTCTTCATGTTTACTTTGAATCAAAACGGAAACCGCAGGTGACTGAACAGCCTATGGCGCCCCCGGTTGGCACAGTGGAATTAATTTCATTGCTTCAGTCACACTACACAACGCAACCTGCATTAGTGTAATCAATGACAAATTAACGTGATCGACGAAATTCTAAATGATCGATCGTCGATTAATCATGCCCATCCCTACTGTCTGTGACAGGTGCTATATAAATAAAGTTTACTTACTTAAAGTCAACCTATCCATCAAAAATTGACTGTGAGGTAGACAAGTGCCGTAAATTCATGCATATTGCTTGGTCATCAGGAAATCCTGGAAAATAATGTGTACACCTAGAAAGAATCACAAATGCCAAACCGTATGCCAAGCCAGCAATCCTCACATCTACCTCAATACAAGACATGCAGAGCAAAGGGCTGATGTCATCTGAGTGGGCTGTCAAATGTGAAGAGCTGAACAATGCTGATGTGGAGTGGATAGTGTGTTTCCTGTTTTTGGAGAGGAGGGAAACTCCCAGCCGTGGCATTTCTTTTGGTATTCACTAATGAAACAGACAACTGGTGTCAGTTTGGGAGAACGAGAGTGACATTTATTGCAGTGGCAGGACAGTGGAACTGTCAGTGTCGTGGAACTGGACAATCTCACCAGGAGTCCCCAGGTACATTGCTGGCCACTTCAGATATCCGCATACATGACATAGATGACTTGGAAAGTCACATTGTTGATAGCAGCATCGCTTGTGAGCCACACAATGTGAACAATCAAAGAATTTGTGCAATGAGGGAAAATCTTTTAAGGCAAAAGCGCATCCCATGCCTGCAAGAGTTACCTGTGGAGTTGTAACGACTCAAGCAATGGTGTACGGGATGAACTATGTCAAAAAGGGTAAGTCAATTAAGTCAGTACTCAAGTAAGTCAATACTTTTAAGTGATGTATCCATCATGATATCACATTCATATGTGTTTTCTATGACAGCTTTAACAGTGGAAAATTGGTTTTGTATTCATAGTCCTAATACATATAGAACACATTTTTAACAGATGTTTTCATTATCAGGTGTCTCTGTTGCTGTAAAAGACTGCCCAACATGTGGTAATGTTGTGAGGTTTCAGGAATATTCTGGGTTCCATAACTTCAACAACCGTGTCCCTTTAACACTGCCATTATGTGAGCTTCTGCTGTCTGGTCTGGTGGTAAGGCATCAATAAATGCTTTGCATGATACACAAGCAATTATGTATCATGAAACCTATTAGTATATCCACCTTTGTAAATCAATAACTTTACCAAGAACTTCACTTTACTATGTTGTTTGATTGCAGAACAAGACAACTACTGGTCGCATGCTGGACACTATATCGTTTTTTAATGACAATCGGTACCACCACCAAATAGTGCGGCGAGCTTTCCACCACTTCATGTCATTGACACATTTTCAGTTTGACTCCTCCTGCTACCAGTGTGACATCATCCAGCTGTGGTAGTAGCAGATGCTACCTGGAAACTGGCCTTTGATGTCCCACGTAAGAATTGTTTTGATGTCTGTAATTCATACATTGTAACATTAAAGGAATGATGAAGATTCTAATAGCCGATTGTGTTGAAAAACTCCATTTGCAGTTGAGACATTCAAAAGGCCTGATCCAGATACTATTTCTGACAAAGACTAAGAAGTGGATATTGTAAAGGCCTGGGCAGATCTGGATCGGTCATTAATAGCAGAAGGCCTCATATCAGGTTTGTAAAACATAGTGACAGTGCTATATATTATCAAACATTTTGAAAAGTGTTAAAAATTCAACCACAAAGGTATAAACCTTACACTAAGAGGAAAACATATGCTATACTAACAACATCCTTGACCAAAGGTACTTATGATGTTACTTTGTTTACTAAAAGGAACATCTGTGGCAAACCCATACTCCACCACTCCTGGCCACTCCACTTTGGCACCATGGATGGGATAGAACACCAGGGTTGGAAATATCCTCCCAAAAACCGAGGTGAAAAAGGCACTCAAAAGAAAACCAGATGACATCAAGCATCCGGCAAAAAAGATAAATGAAGACATAATACTCGAAATCATTGAGTCAAAAAAGGCATACGTTGTGCTTATATATTGCTGGTTTTATATTACTGGTTTGTCAGTAAACTGTGACTACATATGCATGGCAGTCCATATAATTTTGTTGTCCGTCCTATATTTATGAGTGTCAGTTTGATACAAGATGTTACATGATACGTGTGTTTCATGTAATTTGAATGGGTCTTTTCAATTTACAGCTGCAAAAAATGGAACTCCAGGATGCTTGTAATGCCCTTGGTGTGTCTTCAGAGGGGTCCACTGCAGACATGATGAACAGGCTTGAGGAACTGCTAAACTTCAAGTATGTCTACCCAAAGCTTTTCCTGAAGTTACAGAAAGCTGGTGGTGAGAAATAACTTGGTATGTGATTTATGTATTTTTTATCTACCAATAACATTATTGTGCTGTATAATTTTATGTCTATTCTTTAGGTAGAGTACTTCATTTTTCTTGTGTACATGGGGTGATATACCTGAACTTTCTGTTCTGGACTGAGTCAGCAAGAGACCACACAGACGGTCTACTGAGTTTTAAGCACTTCCCCACCTGTTTCATCACTGATGTAGCTGGACAGGTTGCCCGCCATACAAACAGTCGCACAGAACAACTTTTTTTCCAACCACATGATGGAAGACTCTGTGCCCCGACCTCTGATAACCTGAAACTGGCAGCCAAGAAGGAATTAAAAGTACACATGTAGTGGGTAAAGAACCTAAGGTCCCCATTCCCATCACAAGAAAACCTTGACAGACCGGAAGCAAGACATCCAATCACTGGGACATGTGAAAGGTACTCCTTGTACGATAGATTCCACCAAAAGAAAAAAACGGCCAGAGCCTCACTGGGGATTTACACAGGCTGCGGAACCGCTGCGGAACGGCTCCGGAACGTCGGCGGAGTCAATCGGTTTCCATTAAAGTCAACGTGTGTATTTCCACCAGCTGCATAACGTCTGCGTTCCGACTCCGGCACAGCTCCGGCGGTCGCAGCCCTGCGGATCAGATACGCAAAGCTTCTATTTTTGCCGGACGCCGGAGAGCCCTGCAGCAATTTAGCACACGGCAGATAGTGCGGGACAGGAAGTCGAGCACAGAAACAAAATAAAACATCCGGTTAACTTTCAAAATAAAATACACCATGCTCACGAAGGATCATATTTCTCTTCACTACACCTTGAAAACACGGCACGGAGTTGTTTCCTCTCTACTCCTCGGAATAGAAACAAACTGTTGGTGGTTTTGTGGTTCTATTCTGCGTGAATTCGCGAGATCTAGTGGGTCCTCGTGACTACAGCTGTCAGTCCTGGCCGCAGCCGTTCCGCAACAACTCCGGATCCGGTGAGTATTGGGACCACGGAGCCGTTCCGCAGCGGTTATGCAGCCTGTGTAAATCCCCAGTCAACATCTACCCCACCCTAAGAACAGAAGTGAACTCATCTGCTGCAGAGCAGTTCAATCGTGAACTTGCTTCGGTGAGGTACTCATTGTGCCAAATGAATGAGACATATTTTAAGCAGACAGTAAGGGTGTTAATTGATCTTCACAATGAAAAGATTAACAGAAGTTTTAAGACAGAAATGAAGGCCTTGTGCAACCTAGCCTGCATGGGATACTGGGACTGCAGTCTGCTGGTAAGTTTTGTTAGTACATGCTAAGATATTTAAGATATTAAAATTGACAAGAACTTTGAAGTTGTAGAAATGTTAAAATAACACAGATAATGCTGTAAACTATGACTTGTTCTTTTTGCTGTGGCACAAACTGGTGAAACATAAATGGTGTAACAAAATAGCCCATTTTTCTTCCTAATTCCTAATTCGTTCTTTTCTCTTGTTTTATAGAGGGGAAGGTTGAAAATGTCAACATACAACCTGACAGCGTTGTGAAGTCTTCCTTTTTGGCACAATCGTATGACGTCGACGATTAGGACAAGGTAAGTACAACCCCAAATCAGAAAAAGTTGGGACAGTATGGAAAACACAAATTAAAAAAGAAAGTAGTGATTTCTAATGTACTTTGACTTGTATTTCATTGCAGACAATGCACTTAAGTTAATGTGTTCCTCATGATTTGTATTGTTTTTCTTTCAAAAAACAGTTCTTGCAACAGTAAAGCATTTACCACTTTGTAATGTTGCCATTCCTTTTCACAACACTTAAAAGACGTTTAGGGACTGAAGACACCAAGTGATGAAGTGTTTCAGGTGTAATTTTGTCCCTTTCTTGCTGCAAACAAGTCTTAAGGTGGGCAACAGTACGGGGCCTTCATTGTCGCATTTTACGCTTCAAAATGCGTCACACATTCTCTATTGGAGACAGGTCGGGACTGCAGGCAGGCCAGTCAAGTACCCGTATCCTCTTTCTCCGCAGCCAGGACTATGTAGTGTGTGCAGAATGTGGTTTTGCATTATCTTGTTGAAATATGTATGGACGTCCCTAGAAAAGATGTCTTCTTGAAGGCAGCATATTGTGCTCCAAAATCTCTATGTACTTTTCAGCATTAATGGTGCCATCACAGAAGTGCAAGTTACCTTTGCCAAGGGCACTGACACAACCCCATACCATGACAGACCCTGGCTTTTGGACTTGTTGCTGGTAACAGTCTGGATGATCCTTTTCTTCTTTGGTCTGGAGCACACGGCGTCCATTTCTCCCAAAAAATACCTGAAATACTGATTCATCTGACCACAGTACACGTTTCCACTGTGTGATGGTCCATCCCAGATGCCTCCGAGCCCAGAGAAGTCGACAGTGCTTCTGGACACTGTTAACATAGGGCCTTCTTTTGGCACAGTACAGTTTTAACTGGCATTTGTGGTACGCCAAAGTAGTTCTGAGCCCATGTGGTGATATCGCTTATAGATGAATGACGACTCTTGATGCAGTGCCGCCTGAGGGATCGGAGATCACGGTTGTTCAGCTTAGGCTTGCGCCCTTGTCCTTTACGCACTGAAATTCCTCCTCATTCCTTGAATCTTTTAATTATGTTATGCACTGTTGAAGGTGAAATAAGCAAATGTCTTCCTATCTTTCTTTGAGGAACATTGTTTTTAAACATTTCAATAATTTTCTCACGTATTTGTTGGCAAACTGGCGATCCTCGGCCCATCTTTGCTCCTAAAGGACTAGACCTTTCTTGGATGCTGCTTTTGTACCAAATCATAATTACAATCACCTGTTGACATCACCTGTTTCAAATCACATCATTATTTAACCAATTTACCTGATTACTAGCCGTAAATTGCTCCTGTCCCAACCTTTTTTGGAATGTGTTGCACGTCTGAATGACAGGAAAGGATGAATATTTACAAATGAAATTAAGTTGACCAGACAAAACATGAAATATTTTGTGTTCACATTGTCTGCAATGAAATACAAGTCAAAGTACATTTAGAAATCACTACTTTCTTTTTTTATTGGTGTTTTTCATACTGTCCCAACTTTTTCTGATTTGGGGTTGTAATACATATTTGTGCCATTTTCCTTTACTCTTACATCTGTTTATGAATCAATGGTACAGTTATGACTTTGTCATTATGTTTGTATTCAGGAAAAACCCAAGCAGTTATGTGGATCTCATGATGAAAATGAAGCCCTGACTCATTACACAAGAAGATACCCTGTGTCAATTAAGGACATGCGCAGTGTTTGCCCACTCGAGTTGTTGGCAGAGTCTTCAATAGCTATGCCATGGTTGACAGATGATCTAAGTGTTGACAGATAATTTAGTTTTGGAAGTAACATCTGAAATGAAGTGCAGTGTTTATCATGTACTCAAAAAAACAAATGGACTTGTATTTCAACTTATTTATTCAATGCCAGGCTGTCAGCCATCGCATGGCACAGCTGGCTCAAGAAAACATGGTAATATGTTTTCACTTTCTGATTTTCTAATGCCTAAACTAAAAAATAATGCTACATTTTTTGTTGTAGCGTGGTTCTTTGGGTTGCTTTGTTTTTATATTGTGGCACCGGGAATGGATAAACACTGGAGCTGTCGGAGACAAGTTTGTGAAACACATGCCTTTAAGTCCTTTTTGTGACTTTTTTTGCTAATACAATGTATATATTAACAAAACGCATCTACTTTTAATATGGACTTGGAGTTGTACTACCTGAGGTATTGTTTTGTGCTACAGGTCATTCCTCTCCAGAGATAGGGAACCATTATATCATTTGGGTGAGCCACCGTATATGCAAGGTTTTATTCTATGATTTGACTTATATAGAACTAGATATGTCTGTAAGACCTTCTGTACAGAAGTGATCTTGTGCAGCAGCCTACATTAAAAGGAACACGCCGACTTATTGGGACATTAGCTTATTCACAGTAACCCCGAGAGACAAGTCGATACATACCCTTCTCATCTCCGTGCGTGTCATAACTCTGACGGCTCCACCGTTAGCTTAGCCTAGCCCAGATCCTGGAGGTAACCGGCTCCAACTAGCCTACTGCTCCAGGTAAGTGACAAAATAACTGCAACATGTTCCTATTTACATGTTGTGATTTGTATAGTCACAGCGTGTACAAATAACAAGGTCACATGAGACACAGCCAACTTCTAACTGTATACAAACTGGGAACTATATTCTCAGAAAGGGAAGCAGTGCTACTTGGGCGGAGTGATACGCTGCAGCTCTGCTCTCTTGTCAAGCAGAGAATTGTTGCCCACAGACAGTTATACTTACATTAGCGAGGCCTGGCACACTACATCATGGCTGGACCACTGTATCAGTACAGCTGATGCACATGCCTCAATGGGGTGTATGAGCATTTTGGGGTGTATGAGCATTTTGTATGGGATAACAACGTGTGATCATACGTGTGATTTTGCTATGGTGATAAATGCTGAACACATACCTGTGCTGTCTAGATGTGGAAACGGTGTCAATACAAAAGCATTAGACTGGTCAACACTCGAAAAGGAAGACATTTCTGCCTATTATGCACATACAGATAAGTCATTAGGTAATATTCAATTACCTTTAGATGCAATCTTGTGTAAGGATATTAACTGTGAGGATGAGAAGCATAGGAAAGATATATGCTCCATGTATTCTGACATAGTTCATGCTCTGTATGAAGGCAGTAAGCCCTATTATAAACATAAAAAAGAACCATAACAACAAGCCTGGCTGGAAGGAGTATGTGTCTGGATATCATACGGAGGCACAGGAGGCCACTAAATCATGGGCTATTGCTGATAGACCTCGGCAGGGTCCTGTGTTTGAGCATAAGAAGCTCAATAATGCAAGATATAAGTATGCCATTCGCTTTATATGCAAAAATGAGCAGGCCACGATGGCTGATTCCATGGCAAAGAAGCTCATAGGTGGCAATGTCAATGATTTTTGGAAAGAAGTGAGAGTTCTTAATAATTGCAAGGCATCTTGACCATGCTCTGTTGAAGGTATCTCCGAACCAGCCAAAATTGCAGAGTTATGGCAACAGCACTATAGTACTTTATTCAACTGTATTCATACTGATTTGTATAAAGTAGAACACATTGAGAGCAATACTGCGCTGGAATCAATGGTGATTATGTCACATGAGGTACACCAAGCCATACATAAGCTTTCTGATAACAAAGCTAGTGGATTGGATGGTATTTCTGCTGAGCATCTTAAAAATGTCAGTGTAACAATAGCTCCCTTGCTATTTGTTTCACTGTTTTTATGATACATGGTGTATTGCCTGACTTAATGTTGACTGTTCTATTAGTTCCAGTCCTTAAGGATGAAGCTGGGAAAATCGGCAGTTTAGATAACTACAGGCCTATAGCTTTAGTGAGCATATTATCAAAAGGTACTAGAAATAATTTTGTTGGACAGATTAAATGAATTTATTAACACCACAGATAACCAGTTTGGGTTTAAAGCTAAAACATGGCACTGACTTGTGTATATATGCTCTAAAGGAAATTGTGAACCAATATAGAGATAAAAACTCATCAGTTCTTATGTGTTTTATTGATGCTTCTAAAGCATTTGACCACACAAATCATGATAAATTATTTAACAAATTAAGGCAAAGAGGGGTGCCAAAGTATATTGTTAGAATTTTAGCTTACTGGTATGCCCATCAGACTATGCAAATGAAATGGGGCAATAGTGTCTCAGCTTTCTTTGGGGTTGGTAGTGGAGTCAGTCAAGGGGGTATTTTATCACCTGCTCTTTTTAATCTTTATATGGATGATCTGTCCAGGCAGTTGAGAGCCTGTAATACTGGGTGCATGATTGGTAATTCATTAGTGAACCATACTATGTATGCTGATGACCTTGTGATGTTTAGCCCAAGTAGTGCTGGATTACAGCAGCTCTTTACAATTTGTTCGGCATATGGTGTGGAACATGATATCAAATATAATGCCAATGAGAGTGTTGCCATGATTAGTAGAACTAAAGGTGATAAATGCTTGAACTACCCTGATTTTAAATTGGCAAATAATAAGCTTAGTGTCTGTACTAAGGTTAAATACCTTGGTCATTTTATCACTGATAAAATGACAGATGATGAAGATATTTACAGGCAATGTCACATGATGTATGCACAAGCCAATATTCCCTTACGCAAATTTAGTGCATGTACAGCTGGTGTAAAGATATCTCTGTTCAAAGCGTATTGCACACCGTTATATACTGCGCACTTGTGGTCAAATTTTAGAAAGGCAAGTCTTTCAAAATTGAAAGTAGCATATAACGACGCAATGAAAATATTACTTGCAAAACCAAGATGGTGTAGTGCAAGTCAAATGTTTGTGGTTGCAAGAGTGAGGACATTTCATGCTGTTTTAAGAAATCTAATGTTTAAATTCATGTGCCCGCTTAATGGGTCACAAAATGAATGAATACTAGCATACGGCTAAGTACTATACACTATCAATCACGTATGTGGAAACACTGGTATAATTGTCTCCTGGTAGAATAATAACTTTCTTTTTAAATTGTTTGTTATTTTTTATGCATTTATGTATTGTTGGTTTGTGATTTGGACCTTGAGTCTGTAATAAAGTTTTGATTGATTGATTGATTGATTGATTGATTGATTGATAGATATACAAATCACAACATGTAAATAGGAAAATGTTGCCGTTATTTTGTCTCTTACTCAGAGCAGTAGGCTAGTTGGAGCCGGTTACCTCCAGGATCTATGCTAGGCTAAGCTAACGGTGGAGCCGTCAGACAGAGTTACGACACGCACGGAGATGAGAAGGTTATGTATCGACTTGTCTAACTGTCGGGGTTACGGTGAATAAGCTAATGTCCCAATAAGTCGCCGTGTTCCTTTAATGGCTCTCACTGGTTTGTGTCCAGAGAACACTACAAACACGTTTAAAAAACGTTTCAGAGCGAGGCACACTTTTCTGATGGCTCTGCATACAGTGGCTTTACTAATATGCTCCGTTGTAAAGAAATGTTGTAAAGAAAACTGCCGTTTGCAAACAAACGTAATGCAACATAAAGATGCAAGAGCATGTCTACGATGGGTGACGTTAGTGATAAGGTTATGCACATATCTGATAGACTGTGAAGAAATCGATACCGCTCAAATAGTTAGTTATCTGGAAATGAAAATACATCTAGTCTGGGCCTCAATATCATCTCCCGACGTATGATTAACTCCCTGCGAAGTAATACAGCTTCTTCATCAACGGGATCCTCGACAAAAGGACATGCCATGTTTGAGAAAAAAACTTTAGTCTACAACGTTACCTAACTGAGTTAATGAAACAATCCTATTTTAGTCATGCAGATGACAACACATCGTTAAAATGTGCCCGATACAGACTGAATGAATGATTGAAAGAGTGCTGTGCCAGAGGGAGGAGTCTGAGAGAAACTCGTGGTATCTTGAAGAAAACCTGCTCCCGACCAGGTTAGGTTCACAAGCTCAGTTACCATAGTAACTGACTCTGAGGTTAACTTACCATAGTTACCACAGTAACTGACTCTGAGGTTAAGTTACCACAGTAACTGACTCTGAGGTTAAGTTACCACAGTAACTGACTCTGAGGTTAAGTTACCTCTCCTTCTAAAAGAGAAAACCCAGAGTTTCCCTCATCTCAGGGTTAACAAACTCAGAGTTTCCACTAAACCTGCTTTCTGAAATGGACCCCTGGGGGTTTTGTCCCAAGCAAACTTTCCTTCTTTCAAAATAATCTCAGCTGTTGTCATGTTGTCATCAGATACATAGATCGAGGAATATAGTGTTGAGCTGTAAAGTCAGACAGTAGATATAATCAAAGAAAATTATAGAAAGGTTGTATAAGAGCCAAGTGAAAAAAGCCACATTGGCAGGAAATATGGATCGCTCACACTTAAAATCTACTTTCAATCCAACAACCCAAAACACATTTTCCCACCAATCATAAGATGCAGTTTTCACAATGCACAATCTCTTTGGTTCCTCCCCATTACCTGACTGCTTCCCTTCAAAATATTGTTGGGCCATTTATTGTTTTATGACCTGTCCTCAGTCCTGTTACTGACTAAAGTGTTACTGTATATATAATACTTCCAATTACAAATATGCAACAGTTTGCACATACTGTATATAAGTAGTATTTTGGTCCCTCTTTTCATTCAGATTGTCATATTCAAAAACATTCTGTTTTATATCATAATTGCCATTCAGATTACTGAAAATGTCCTATTTCAGGGACGCCATCACATTACAATTAAGAAATATGTATACTTTGACAAGATATTTATTTTAAAAAGGGTCTTGTCCAAAATGCAATAAAGTGCAGGTTACTATGTGAGACCTGTTTGACTGTCAAATGTAATTTTTCTTTTAAAATATCAAATTAATGACAGTAACAGGACTGAGCTCTCAGTAACCGAGACAATCTTTAGTCTGTCACAGTTCAGGGAATAAGAGGACCCAAATGCAGAGCCAGGCAGCCAGGAGAAAGTTTGAACTAGAAGATTTATTTGACCAAAAATAAAGGTTTACACCAACCAAGACAGTCCCAGCTGCAGAGGGGAAAAACTACTTCACAAACAAGAACAGGCAATCCAAACCAAAAGTTGATCAAAAACCAGGAAACAAAGACAAAAGGAAATCCAGGGAGTAGCAAACTCGACATGACGGACACAGGGAGACAGCATAAAACGATCTGACAAGAGACAAAGGAAACACAGGGGCTGAATAAACTAGGTAACGAGAAAACACAGGACAGGTGATACCAGGGCTGGGAAACAGGTGAGAGACATCAGGCAATCACAATGGCGGAATACACAGGAAGTAAAACTAGACATCACAAGGGAAAACAGAACCTTCAAAATAAAACCAGGAAATGGGAAAAAACTAACAGAAAACATGAAATCAACTAAACACAGAAACTTGACGCAACACTATACAACAAGGGAGAGAGAGAACAGAGAACACAGGAACTAACAAAACCTACACAATCAACAACAAAAAACACCATAACCACCAGAACCATAAACAATAAAATAAGGAAATACAGGAAAAGGAAACAAACATCACATCAATATACAAAACAGCAAACAGAAATATAAACAATCCCAACAGACATAGTCACCTATTGTTTATAGAACATTAGGCCATGACAATCTGCTTCCATATGGGAGGTAATCTAGAATTATATAGAAAATAATGTTATTAAAACAAATCATCTTTGGACATATAAAAACCAACTGGCAATACAACTACAAAACAATTCATCCACAGGACATAACAAGGGTAAGTACTTTTAAAAACATATTGTTTGATTGTTTCTAAGTATGAGGTTTTTGTAGTATATAAATATAAATCCTGAGAACAGCCATACAAACGTCACATTACATGTTGAAGTTAAAAATAGGGTGAGAAGCTCAGTCATCCATGAGGAGCTCGGAGTAGAGCCAGTTGAGGTGGTTCGGGCATCTGGTAAGGATGCCCCCTGGGTTAGAGCTGTAATCGGGCCTCAAAAGTTCGGCCCGATAAGGCCCGAGCCCGACAGAATTCGGCCCGAGCCCGACATGTACAATTTGATTGACAGGTTTTTACAAGCCCGAACCCGTTTACAGCCCGACATTATTAAAATGTGCGCACACACGTCGCACAGACACAGCTCTTTTGTCTAATTTGTCAAGTAAAGTCAAGTCAAGAATGAGTCATTTACCTTTTTTTTAATAATTTATTAGAAGTTGGAAAGAACAAAGAAATACAACAAGTCTTCTGTAACAACATTTCAGCATATGTCTCCATAATCACCAATACAAATGTATTCTTAACGAATTAAATCAAGATAAATTCTAAACTAAAATAGGTATTTGGCAATAACGAAATTTGTTTATTTTAATTTGTTATTATTGCAGAACAACATACACAGGGGAACACAGTGTATTATTATATATTAGGCCTACATTTATAATAGCATCAAAGAAAAAAGAATACAATAATAAAAAAAATATATTTTTGGGCCTTAATAATATAAGGAAATTAAGATAAAGAAGCAGGATTTGCTTCGCCACTTCTCTCCACAATCTGGGCTGGCCTCAACGCGACAGTGACCAGCAGCTGAAATTTAATAAAAGAAGAATAATGTAGCCTATAGCCTATACTCTGCTGTTTACATTATGCATTTTAGACTCAATTCATATTTAGATATAATTTGAGAAACATTTACTCACCAAGATTAGGCTACATGTTTTTGTGGAGGAAAATTATCGAATCCACTGTGGATGGCTTAAGCGCGGTCCTGCGCTCGCTGATGGTGCGTCCAGCAGCACTGAACACCCTTTCACTGCTGCTGCTACTGGCCGGGATGCATAGCACCGATCTTGCTAATTTCGCAAGTTTTGGGTAGGATAGCCAAGAACATCCATCTCATTGTCCATATCAGCAGCCGTTTCGATGTAGCGAGTTACCTCGTCATCTTCCCAGTCAGCTTCCCTCACATTTTCCCACTCCGCAAAATTTGCCCTTTTTGCCGGAGGACTGTCACTGGCTTCGACTCTGGAGAGCTCTGTGACTGGGTCTCGAATCTCCACATCTGGTGCACCTGCAGCCATGGCTTGCAGAAGAGTGCGGACTTGAGCATGTATGGCATTCCTGTCTGAGTGTGACAACATTCTCAGCTGATTAAATTTTGGCCACAGGAATGTTGCGATCTTGTGGAGGTCCTGTATGATCACTTTACGCGCGAGCCAGTCTTCGTGCCGTTTACGCACGACAGCTTGCTGAGGGGAGTCCATGGCATTGGGCTGACAGTGGCGTTTCAGTTTCTCACTCCAGAGACACACACTATTAAGTGTTGGATACGTGTCTCCCTCAAGTTCCCGCTGTGCTTCATAGAACGGCTTCAGAAAGTTTAACAAAAAGTCCAGTGTGTCTGGGGCTATTTTCTCAATGCGCGCGCTCTCCCCTCGTGCATCCAGCTTTTCATGGAGCTCATGATAAATGGCCTGTATAGAAGTCAGTGTGAGGTACACCGTACTGAACCGAGTGTCTCCCATTTGCAGCAATGTTGTTGACAGTTGCGCAGCCAACCCTGACTGTTTAACGTACCTCACTAATGATTTAGCAGCAGAAATGGTATCTCCTATGTCCGGAGCACCGTCGGCTTTGGATAACTCGGCAATGTCGAGTCCATGGCGCAATACCGTATTAATGAGATGGTCTATGCAGTCCAATCTCTGGTATGGCCGCAGAGCGAATTTAATGTTGGCCCCCTCATCGGTCACCCATACAATTTTGCTGAGAGTGGAAGCGTCAAGGCCAAACTTTGTCACCAGTAGTTTCAGTATCTCCCGTCTGATATTTTCTCCCGTCTTTGCCTCTTCCAAAGGGAACATTGTAGTTGTCAAGGTTTTATTTACCAGTTCCATATCCTCACTTATGAAATGGCATGTGATTGTCAAATAACTAATCTTCCGATAATCTTCTGTCCACATGTCTGTGGTCATTGCGACTGTGCCATCCTTTAACACAGTCTTAAGTTTCTGTACTAAAGCTTCCCTCTTTTCTTCTGCCATGTCAGTGCATCTCTTCGCAATTGTCACATGGCGGGGAATAACAGAATGTGCGGGAACCCTCCCATACGCAGCCCCGACATTAATTAGTTCTTGCGCCAGCTCTTCAAAACCCTTGCCATTTACGATATTAAAAGGCCTAATGTCTTTACAGCAAAAGCTGACACACTTCTCCGTCACTGTTTGTTTCACCTTTGCAGGGATGGGTTTTGATGCTGTAACAAACGATGTGATTGTAGGTTGTTGTTGATCCTGGGCACTGCCGGGTGTTGAACAGCTTCGATCAATATGCCTTCTCAGCGATGAATTCCCTGTCGTTTTGCTGTCGTACTTTAACAGAATGTCGCATCTTTTGCATTTCACATATCCCACTGTCTCATTGTTCTCATTATGCACAATGTCAAAACATTTCCACACCTCAGACTTTGCTTTTTTACTCTGTGCAACTAAAACATAATCACCAGAGGCCAGCCGCCGTTTCACCTCCTCAGGATCCATTTTCGCGCTAATCGAAACTCATCACCTGACCGCTCATTTACCGCGCAACCCAGAGCGCAAGCATAAGCCCGAGCCCAGCCCGAGCCCAGCCCGAGCCCGTGTAAAATAATCGAAATTAAGACCGAACCCGCCCGAACCCGTCGGGTCCCGTCGGGTCCCGTCGGGTTCGGGCAAAGATCTTCAGCTCTACCCTGGGTGCCTCCCTAGGGAGGTGTTCCAGGCACACCCAGCTGAGAGGATAGCCTCGTGAGACCATCCTGATCTGGCGAGCTCCAGTTTTCTGCTCGCAGATCAGTCTTGCATCTTGAGGCAGAGAAAATTTGGAGCCGTTCGCCAAACGACCGGGCCAATCAGCGTTGGTTTTGAGCGGGTTTGTGTGATGGGAGCTGGCGAGATCAGGATGGTCTCACGAGGCTCAGCAAGCAGAAGCAACGCGTGCAGATCTGACCTGATCTAGACACATGTTCAGACAGCGGTAGCCCTGATTCTGTTAGCCGCTCGCTAATGCTGTTTTTTCTTGGATCCTTCTTTTGGAATATGGACCGGGGACCTGAAAAGGGGCCTTTTATTCCTAAATTCTTGTTACACAAACGGCAAATATCCTTTACCGACATGTTGCTTGCTGAGCTAACGAGCTATGCTCTGCCTGCAGCAGCAGGGGGAGCCTGGCGTCGTCATTGCTCTGTTGGTACGTCATACGCTTCGTTGATCTGATTGGTTGATTTGGTCCGTCTATCACCAACATAGGTGGTGATAGACAGATGGTTTATCCAATCAGCTAATCAGTATTTTCGCTCCTTCCCAAACGTTCTCCAACAGAAAGTTCCCAGATGGATATGCTGAGCAAATGCGAAGCAATCCATCTGGCGGAGTCAGGTTACTGAGAGGAGGCCCCGGGGATGACCCAGGACTATGGATTATATCTCCAACCTGGCCTGGGAACGCCTCGGGAACCCCCAGTCAGAGCTGGTTAATGTGGCTCAGGAAAGGGACGAAGCGGACGAAGATGGACGGATGGTCTCATTTTACTTTGTAAGCTTTAACCATACATCTCTCCACATGGCGGGCAGTGACTGGCAAAGGAGCAGGGATGAGACGAAGTACATCATCATATAGATATCAAAGTACATTGTCTCGAAAAGGCCAGGAGAATCTGTTTGGACCTTTGCTGTGGATGCATTTCACCTGGACATAAGAATCACCTGTTGCCATCACAGTCCCGGGGTAAAGGTCATCTCCATATTTAACCACACACCACTTTCCAACGACCTCAGAATTGGTCCAGTCAACTGTGTTGTCTTGTATTGGAGTTTGGTTTTCACGCAGGAAACTGAAGGCCTGAGATCCAGGGCACTGGCACTGAAGCCTCTTCATAGCTACACACATCACGGCAGATAAGGCCACCTCTTTCTAAGGTCACAACTTGATGAAGGCGCATAGTTGAGGGAACTGTTGGGATGTTCTGAGGCATAGCCTGCACTGCCTGTTCTGTATCGTCCTCATCCACATAGAACAGCTTGATGGTGGTGTGTGTGCTCTGATCAGTGCTGAGTACAGAGACCTTGCATCAGTGATGTCACGGCCTTTTCTTGTTATGTGGGCAGCTTGTCTCTCCCTTTTCTGTTTCCCTTCCTCCTTGTTTTGTCCCCTCTTTGTCTGTTGTATCTGTATGTGTGTTTGTCCCCTTTATGTTGGTGCGTCTGCCGGTGTGTGTCTGGAGTGGATTGGGGGGCGTGCTCAGGATCTGCCTCACCTGTGCAGCTGCGGGTTGTTCCAGTGATTCCTGCCTACACAGCTGCATCCTATTCTCTCATCAACCTGCACTACTAATACCTGGGCATGACTCTCCACCGGCGCCAGATCGTTGTTCTTACTAGAGCGGTAACTTGACTCACCAGTAGCGTTAAGTTGTTTTTGTCTTCTGCCTGGCTCTTAACTCACCTTAACCTGTCGTTTGTTTTACCTTCAGTTCAGACATACCTCCCAGCCTGCCTGCCTGCCTGCCTCAGCCTCTCTGACCTCCGGAGCCGACTAGCCCACTCTGTTCCTTTTCTTCAGTTGTGTTTTGGACTAAGACTAATTGAACTTTTATTAAAAGAATTTTTGTTTTGTTCCACTCCCTTGGTCGTGTCTGTTTCTCTGTGTGCTGGGTTGAACCATAGCGTAACATTTCTTGTCTCTTCGGTGCGCCTCCTACTCAATCAGGAGCCCCCCTTCCCATGACTGGCCTCAAAATAGTTCCATGTGCCTTGTGTGAAGCCCCATTTGTGTAATTCTGTGCAGAAGAGGAAAAAGTTGCCGAGCTGACGGTATTGTGAGCAGGGTCCATCACTCAGAAAATGTAGCACCTTCACAGTAGGATGCTCCTGCTTGGCATATGTCAGCACTGGCCTTTTTGCCTTGAGGAAGTCACCGTACAGAAACAGGTGGGTGGGGCATTTGGGGCTGTGTATAGCACACCTGTAGTTAATTTAATTAATGGACCTGTCAAAGTCCATTAATGTTATTTATTACAAAATATCTGGCCTGCCTCTGAATAACTATGGCTAGTGATTGAGTTGTAGATGTTAACGGGTGTTGTACCAGGCTCAGCTCCTCCGTCGAGATCTGTTCCTGGAATTCGGCTATGTCTCAACTACCTTCTTCCGCTGTAGGAATGTACAGTGTCGGGACGATCAGAGACGTGGGTGTGTCTTCGCAAACCTCAAATAGCAAAGCAATAGAGAAAGAAGCGGATTACCGCCAGTTCATGTCTTGCCAGCCACATGAACGCACCCAGTGATGGAAGATAAAACACCGCACATGTGAGTATTTAACTTCGTAGCCTACTAATGAATTTTAAATAACACTGATGCTACGTTTACACGTTGCCGACTACTTTCATAAAGGGACATTTCACCCTCTCCGTTTTCATCGTGCACAGCTGTCAGTTTTCCGAAAAGTGTTTATTTACACGTACCCGTGTATATATGCCTTCATTAGCCCACGTTAAGCCCACGTTAGCCAGCGTTATCAGAATCCTGAAAATAGCAACAACAGCAACGAATCACTTCCTCTCTCTTCTCTTCCTCACTTCCTCGGCTGCCTAAACCTCCGTTTTTCTCAGTTTACATGCAAACGTGCAAACGAAGGTTTCCAAAATCTCCACTTTGGCCGGAGTTTTTAGAAATAATCATTTTCTGTGATAAACACAGGGTTTTCATGTAAATGAGAGGCCAAACCGCAGGAAAATATCTGCGTCTTCCCTTTGTGTAAACAGGGCCTGAAGCTGTCTTCCCACTCACCGGCTTGGCCTCTCATGCTTTTCCCTGATTGCAGCTAAACGGCTTCAGCTGTGGGAATGATGTCACCAGCACACACCTGAAGAGAATCACACACAGAAGAAAACACACAACACAGAACACATGACCTCCACTACGGCATATTTCACATTTTCACTAGCTAGATACCTGTAAACTACAGTATGTCCTATTAACAAAATGTTCATTCTGCAAACTGAAATGTGCAGCTTCTGCCCATCAGATCTAACCCCACTACAGTCCAATTCTCTTTCACCTGTGAAAATGTCATGTCAAAATTACCCTTTAGGATGAAAGTGCAGGCAGACCAGGTGATCTTCCATTTCATAGATTTTTCCCAACTAGACAGCATTTGCCCGGTCTCCAAGTACGACTTCAAGTTGTGAAAGAATTGAAATTCTGCCATAGTCTGTGGTGATAAACAAGTGACATTCACGTCAGTCTGTGTTACTGCAGTGTAACAAATAATTAAAGTCCACAACTGTCTCGTGTTTACTGTTGAATTTAGTCTTGAATCCAACATTACTATGAATAAATGATTAGGATTAATAACGGAATGGGCAAGATTTGTCCTTCAACCACCATCACTTCTTTCGCCTTCTATCTATTTATCTCTGGGAATTAAAAGGTTAGATCCGAGTTATCAGACATGGGGGACTCGAGTCACATGACTTGACTCGACTTAGACTTGAGTTGCAAATTTTAGGACTTGAGACTTGCTTGATAAACATTCATAAAAGACTCGACTTGACTTTGACTTGATATTCATAAGTTGAGACTTGACTTAGACTTGAGTCAAATGACTTGAAATGACATGACTTTCTGTTTATTTCTGATATTGAGGAGGAGTTAACTTTACGATTTTAGAAAATCCATATAGAGATGAGAAGTCTGATTAGGCGATCTGATTGGGTGCTGTTGCATGCGCAGCTGGTAACCCGTAGATAATATTACCAAGTGATGCGGCAGACCTGCAGAAAACGAGACTTAGTAACTTAACATCATGGATCCCTCTGCACCAAAAATAATAGTTTGGTTATAAGGATTACACATCTGACCAGGCAAAGAAGGAACAAACGGCAGTTTGCAAGGTCTGCAGTACAAACGTTTCCAACACAACCACCACCACGTCAGATTTCATCAGACACTTCAAATCCCATAAGGAAAGGTAATTTATGAAGTCTAAGTCAAGTATACAAGGTATACATACATATACAAACTTCACTGTCTTTCTTTCTCTCTCTCTCTCACACACACACCGTAGGTATGTGAATTAAGCTAGGCACACATACACACACAACACACTGCACTCACACACGCACATGCATGTACACACATTCACTCACCAATATTAATAACTTTTCACTCACTCCCTCTCTCACACACGCACTCATTCACTCACAAATACACTGACAAATGATATATAATATATTAATATTAAAGGTCCAATATGTAATACTGACAGCTAGTGTTTAAAATAGTTACTGCAGTACAAATTCAAAATACTGGAGAGAGTCGTCTCCCCCGCCCCTCCTCCCCAGACTCGAAGTTCACGTTGGTTGCCAGGCTGAGACCGGAGCATCCAACAATGTTGCTAGACGCTTGTCTCACATAACCAGACATTACTCCACAGCACAGCGGAGTAGCTAACGTTAGATGCTGGCTATACTGACAGTCATAAAAGCCCGTGCTCACACGGAGCTCTCTACCCAACTGACACACACACTTTTTCGGCTTAGAATTAGCTACAGTAGGAACCGCTAAAAATACAACGAAATTCGCCGTCCTCTCCACACGCCAAACAGACACACTTCCTCGGCTTAGAATTATGATAGGAACCGCTAAAAACACCACTGCCTTGCACTCCTTTTCCACCCGACTGAAATACATACTTTACTAGCCTTAGAATTACACAATCGCTAAACACACTGCAAACTCAAGGTCCTCTCTTTCCGACTTAGCTACAGCCCCTACTCTTGGCTCCAAATAACTCACCGTTGTCGGCTACGGCCGCTGAACAGGCTACACGGTGTAAACAGCCGCGGCCCGCCTGCCTGGTCCTCCGGTAGCGTTAGCAATTAGCAGGGTTAGCATGGTGGCGTTAGCCAGGACCAGTCGGAATCACTTTACTGGCTGTCTCAGTTGTTTTTGCGAGTAACCAACGTGGCTACTCTAGCTATACAATTCAATGGAAGTAGCTACACGAATGTTGAAATGACACAAAGTGCTCGTCCCTAGTAGCTGTGATAAATTAGCCTGAAGCTAATGCTTACCTGTACAGGAGGAAATTAGCCAACTCAGCGTCCTTTTGGGCTCTAAGCTGTCTCCATCTTTCAAATACATCTCCAATATTAACCCGGGGTTTGTTACGTCTCTGGTCAAGCAACTGTTAGAAACATGCTGTTTTTTAATGTCAGGTAATCTATCTCTGTTGATCCCATTCATTTGTTTGGTGCATTCATGGCTGTACTAACGTTACAGCTGCAGCGCGCTGGTTTACGTGTTTACAGGTATATCTGGCAACCCGGCCTGGCTGTCAAACTGGGCAGTTGATAACAACAAACAAACCAAAACATAAACATAAATTCCGTCACGGATCGTAAATTTCAAAAAGAAAAAATACTGACTTTAGCATTGTTGTCAGAAAAGATAGTATTTCAGCTTAACATGTTTCCTTAATATCTGATGAGGCATTGGTGTCATTTTTGGATTTATTACAGTACAGATATTACATATTGGACCTTTAACATATACTATCCAGTCCATTTGATAAGTCAATTTCTCCAAATTACGCAAAGGTGGTGGGATTCTGCTACTCTTAAATAATGTTTGTTTTTCTTTAAGAGAAGGAAAGGTTAAATGTGTTTCTGTCCCATAAAAGTGAGGCATGTTTGAAGAATATTATTTGACTTAGAAACCATTAAACATACTTGAATTGTTTGAATGAATTTCATGATGTGATGTCATGTTTGAGGCATATTGAACAAATATGTATGTTGATTAATTGTTGGCCTAATATTAGTTTTAGGCTGTGTTTTTTATCTGTATGAATTTAAAATGTGGCTTGGATGCAATGTCTTTTGAATATTGATTAGGAAAAAATCAAAATAATAAATAAAAGCAATTCATAACCACTGTCTTTAGTTTGTTTAAAAATGGAAACCTTTGTATAACTTGCCTTGTGACTTGCTAGACCCAAGCTATGACTTGACTTGCTTGATTGTCACTGACTTGGACTTGCGTGAGACTGGAAGGTTAAGACTTGAAACTTGCTTGTGACTTGCCCATGTGTGACTTACTCCCATCTCTGCGAGTTATAAACTCAGATACTGCCTGTAGCCTAATACATTATCTGTACTGTATTTCCATTTTTCCCCCACTTACCTTATCAATTTGACGTGTCTGAAGACATTGCTGTGTGTGATGGTCTCCTCCTGAGTTTGGCAGTGTCCTCCTCAAGCAATTTACCTCAGACTGATAAATTGACAGCTCAGACAGCAGAAAGTTATCTTGATTTGTTGACAACATCATTAAAAGACCCATTTACGAAGTACACATCGTAACAGTACCCAATAACATTGCCATTTGCTTGACACGTCAAATTGACCATGACGTTTCTTTTATTTGTATCTGTGGAAAGAAACGATCACAAACAACTCAAGTCGTCCTTTGCGAAGCTCCAACACCTGCTCCAAGCGAGGATCACAAACAAACATAGTATTAGTTTTCACACAAAAAATAACCTGGCAACGTTATATGTAGTGGGATAGTGAGAAAACAAGCTGGTATATATTTTTGCAAGTGACAATAGGTGGCGGCAATGCTTAAACATACAATATGTAACTTTCTGCCACCAGGGGGCTGTTTCACAAAAGTAGAATTTATAAATCCAGGATAACTGATAAAGCGAGACTTGACCTAGTCTAATCTGTGCAGCCTGGCTCGGTGCGTTTCACGACGGCCAAGCCAGGCTGAGGAGGAGCGACTAGGTCCAGCCGGGTTGAAGTAATTCGGATAGATGCGCGTTCACGGCTTTCCTTAACAGACCGCGAGGTCGATCACAGATTTATTGATGCTACAATGGAGAATACGCATTGTTCATACTTTATACAGAGTGAGCAGCAGCTTCTTGTAGAAGTATGATAACATGAATAATAAATTGAATTTATATAGCGCTTTTCATAGACTCAAAGTCGCTTTACAGGGAAGAATTACAAGTAAGGAAAATACAGCATAACATGAGGAAAGGGGAGGAACACCTCAGCAGTAAGCACATACAACACGATTCAACACATGACTTGCAACAGGGGAGGGAAATAGGGGGAAATGGGGGGGAATGGGGGGGTGGGTTAGGGTTAGTGAAACACATTATTTGTAAAAAAAGAAACATGGGCGCTGTAATGAAACAGCGAGAGAAAGCGAGGCAGATGATCACGGATCGACTGAATGCGTCAGCAGCCTAAATATATTCATTAACTGACCGAACACCGTGGTGGACACCGGTGGTCAGGGAAGCCGTCCGACTGAAGAAGGAGTCTTTCCGGGATATGTTATCCCAGAGGACTCCGGAGGCAGTTGCAAGGTACCGAAGGGCCCGAAGGACTGCAGCCTCTGCCGTGAAAGAGGCAAAGCAGCGGGTGTGGGAGAAGTTCGGAGAAGACATGGAGAAGGACTTTCGGTCGGCACCAAGGCGCTTCTGGAAAACCGTCCGCCACCTCAGAAGGGGGAAGCGGGGAACCATCCAAGCTGTGTACAGTAAGGATGGGACGTTGTTGACCTCAACTGAGGAGGTAATAGGGCGGTGGAAGGAGCACTTTGAGGAACTCCTAAATCCAGCTGATGCGCCCTCTTGGTTAGAGGCAGAGCTGGAGGATGACGGGGGATTGTCGTCAATTTCCCTGGTGGAGGTCACTGAGGTAGTCAAACAACTCCACAGTGGCAAAGCCCCAGGGATTGATGAGATCCGTCCAGAAATGCTGAAAGCTCTGGGTGTGGAGGGGCTGTCTTGGTTGACACGCCTACTCAACATTGTGTGGAAGTCTGGGACAGTGCCAAAGGAGTGGCAGACCGGGGTGGTGGTTCCCCTCTTCAAAAAGGGGGACCAGAGGGTGTGTACCAATTACAGGGGTATCACACTTCTCAGCCTCCCTGGTAAAGTCTACTCCAAGGTGCTGGAAAGGAGGGTTCGGCCGATAGTCGAACCTCAGGTTGAAGAGGAACAATGCGGATTCCGTCCTGGGCGTGGAACAACGGATCAGCTCTTTACTCTAGCAAGGATCCTGGAGGGAGCCTGGGAGTATGCCCATCCAGTCTACATGTGTTTTGTGGATCTGGAGAAGGCATATGACCGGGTCCCCCGGGAGACTTTGTGGGAGGTGCTGCGGGAGTATGGGGTGAGGGGGTCCCTTCTCAGGGCCATCCAATCTCTGTATGACCAAAGCGAGAGCTGTGTCCGGGTTCTCGGCAGTAAGTCAGACACGTTCCAGGTGAGGGTTGGCCTCCGCCAGGGCTGCGCTTTGTCACCAATCCTGTTCATAGTATTTATGGATAGGATATCGAGGCGTAGTCGTGGTAGGGAGGGGTTGCAGTTCGGTGGGCTGGGGATCTCATCGCTGCTCTTTGCAGACGATGTGGTCCTGATGGCATCATCGGCCTGTGACCTTCAGCACTCACTGGATCGGTTTGCAGCCGAGTGTGAAGCGGCTGGGATGAGGATCAGCACCTCTAAATCTGAGGCCATGGTTCTCAGCAGGAAACCGATGGAGTGCCTTCTCCAGGTAGGGAATGAGTCCTTACCCCAAGGGAAGGAGTTTAAGTACCTTGGGGTCTTGTTCGCGAGTGAGGGGACAATGGAGCTGGAGATTGGTCGGAGAATCGGCGCAGCGTGGGCGGTATTACATTCTGTTTATCGCACCGTTGTGACGAAAAGAGAGCTGAGCCAGAAGGCAAAGCTCTCAATCTACCGGTCAGTTTTCGTTCCTACCCTCACCTATGGTCATGAAGGTTGGGTCATGACCGAAAGAACGAGATCCAGGGTACAAGCGGCCGAAATGGGTTTCCTCAGGAGGGTGGCTGGCGTCTCCCTTAGAGATAGGGTGAGAAGCTCAGTCATCCGTGAGGAGCTCGGAGTAGAGCCGCTGCTCCTTCACGTTGAAAGGAGCCAGTTGAGGTGGTTCGGGCATCTGGTAAGGATGCCCCCTGGGCACCTCCCTAGGGAGGTGTTCCAGGCACGTCCAACTGGGAGGAGGCCTCGGGGAAGACCCAGGACTAGGTGGAGGGATTACATCTCCAACCTGGCCTGGGAACGCCTCGGGATCCCCCAGTCAGAGCTGGTTAATGTGGCTCGGGAAAGGGAGGTTTGGGGTCCCCTGCTGGAGCTGCTCCCCCCGCGACCCGACCACGGATAAGCGGACGACGATGGATGGATGGATGGATGGACCACTGCTCTGAGTTAAGACCGTCATAATCATACCATTCAAGGATTAGGCTACTAATCATTTGCACAAATTAACCGTTGTAGGCTACTCTTTGTCTCAAAAGTAAGCAGAAGATAATGTTCCTCAGGAAATTTACCATGAAGATCAATTTTCTACGCTAGAATATGATGCATAAATATCTCTTTCATCTTGTTTCTCCCTCTCTCTCATGGGCTAAAATATAAATTACCTAAGTCATATTAACTTCAACTGCTCGCTTTTAATGCAAAGTGTACAACTGTATGTTTTTGCAAATGACAAGTGGCTTATTGAATGGTTCCAGTTAAGAGCAGTAGTTCGTAAATGTATTTTAGACTGTCATTCAGTCGGCCATTATCTGACACAATATTTTTTACGTTTACTTTTTATAGAGGCCGAGTTTCCTTCTTTACTTATTATATGTTTTGCTCCCTCATATATATGGACATAGAAAAAAAAGACACTCAAGAAATTGGACTTTAAAATCTAGAAATTATAAAGATAATTAAGTGATAAATAGAATGCACACTGTAAACATGAATGTAATAAAAATAAAATATGAGGCCAAAAACCATTGGGGTGTCCTCTCCTTGTTGTTACATGAATGTACAGTAGTCTACAACACTAGATAGTTACTGGTCCAGTGAACTAAGACTGTAATTAAGGAGGATTGTACAATTAGGATATGTTTTATACAACCCCAAATCAGAAAAAGTTGGGACAGTATGAAAAACACAAATAAAAAAAGAAAGTAGTGATTTCTAAATGTACTTTGACTTGTATTTCATTGCAGACAATGTGAACACAAAATATTTCATGTTTTGTCTGGTCAACTTAATTTCATTTGTAAATATACATCCTTTCCTGTCATTCAGACCTGCAACACATTCCAAAAAAGGTTGGGACAGGAGCAATTTAGGGCTAGTAATCAGGTAAATTGGTTAAATAATGATGTGATTTGAAACAGGTGATGTCAACAGGTGATTGTAATTATGATTTGTTACAAAAGCAGCATCCAAGAAAGGTCTAGTCCTTTAGGAGCAAAGATGGGCCGAGGATCGCCAGTTTGCCAACAAATACGTGAGGAAATTATTGAAATGTTTAAAAACAATGTTCTTCAAAGAAAGATAGGAAGACATTTGCTTATTTCACCTTCAACAGTGCATAACACAATTAAAAGATTCAAGGAATGAGGAGGAATTTCAGTGCGTAAAGGACAAGGGCGCAAGCCTAACTGAACAACCATGATCTCCGATCCCTCAGGCGGCACTGCATCAAGAATCGTCATTCATCTATAAGCGATATCACCACATGGGCTCAGGACTACTTTGGCAAACCTTTGTCAAGTACCACAATATATAGTTACAGCCACAAATGCCAGTTAAAAATGTACTGTGCCAAAAGGAAGCCTTATGTTAACAGTGTCCAGAAGCGCCGTCGACTTCTCTGGGCTCGGAGGCATCTTGGATGGACCATCACACAGTGGAGACGTGTACTGTGGTCAGATGAATCAGTATTTCAGGTATTTTTTGGGAGAAATGGACGCCGTGTGCTCCAGACCAAAGAAGAAAAGGATCATCCAGACTGTTACCAGCAACAAGTCCAAAAGCCAGGGTCTGTCATGGTATGGGGTTGTGTCAGTGCCCTTGGCAAAGGTAACTTGCACTTCTGTGATGGCACCATTAATGCTGAAAAGTACATAGAGATTTTGGAGCACAATATGCTGCCTTCAAGAAGACATCTTTTCCAGGGACGTCCATGAATATTTCAACTAGATAATGCAAAACCACATTCTGCACACATTACAAAGTTCTGGCTGCGGAGGAAGAGGACACATGTACTTGACTGGCCTGCCTGCAGTCCCGACCTGTCTCCAATAGAGAATGTGTGGCGCATTTTGAAGCGCAAAATGCGACAACGAAGACCCCGTACTGGTGCCCACCTTAAGACTTGTTTGCAGCAAGAATGGGACAAAATTACACCTGAAACACTTCATCACTTGGTGTCTTCAGTCCCTAAACATCTTTTAAGTGTTGTGAAAAGGAATGGCAACATTACAAAGTGGTAAATGCTTTACTGTTCCAACTTTTTTTGAAATGTGTTGCAAGAACAAAAATAGGAATTTTGTTTTTCTTTAAACAAAAACAATAAAAATCATGAGGAACACATTCAATTATGTGCTGCTGTATTGTCTGCAATGAAATACAAGTCAAAGTACATTTAGAAGTCACTACTTTCTTTTTTTATTTGTGTTTTTCATACTGTCCCAACTTTTTCTGATTTGGGGTTGTAATTGTACAATCCTCCCAAATTATAGTCCCAGTTTACTGGACAACACAAATTGTGTGCTAAGAATGGCAATTTATTGAATCATTTATTGTTAAAGAATACAAAAAAATGAATCACCTAAAATAATTGAAGGTGCATTGGTGCACTATAGAAACACACATGTACAGAACTTTATATATTGCCCTTAGTGACTGACTTCATTTAAAACACATTTGGCAACTGTATCAGCCTTTTGTAATTATCTCAACAACTGCCGGAATATATAAATCAAACTTCTGACAACAATATGAACACCAGTCTTCATACAGCAATATAACAGTAACAATGACTGTCCCATGAATAATTATAAAAGAAATAATGGTCACAACTTTAAATAATAACAGTACTTAAATGAACAGCAATATGCACCTGTTGTACTTTAATGCAGGCTGATAATAATAAGGTAAAACCACTGCTGAGTGAGCAGAAAAGGCTCCAGGATTAATAAATCCTGGCTGTTAGCCTGGTCAGGAGCAGGCTAGCTGCACAGAATAAATCTCCATGGTAACTTAGGTGCCTCTGCTTTTGTGAAACCGAGTCAAGGCTAAATTGAGCCAGGCTAACTGGGAAATCCCGGCTTAATCCCTTATCTTGGTTTTGTGAAATAGCCCTCTGCGGTCTCTCAACCAAAACAATGGATGGTAAACAGACTTTTTCTCTAATCGCACATTTTTATCTATTCTAAATGTCCCTTGATTTCTTTTTGTCCCATTATATTTTCTCATTTTAATTCTCTTATCAACATGGAAAAGTGCTTTGTGCAAATGTTTTTTTTATTGACAACAACATTGGCATATATGTAGTGTTCAATTTCACACTAACATTCATACTTGGAGCTAATAATCTTTCACATAATGTAACACTGTTACCTCGATTTTCCATTGCAGATAGTACTGCCTGAGACGAGCGTGGCTCGTCGTCATAGCGACTATGGTTTCCCCCCGACTCATTTTCTGGTTCTCCTCCATAAACAATGTAAAATCAAGGAGAGGGTTAACTTCTCCTGCTCCAGATTTCCCACCGTGGTCAGAAAGAACAGAGGAGAAACTTTGTTTCTCTCACTATGACTCTCGCTACTCGCTTCAAAGATAATCGCCGTGACGAGCCTACACTAGCTACACATGGCTCGCAAGCCCAAACAAGTGTGTGTGTGCGGCCGGCCACGCCAAGACCCGCCCTTCAATCACTACTATTGGCCAGGCGTCTAAGGTAACGTAACCTCATTTGTTCAGGTCCTATCCCCTGACCAATCCGCTATCCTAACCTTAACCACTCGAGGTGAAATGCCTAACCCCAACCAATCGAGCTGCTTCGTAGGGCGGGACATAGTGGGATTCGTAATTTTGCCGGCCGTGTCCGTTGTGTTTCTGGTCTAGCTAGATCCGAAAGAACGTTAATCGTGCGATTAAAAAATATTGTTGGCGTTAAAATGGGTTTGCGTTAACGCCGTTTACGTGTTAAACTGACAGCACTAGTAATTATGCATCTGAGCATACAAATATGATGTGTGGAATTCCCCAAGGCTCCGTTCTGGGGCCTCTTCTGTTTAACATCTACATGCTTCCACTGGTTCAGATTATGGAAAACAACAAAATAAGTTACCACAATTATGCGAACGACACACAAATTTACATAACCTTATCGCCAGGGGACTACCCAGATAGGAAATAGTCATTGAAACGATGTTAAATCAACATCCTGCTGTCAACGATAGTCATTGAATCAACATCCAACTCTGATGTTGATTCTTCATCATGTTGCACCTTCCATTATCATTGAAACAACGTTTAAATCATACCTAGAGATCGACAGGATTTCAATGGTATTTCGATTACAGTGGATATTGAAACAATGTTGAAATCCCAGCATATCAACCAAACTTCAATGGTATTTTAGTAGCCTATACCACAGGTTTAATCTAAAAATGATTATACATTAATATATTAAAACAGTATTAGGCTATTATAATCCTGCTTATCGACAGCCAGGATGGGCTATGAGCAAAATATAGAAACTATGGCAGACTAGATATTCTGCCTAGACTTTCTAGCACAAATTACACCCCACGCATTTAAAAAAATGAAACAATCGTTTTTAAAATATTATTTTCTTTTTTTCTTTTAACCGCTATATCTCCAGGCTCGGTCGTCCAGCTCCCCCCGCCCAGTCTGGGGCGTAGCGCAGCCACTTCTGCACAGCTTGAGAAAATTCATAGGCATTTGCCGTACTCAGTCGTTGAGTCAGGGCATCTACAATAGAAAACAAGCAAAAGTACATTTTAGTTTAACATTAGCAGTAGACTTCTGCCTGTGAAGGATATGCTTGATAAGATAAGGCCATGTAGAAAAAGTGTGTGTGTGTGTGTGTGTGTGTGTGTGTGTGTGTGTGTGTGTGTGCGTGTGTGTGTGTGGCATAGCTAGTATCCTCATTGAGTATCCTACCCTCACAAACGCCTCACACTCAAGTCCTAATTTAATTTGAGCGCTACCGTTGCCTCATGCCCTTCAGCTGGAAGAACGACGTCACCATAGGACCACGCCACTCTCTGAACTCTGAATCACATGTTTCAGGTGTGATCACTGTTTGATTGGCGCTAGCTTGACTGTCCAATATGTGTGCTGGATGCTGGTCCAATATTTTTCCACTTTGGTCTGAAGCGTCACTGAGGTAATTTGTGGAAGAAGGGACACCACAACAAACTTGGCATCTGGAAACATTACCTGGTAAGTCTATCAGAATAAATGCAACGTCTAATATCCTAATAGGCGAATGTAGCCGTTTTTAACATAAATTTGGAAAAGTCTGTCACTCTGTCAAATAGCCTATCTTAGGATGGAATTATTTGACAAACACGTAGGCTAGGCTACCGGTTTTATGACATAAGGCTCCAATTTTAAAGTTTTCAAGTTTAAAGGCCAACGCACACCGGTGTTCTGTCAAACTATGGCTACTTGTCGTCATCGAGTTGTGCTACCATTAGTCACACCTTGACATGTCAACACCCAGTCGCACATAGACAGTAAAGTGATGTCGTTTTCTGAACTTACCAGACTGGTATGACTAGATATCGTCTTAGATTTTGGATATTGTAATATGAAAGTGTGTTTCCTGGTTTTATAAGTTGCATTAGAGTAAAATTATGTCATTTTGTGAACTTACCAGACTGTTCTAGCTGTTCTATTATTTGCCTTTAGTCATTATATCCACAATTACTGATGATTATTTATCAAAAATCTCATGTACATATTTTGTGAAAGCACCAATAGTCAACACTATGTCGATATTGTGGTATTTTGTCAAAAATATCGTAATATTTGATTTTCTCCATATGGCCCAGCACTACTTTTGGGGCAGAGAATCGATTGAGGGCATAATGTTTACTGAAAGCACTGAATTCATGCTTAAGCAGAATGACTTACCAAACATGCATTTGCAGAGGGCCATTCTTTGAAGGAGCGCTTCTGTTTGGTCACATCCTTATTCTTCTTTCCGGCCCAGTTTAGGCCTGAGGCCAGCTCGTTGGTCATGCTGTATGCCAGCATGCGCCGAATCCTGATCTCCAGGGTGGTCCCCCCAATAATTGTGAAGCGGGCCATCTATCAAAATAAAAAAAGTTTAACTATTTCAGTTTAAACAGTAAACAATTAAAAAAAGGGTCTTTTTCAAAAGATGATATAATGTTGCTCTATGTAGGTTTGTCAATTTTCAAGTCTGAATTTAACTGAGATTAAAGTATAAAAGTGTGATATTTGTTTGCATCCTTTGTTAAACAGTTTAACAAAACTGGGCAGAGCAGTATGGAAAAGAATATAATCACGATTATTTCGGTCAATATTGAAATCACGGTAATTTAACACGATTACTCGTTGACTTCTGGAAAGATGTTACAATTATTGAACTTAAAAAACAATGGAAAAAGTTAAATAAATCAACAGTAGAAAACTGTGAAATTTGCCTTAATATTTTTCCTATTTAAACTTTATTTTTTCATTCAGAACACAAGAGAAAATAAGTTTACTTGCAAAATGTAATGAGCTAAATAATTGTTTTTCTCGATTATTCTGTTTTTATGATCATTGGGAGCCAAAATCATAATCAACGATTACATTTCGATTAATTGCACACACCTACAGAGCAGTGAAGTTCAGTCAGAAGAATGATGTAACCACTTTTTAACCATTAAATAATTACCATTGCCTTCCTAGCATCCTGGGACTGGAGTATCACCTCTGCGTTCTCCAGCTCCTCCATGCTGTGCAGAGGCAGTTGCAGTGGCTCTGCCGTCAAGCCCACCACCCCAGCACTTTGGCCACACCTACAGGACTGGCGGAACTCACGGAAGTCCTGCCGCAGGTCCCTCACCTCCTTCATCAACTCTGTGACAGTGGTGAACAGCTTCTGTAAGGTTACATCTATAGACAGGAATAAGAAATAGTTTTGGGTTGAGTGCAGTGGAAAAAAAGCGTAAAATAAAGAAATGGTCAATACAATTTCAAATATATATGAGGGATGTTAAATGCTATAGGTAGGGATTTAACCTAGCGACCAATCAACAACCAATCACAATATTTAATGCAGATATAGTTTTTAACTGTTCCATAGAGAATGCAGACCACTGTAATCTTTAGGTATTTCAATCACAGGGCCATTCCGTGCCATTCGTATATATATATATATGTCATGGTTTGGTGTTTTGTCTTCTTTTGGTAGTCTGTTTTTGTATTTTGCTGTTTCCTGTTTTCTGTTTTATTGTGAAAGTCTGGTTTTCTGTCTTGTGATGTCTAGTTTTACTCTCTGTAGTTTCCCGCCCTTGTGATTACCTGATGTTCTCCACCTGTTCCCCAGCCTTGTGTCACCTGCCTCTTGTTTCCTCGTTAGCCTCTGTATTTAGTCTTTGTGTTCCCCTTGTCCTGTGTCGGATCATTGTTTGTAGTGTTGTGTGTTCTGTTAGTGCGTTTGTGTGTGGAGTTCATCCTGCTGTCTCTGAGTTCCAGTTTTTGAGATCCTGTTTTTGTTGACTGGACTTTGTTTGCCTTTGTTTAAGGACTTTTCGGTCACCTATTTTACCACCTATTTTTGTTATTTAATAAATCATTAAGCAATACTTCCACCTGCTCTTCCTGCATTTGGGTCCAAGCCTCGCTGCAACCGTGACATCTATCTATCTATCTATCTATCTATCTATCTATCTATCTATCTATCTATCTATCTATCTATCTATCTATCTATCTATCTATCTATCTATCTATCTATCTATCTATCTATCTATCTATCTATCATCTCATAATAATCTCAGTTTTGCACTTGCCTTTTACAACCCAAACTCAGAAAAAGTTGGGACAGTATGGAAAACACAAATAAAAAAAGAAAGTAGTGATTTCTAAATGTACTTTGACTTGGATTTCATTGCAGACAATATAACAACACATAATTTAATGTGTTCCTCATGATTTTTATTGTTTTTGTTTGTAATGTTGCCATTCCTTTTCACAACGCTTAAAAGACGTTTAGGGACTGAAGACACCAAGTGATGAAGTGTTTCAGGTGTAACTTTGTCCCATTCTTGCTGCAAACAAGTCTTAAGGTGGGCAACAGTACAGGGCCTTCGTGCTTCAAAATGCACCACACATTCTCTATTGGAGACAGGTCGGGACTGCAGGCAGGCCAGTCAAGTACCCGTATCCTCTTCCTCCGCAGCCAGGACTTTGTAATGTGTGAAGAATGTGGTTTTGCATTATCTTGTTGAAATATGCATGGACGTCCCTGGAAAAGATGTCTTCTTGAAGGCAGCATATTGTGCTCCAAAATCTCTCTTTTCAGCATTAATGGTGCCATCACAGAAGTGCAAGTTACCTTTGCCAAGGGCACTGACACAACCCTATACCATGACAGACCCTGGCTTTTGGACTTGTTGCTGGTAACAGTCTGAATGATCCTTTTCTTCTTTGGTCACACAGCGTCCATTTCTCCCAAAAAATACCTGAAATACTGATTCTTCTGACCACAGTACACGTTTCCACTGTGTGATGGTCCATCCCAGATGCCTCTGAGCCCATAGAAGTCGACGGTGCTTCTGGACACTGTTAACATAGGGCTTCCTTTTGGCACAGTATAGTTTTAACTGGCATTTGTGGCTGTAACTACGTATTGTGGTACTTGACAAAGGTTTGCCAAAGTAGTCCTGAGCCCATGTGGTGATATCGCTTATAGATGAATGACGATTCTTGATGCAGTGCTGCCTGAGGGATCGGAGATCATGGTTGTTCAGCTTAGGCTTGCGCCCTTGTCCTTTATGCACTGAAATTCCTCCTCATTCCTTGAATCTTTTAATTATGTTATGCACTGTTGAAGGTGAAATAAGCAATGTCTTCCTATCTTTCTTTGAGGAACATTGTTTTTAAACATTTCAATAATTTTCTCAAGTATTTGTTGGCAAACTGGCGATCCTCGGCCCATCTTTGCTCCTAAAGGACTAGACCTTTCTTGGATGCTGCTTTTGTACCAAATCATAATTACAATCACCTGTTGACATCACCTGTTTCAAATCACATCATTATTTAACCAATTTACCTGATTACTAGCCCTAAATTGCTCCTGTCCCAACCTTTTTTGGAATGTGTTGCAGGTCTGAATGACAGGAAAGGATGTATATTTACAAATGAAATTAAGTTGACCAGACAAAACATGAAATATTTTGTGTTCACATTGTCTGCAATGAAATACAAGTCAAAGTACATTTAGAAATCACTACTTTCTTTTTTTATTTGTGTTTTTCATACTGTCCCAACTTTTTCTGATTTGGGGTTGTATTATTAATCATTTGATGTATGCGGACGATGTGGTTATTATGTCTCCGTACAGTGTAGGCCTACAACAGTTGCTTCGAATATGTTCAGATTATGGTACGCAGCATGACATAAAATTTAATATTAAAAAGAGTGTAATCATGATTGTTAAAACCCAAGAGGACCAAAAGCTAAATTTCCCTTCTTTTTATCTAGATGACCAAGTTTTACATGTAGTAAATAAAGTAAAATACCTAGGCCACATCATTAAAAACGATTTAAAGGATGATGATGATGTGCAGCACCAGTGCTGTAAATTGTATAGGCAAGCTAATATGCTGGCTCGTAAGTTTTGTATGTGTTCCGATGATGTGAAAATAACTCTATTTAGAGCATACTGTACTTCCTTATATACAGCCCACCTGTGGTGTAAATATTCTAAAGCAAAGATGAGAAAGCTTCGGGTAGCATTTAATGATGCTCTTAGAATTTTGCTTAAGGTCCCAAGGTGGACAAGTGCAAGCCACATGTTTGTGGCCAATAATGTACCCACGTTGAATGCTGTTTAAGGAAATATATGTATAGTTTCATATGTCGGATGACTGATTCAAAAAATAGTATTATAAGAGTCTTAAATGATATTGTGTTGAGTGATACAAGGTATTTTTCCTGTTTTTGGAACCATTGGAAAGAAAGCTTGTATGTCTTTTAAATTATGTATGTTTTGTCTATTGATGTTGTAAGTTTTATATGGACCCACGGGTCTGAAATAAAGAATTAATAAATAATAAATAAATATTTTGTAGAAACACCTGCTATTAACCTGACTTTTAATTAATCAATTGGTGTTAGAAATAGCTCATATGAAAAGCTAAAACCCTCCCAAATGATGTTTAATGCACTGAAATAAATTTGTTTTACTGAAAAAAGATTTATCATTTAATCAAGACAGAAAGGTCAAATTTTGGCAAGACAAAAGTTTTGTCGCCTATACAGAAATTGAACAAATGTACTGCAAATACAAAAATATGTCAGCAAATTAAGTAGTGGTGCTGTGAGATCCAAATTTAATATCTTGTATGACTTCCATGAGCTTGAAGGACTGCATCCATGCTGTTTGGCAAGGATTCATACAATTTATTGATGAAGTCATCAGGAATAGCAAAGAAAGCAGTCTTGCTTGCTTGCGTGGCGTGTCCGATTAGACTCCGCCATTTCAGTTCCTATGTGATGATTCTTGCCTTGGCCTCGTCTACTCCGAGCCAACACCTGACTGCCTGTAGTCCCTTCAGCAATAGACGTGCGAGATCTCGCGTGACATTTGGGTGCTGAGGATATGGCTGCTGAGACAGTTTGGTAAGTTTTCTTAACAGTCTTCTGTGATAAACTCTGGGTTCTTAACTAGGTTGTTGGTGCTTCGTTTTATGTGTAGGAACCTTGAGCAAGTCTCAGTTATTTCACCATTTGCCACATCAGTATTGATCATGGTAGGAATGCTTTAAAAAAGATGTCTTAGATGTAATGAAATAATAAAGAGAAAAATAAAATGAGAATTCATTGATCAATTCTGTGGCAGTGTCTTTTACTAAGGCCGGCTACACACTGGCTGCGTGGCGTGTCCGTTTTTATTTGGGCTCCCATGTTAACTGCCTGCATGACACGCAGGTCTCAGAAAACGCGTGCGTGCTAGAAATAGAACCGACGCCTATTTTTCACACCACACGCAAGCGTGTTGGAAGAGTTTCCAGACAAAATAGAATAGGAAAAGATGTTTATATTTTTATATTTATCATTTTGACACAAATACATTTAATAAATGACATGTTGATGTTTGAAAGTCTTGAGGTTTTGACATAAATGCAGATATAAATGTAAATGTAAAAACATAATAATAAATTATTATCGATTTTCAAATATGTCACCTGTCAATACAGAACCAAATATTCTGGAGAATATTTCACTGTCAATACTGCCGACGTCTTTGCTGTAATCAGATCAGAATATATTTATGTTTATGGGAAACATCCATGTGTCCAGACAAGGCGGGCAGCAGCAGCAGCGCCGCGTCAGACACGTTTCAGACAGTAATACATTAACATTACTCATTTTAAAGCAGAAACATAAAATATACATAAAGAGAGTGGTCAGCAAAGAATAAATCTAATTAATGAACTGAAAACATTGAATAGAGAGCAGTAACAACAAAGAATATTAAGAGACTTACGTTTTCAGGAGGTGGATGACACGGCGTCATTGCAATTGTCTTATCCTCGCCTGACATGGAGCAAATACAAGAAACAATCATTAAAATCACATTTATTTTTATTAAAATCAAAAACAAAGCAGGATGGCTAGAATGTTCTCCCCGGGTGAAATTCACAATTTTATAGAAGAAGAAGAAGGGGTGAAATGTTGTGATCGTCATTTCCGGTAAGTGCACAGCGGCTGTGCACAATTTGAGACAACACGACAACACTGCCCTGTCGAAATTTACGCACTATGCAAGTCAGTACGTGTATTAGTGCACTAACGTACAGTAAGTGCGCGGTTTGAGACACACTATTCTAGCGTTCTAGTGTACTAGTTCCTAGTATGGTGAAAGTTTAGGAAACAATGGATCTTAAATGTCCCATAATGCAACAAACAGCATCTTTTTGTGTACCAGTGCTCTCTTGCCTAAGTGGCAGACATTTCATGGAGGAGTGCTGCCCCCTTGTGTATGAAAAAGGTAAAGACAATAGAATGGATGATGGAAATGACATTAAACTGAAATACTAATTGCTTTTATAATGTTGTTTACAAGGGCACTGCAAATGTGTGCACAAATCTCACTCTGAAATAGCTATCCAGTGTCTGTAGTACTGCTCTTTTTTTTCTTTGAAAAAATATATACAAAATACTGTAGCTGTTTAGCTACAGTATTTTGTATATATTTTTTCTCTATTGTTTATTTAATAGTAGTTTGTTTCAATTACAAGGGCAAATTCCATGTAAGTGTAACTTACACACACACACACACACACACACACACACACACACACACACACACACACACACACACACACACACACACACACACACACACACACACACACACACACACACACACACACACACACACACACACACACAAAAAAAAATGTGACCCATGCACTGAAGCAGAGCTTCTGGTCCTCCCTGCTTGGGTTAATAATTGCGCTGAATGTCTGCAGCTCTGCAGTTTGACTTTATTTAACAGCAGCAAAAACAACAAGGTTCATCAGAACTATTACAGTTTTTTACAGTAACTTTGCTACTAATTTCAGAACCTTGACATCATTTTTCAAAACTCTAGACACAAAACTCACAACCAATGATCAAAATACACATTTTTCAAAACTCTAACACTTTTTTCAATTGCTTGGATACAATCCACATAAACCAAAGATCAGCTGTTCATTTAACAAAGATCAGCTGTTCAATATGACACAACTTAACATCAAAGTACTACTACTTCAAAAAGCAATTCACACATTACATTTCAGATGATTGTCTATTCATTTCATTACAATCATCTAACTATCAATCGATACAACTACTCAAAATGATAAGTAACTGTTGCAGTACTCTTACTGCATAGTTGTATGGAAACAGACAAACAATATTCCATGTTTAGATCATGAAAGTTTCAAGATAACGAGATTCATTGTCACCAATTAGTGTGGAGCATGAACCAATCAGACTACAGTATCTATGGATGTAATATTTCATCATCATTCTTTACTGTAATGTACTACTGTTTATCAAACACTGTTTCTATGCTCCCATGTACTATCTTTGAGACTATTTACAGTATTGACAGTACTGCACTGTATGCATGCAGGCCTAAGGAATCACTTGTCCAATTCTGACAACTCGTTACTGATGATTGAGATATTTATATATATATATATATATATATATATATATATATATATATATATATATATATATACTGGATATATACATATACATATATACTCGTACCACATTGTTCGCCATGCCCAAAGGTTGTAATCGTACTGTATTGTTTTTCATCAATACGTTTCAGGTTTTGTTCAATGATTCCACTGTGTCTGTAGTATTCTCTCTACTACTGCAGTACTTTTACAGGGATGCATTTAAATCTAGTACCATAATGAAACATGTATCACATTTTGTACTACAATATTTAATGATTGTACTAACGAACTAACTGATGATGGCAGCAGACTCTGGCCGCTACACTGTACTTGTACTTCTTGATTTGACTTCTGCTTTTGACACTGTGGATCACAGTATACTGATCAATCGGCTTCATAATGAGATGGGACTATCAGGAACTGTCCTTCAGTGGTTCTCGTTCTATATACATGACAGAACCTTTAACGTTGCTGTAAACAATGTACAGTCTGATGTAACCAATTTGTCCTGTTGGAGTGGCACAAGGGTCCGTTTTGGGTCCTATTTTGTTTTTACTGTACATTTTGCCACTTGGTCAAATTATTGGTTGTTTCAAGGATGTATCATATCATTTCTATGCCGACGATGTCCAGTTGTATTGTTCCTTTAATGATGCTGAGTTTCATCGTTTGTCTCTGTTCCTAGAGTGTGTGTCCTCCATCAAAGACTGGCTGGCCACTAACTATCTGCAGATAAATTCAAACAAGACTGAAACGCTGATCTTTGCTCCAGACCATAAGATCATGTTGATCAAACAGCACCTTGGCTCCCTGGGCCCCTCTGTCAAACCCAGCCTCAGAAACCTGGGGGGGGGGTTATGTTTGACCAGGCCATGTCTTTGGAGACACACTCAAAACAGCTCGTCCGAAATTGCTTTTATCATCTTAGGAACATCTCTAAAATTCGCAAATTGTTGTCAAAGAATGACCTGCTAATGATAATTCACGCTTTCATATCAACAAGGCTTGACTACTGTAACTCTGTGTTTACCTGTCTGAATATGTCTGCTTTGAACAAACTGCAAATTGTTCAAAACTCTGCTGCTAGACTTTTAACAGGTGCCCCTCGAAGGTCTCATATCACTCCAGTCTTGTCAGCTCTCCATTGGCTGCCTGTAAAATTCAGGATCGACTTTAAGATTTTAGTGCTGACTTTCAGGGCCTTAAACGGTCAGGCCCCACAGTATATCCGAGACCTTTTGAAGCCGTATTTCCCTAGCCGGACTCTTCGGTCCTCTGACCAAAATTTGCTTGCAGTCCCTAAGACTGGTTCTAAGACCCGAGGGGACCGGTCTTTCCAGTCTGTTGCTCCCAGACTGTGGAACGCCCTGCCCCTGTCGGTGCGTCTGGCTGACTCTGTTGTGTCTTTTAAAAAGGATCTGAAAACTTGCTTATTTAGGAAAGCTTTTGGTTGATGGGTTCTCACTAGCGTCCCTTTCTTTTGATATATGTATATGCATTTATACTGTTTGTTCTACCTATTCTGTTGTACAGCACTTTGTGATTTTATCTGTGAAAAGTGCTTTATAAATAAATTTTACTTACTTACTTACTTACTTACGATGACCCAGTGATCTATGGGTAGTTTGTGTGTGGGTGATCTAAAGTAACGTTTCAATGGTATTTCACAATAAATTAGTTTTTTGAACCAATGATTGTGCAACTGCAAGATTTATTTAAAGATATGAATGCACAGTCCAATGTTCTGAACATTGGACAGCCTGTGGTACAAGTGATGATCGTTTTTGACTTTTGTGTCTAGAGTTTTGAAAAATGACGTCAAGGTTCTGAAATTAGTAGCAAAGTGATTGTAAAAAACTGTAGTACAAGACTCCCAACTGGTCACACTTGTAAATCATTCAATCTTACATTCAAAGCAACTGATTCTCCTTAATTTGGCTCACAAACATCTTTCACTACAAGATCATGTTTCAACCTGCATTTGTTAAGTCACCTAAACATATAATAGTGCAATTCTTTCAGTTAAGTGATTGTAACAGTCACTTAGTCCCTGGATGGAGACTTTTGTTAATGATTTAAGATCATTAGCGCAGGATTGTGAGAACAATGCGTCCAGTGACTATCTCCAGTTTTGTTTGTGCAGAGTAATGGAGGATTTAGTTCAGATCAGTGCTGATATGGATGTCGAAGTTGAGGTAGCAGTGCTAGAGAGTCTTCAAGAAATTCTCCGCCAACTTCACATTCTCTCTGAGACAGAGGACGCGACAACTGGACGACCATCGTACCTTTTACCACCTGATATCATTGAAGCACTATATGGTATAAGGTAATTTTGACGTTTTTACACCTTTTATAACAAGAGACACTTGCTCTGGCTGTTATTGAGGGTGAGGCTGATTTCTGATCTATAGACTTCTGACATAGGAAAAACAGAGATACACATTAGACCTTCAGAAAAAGGAGAAATCACCTGGAGTAACGTTAGTTACCACCAGCTGGCCCAGCAGCCTTGCCTGGATGATGGCAGGTGTTAAGAGCTCGTGCCAAAACGCGAGGCGCGCAGGGTGCGTTAGCAGCCCGCAAAACGCCCAGCCAGAGCAAGTGTCCCTTGTTATAAAAGGTGTAAAAACGTAAAATTACCTTATACCATATTGTGTCATCCTTCGACAAACTGTTCTCTCGCACACTCGAACAACTGCGCAATTTCTCCAGCAGTGTGCCCCAAAAGGAGGTGAGCTTCAATGATATCAGGTGGTAAAAGGTACGATGGCCGTCCAGTTGTCGCTTCCTCTGTCTCAGAGAGAATGTGAAGTTGGCGGAGGATTTCTTGAAGACTCTCTAGCGCTGCTACCCAGAGGCGGGGTGGCAATCGGGAGAGTCGGGACTTTTCCCGGTGGGCCGGTAGTGTTTCGAGGCTGCGAGGGCCGGTCTGATAATACTGTACATTGCAAGTTCTTAGCAACACCATCCGGTGGGCCGGGTCTATTCAATTTCCTGGTAGAGTTATTGGTCCCACTCCGCCACTGCTGCTACCTCAACTTCGACATCCATATCAGCACTGATCTGAACTAAATCCTCCATTACTCTGCACAAACAAAACTGGAGGTAGTCATTGGACGCATTGTTCTCACAATCCTGCGCTAATGATTTTAAATCATCAGCAATAGTCTCCATCCAGGCTACATAAAACTATTAACTCAAGCAGCAGCGTTACCAGCAGGCTTCCTTACCAGTGAAATCAAGGCAGTAGTAGTAGATTCAATCACATCGCTCTAACCAATCCATCAGACTGATGTTGGCACCGCCCACTCAATTAGCATACAGGTGCAGGGAAAAATAAATGTTGAAATGTGGAAATACAGAAATAAATAAATGTAGAAATAAATAAATACATACATATATAAGTAAATGTATAATACATAAATAAATACATATAGAAATGCAAAAATACAGAAATAGCCGTTTATATTACCAAAATGTATTTATTTTCACTATATTTCTGCATTTATTTATTTATTTTTCCTTCTGTCATTTTTTTTTTTTTCTTTTTTTTTTTTCAGTTTCCTAAGATGAGTCAGAACCTTATTACGTTTTACTGGATTATTCAAACCTTTACAGTTCCAGCTAACCCATTTTACCAAATCGTCTTCATTAGCTCTACTACCCATCATTTAAAATAAAGAAAAAAAGGAAAAAAGAGAGAGAAAAAAATAAAGAGAGGAGACCAATAAGATACTTGTAAAACCCAAATTATTATGCAAGGACCAGCAAGTACAGAAAAGTATGAAACCATACAAAAGAGCGATGGCCCAGTCTTGTGCTTATGAGATGAACAAAGAAACGAGAACATATTAACACACTTCAAGAACCCCAGCGCAAAGAACCGCCCCCCGCCCTCACAGCCACCCCCCGCCCTGCGCCATTGACCTAAGCTAACACTCCCCCAACTGGAGCGTACGCTACCCTGAGGAAAAACCCCAATGTGCGTGCGAGATATTGTGATTCTCACCTCGTACGCATCTCCGCAAACAAATAGCAAATACAGCAAATGTATTCTGATACATATAAAATAAAAATTAGAATCCTATATAATTAAATAAAAGATTACTATAATCAAAGAATAAATCCTTACATATTAAACCACACCTCTGGCCCTGAGTGAAGTGCTTTCAGTAGTCTCTGGCCCAGAGAAAATGAGATATTATAGCTCCAGCACATTCATAGGTGTTCAAGCAGGTAATAGGTGTTGTTTCACAAAAGCCAGTGCCGCGGCTGGAGTATCAAACATATGTTCAGCGCCGTTCTTTGTGATTCTGAAGCCGGTAAGACCCTTTAGACCGTACTTAACATCTGGCATGGACCTCAGTCAGGGCCGCCTTAACCTAATGTTAGGCCCCGGGGCTGAGAGGTTTTGTAGGCCCCCCATCCCCTCGATTTACAGAGTCTCATTTTAAAAAAGTGTAATATCTAGGTAATCTATATCACAAAATGCATTAGTTTCTTTCGAGGCATACAACAGTGAGTTTTCCCTCTTTGAGCCAGACATCACCATAATATTGTTATTAACATATCACTGAGTCCACCTGAGCATAAACACAAGATACTTTATGTAACAACCACACACAGCAACTTATGGTGATGATAAAACCAAAATGTGTGAAAGTATGATTTCAAACGATATTATGAAAAACATCACCAACCATCACCTGTCTGCACAAACATTGATAATAACTGATAACAGCATTAGCAGAGAACAGCAACAGATCAAAGTAGGAGCCTCAGCAAGCCCTGTGAACCAATCACACGCACCTGCTGGCAGGAGCTGGATTTTATATTTTTTAAATGATTACTAATTCGCTGTGTGACATTATTTATATTTTTGTATATCAAATAATGAGGCAAATAGCAAAAAAGGGTTATGGATAGGTTCTAAAATATAGCCTACTAAAAATTAACTGTTATAGCTGATAGAGGTGACAGTGAAAGTGCATTCCCACTGGCCTAGGAGGGGTAAGGGGAGTGATGCAAGCACGGCAACGGTCTTTATAGCATTAAAATCAGAAAAGAAATACGCCAAAAAAAAAGTATGAACTATATACTAAATCTAATGTAGCCTATGTCATAATTTAAACAAGTCTCCCGAAGGTCTCTCTCTCTCTCTCTCTCTCTCTCTCTCTCTCTCTCTCTCTCTCTCTCTCTCTCTCTCTCTCTCTCTCGCTGCCTGTGGCCGTGTGTGTGTGTGTGTGTGTGTGTGTGTGTGTGTGTCGGCGACTAGGCGCTTGTGGAGTTTAACGGTAAAAAGACAGTTAACCACAGGTTCCCGTTAATCTTATGATGGACAAGGTTTGTGATATTTAAACAAACAATCCGTCAATGGCGAAATAAAAGCCTCTTATTTACGAGATCGGTCTGACAGACCGGCAACTTACAGCGGGGCGTCCCGATGACAGGCCGGCCAGCGAGCGAGCGATCCGGGCCACCGTTCTCTTAATGCATCCATGGGGCCGCCACCAGCTGAGCTTATCAACTCCGAAAACTTTGAAGCAAATTGTCAATTCGGCAACGATTTTCGGATGACTGCCTATATTCGAAATCTAAAGCGTTCATTTCTCGCCTAAAACGTTAACAAAAAATTGTTAAAAATATCCCGCTGTTGCTCTCAAGAGCAAACCAGTACAGAAGACATCACTCAGTCATAGAGGGACACACCCCAAAACTAACTATAGACATGCTGATAGGTAAGCTCACGGGCCAGAGGCAATGGGGCCTCGTGGGTCACTCCTAATTTGGATCAATCAGCAGCCATGTAACCTGCGATTAGAGTGATTGACAGAAAACCTGACAAGTTAGAAAACAATATGACCTTTTCAGCTCATCACTAACGTGAATATGGGAGGCCCCTGAACTTGTGAGGCCCCTGGGCTTCAGCCCAGGTAAGCCCGTGCATTAAAGCGGCCTTGACCTCAGTAGACGTTTAACCTCGTAGTATGCGGCCCGCTTCTTGGCAATCTCAGGCGGAAAGTCCGGGAAGACGAACACAGTTTTGTCTCTGAACTTAAGCTGCCCACCACGGCTCGCTTTTCGCCAAATATCCTCCTTGACGTCGTATCGATGGAAGCAAATTACGAAGGCTCGCGGTCGGTTACCCTCCGCAGGTTTAGGTGCAAGTGTACGGTGTGCGCGAGCAAGGAGTGGAGGTTCAGAAAGATCAAATATCTCTGCCAAAGCATCTGCCACGAACTTCGTAGGTTGTGGGCCTTCCAAACCTTCCGGAATTCCCACCAAGCAAAGATTGGATCTGCGGGAACGACACTCTAAATCGATGCACTTAGCTTGCAGTGAGGCGACCTCTTTCTGGAGAGAAACGACCGTTGGCTCGAGAGAGTGAAGACTTGTCGTCCATTCTGAGGTAGCTGTCTCCAGGTTAGTTAAGCGCTCACTCTGGGTTTTGAGGTCTTCTTTGAAAGATGAAAATGTGTTGTGCATTTCTTCTCGTATCAGGGACATTTCACCTCGAATTTCAGCGGCGTGCGCGTCGAATTTGGCATAAATTCCACTTTCAAGCCTGTTAATGGCACCCATAATCGCAACACTCTCAGCCTCAGGGGTGGAAAGTTCAGTCGTTTCCAAAGGCGAGCCGCTGTTCACAGACGAATCGGCCTTCTTTTGTCGTTGCTTAGACATCGTTGGATTCAAACGACTGACTACAACAATACTGTTAGAAGTAAAGTAAACGTAAAATACACGAGATGTAGAACGAAAAAAAAGTATATATATAGCACTGTATCAGATTATAAAACGAAATTTAAAAGTTGGTTTGCGGAGCTCCCGACTCATGCGTCCTCACATGGCTGATGCTAAACCGGAAGTCTTCCTTCTGTCATTTTTAGTCCTTCATAAATCAGAAGTGTGATCATTGAAGACATCTTCCCCAATCAGCGATGCAATAAACTTTTACTGTTACTGTAAGGTTCTGTCTAATCAAATATTGTAAAAACAAAAACAAAAAAAAACACTAACAGAACTGAAAGAAAATGGATTACTGTAAATACTGCAAAGGTTTTCTGTAGTACACTAATCCGCATCTATTTGGTCTTCTGGATTTAGCCATGAGTACTCGTCCACATCACAATATATGTTTTCATAGTTCATGCACCTTAGGAAAAATCGTCTTGAAAGTGGACTCCCAGCTGACATTGGTCAGCAGTGATGTCATCACCAGCCTCATCCACACTGTTGTATTGTACTGTAATCTTCACAGTGGTCCTTTGTAGTCCCAATGGTTTGAGCACTACTGTAAGCTAAGGTTGTGGGTTCAAATCCCACCAAGGTCACATAAACATCTCACACCTTCGGGTGGGGATTTTGTATTTTAAGTTTTGCATCGGACCATATTAGGCAAATGTTTCATTGACTATCAGTTATTATCAATGACCATAGTGTTAACAATAGAGAATAAAATCCTAAATGGCAAGGCTGCTCCATCACTTAACATTTTTATTATGCAGAAAAATAGAACTAGAAACAATAGATCCACAAGATGTGCTCTAAGGGAGGACTGTGTAAGCCCTTACAGGTCCAGCTCCTTCAGCCAATCATGCTTCTCATAAGTGGAACACTACCAATGGAAATAAGAAACTGCACCACCTAACAAACCTATACACAAAGTTTCTAGGCCTGGCTTTCAAACAATCAGAATTACTATGAAATAGTTAAGTTTATTATTATTGTTGTTATTACTGGCTAATGCTGCTGTCCCATCTCTTACTTGCGCATGTATTAAATATTCACTTATACTTTAATTTTGCCATCTTATTAACTTGTACTGTGACTTTTAATATTCTATCAAGATCCCCATCATGATTGTTGTATTTATTTATTAATTTTGTCTCGTTGCTTATTGCTGCTCTGCTATAATCCTTGCATGGCTTCGTGTACTGAATGTAGATACTGTCGATGTGTTAATGTACGGGAGACCAGGGACAGCTTAGCAATACATCAAAAAACATTTACACTGGAATAACCAATTGGTTATATTATAAACTTCAATCTGTCAACTGCTGAAACAATGTATTTAAGTGGTTTTATGAAATATGTACAGGTTGCAAAACTGATTTTAACACAGTCTGTCCACCGTCACAGTGTACAGGGACGGTTGTAAGATGTCTAAAATAAACATAATGAATCAATCATATACTCAAAATGGAAAATATTATTTATCACTTATGTTAATTGGACTATTCATTTCATGTTTTTAAATTATGATTACCTTTTTTCATACTATATGACAAAAAAGAGGTAAAGCCGTCAAATTATAATGCAAGAAAATAATTGAATGGGTAGAACACCTCAAAAAAGTTTAAACATGAACTCAAACATTCTCAACAACAGAAAGAGGGGGGGTGGGGGGCTCGGTACGCCTAGTCCGAGTCACAGTTGTGGCAAGTGTAGAAATCCCTTCCATCTGTGCAGTCCTTGTGTGCTGAGGCTTCACAGGACCAGCACTGGAGCCAGACCTCCCTTGGCCTGGAGAAGCTCATGTTCATCATCAGATGAGTGCTGAATGTTCTGCTTCTTCGGTTTGGATTTTTTGTTGTTGCCGAAATTCATTTTTCTTTTAGCTGCAGCCCTGCTTTTCTCAGCCTCCAGTTGTTGTTTTCATGGGAGTATCTGTAAGGACAGCGGTTTCCCTTCTTTTCCTGCCCTTTGTCGTCTGCTTTCTTGGGCCAGCTTTTGGGTGTGGACAGATGGACACGGGTTAAAAAGTTGTGTCCATAGCAGAGGATGATGGCTCAGGCTCAGGCTCGGACACCACACATGGTGTGACAGCTCTAAGTGGCATGGAGGATGCTACTGCTGGCAGTGGGTGGATGATGCAAAGTCACTGTCACTGAAAATATTCCTATTAAAAGGCCCAGTTCCAGTGCATGCAAACCCTGCCTGAATATTTGCCGGTGATGCAGCACGGGGAAGGGCACTCTTCACAATGCCTGGCAGATCATAAATGGTCATTGTGGCTCCTGGATGAGCTCTCATCCAGCTGTCACAGCAGTTGTATACCAGCCTCTTCAGTGGCCCATATACACTGCGATCCAAGGGCTGCAGCTTCTGGGAACAGTGTGGGGGGAATGAGAGGAGGACGATGCCATGGCTCCTGCAAAAATCAATCCCCTCCACAGAAAGGTGGGAGGTATGGTTGTCCAGAATTAGCAGCACCTTAGACTCCAGTGAGGACTTGGTGTGAGTCTGGAAGTGCTTGAGGAAGACCAAAAAGTCCTCCCCTTGCATCCACCCAGACCCATTTGCTGTACCGATACAGCCAGGAGGACCATTGCTGGTAAAGGAAGGATGGATTCTTTTTCCGGGGGAAGATGAACATTGGTGGGATTGAATTACCCAAGGCATTAACTGCACAGGCAAGTGTACTTAGTGTCCCCCGTTCTGCAGAGGTGACTGCACCGACTTGCTTGACTCCCTTTTTGGCCACAATCTTTTTCAGGATTTTGCCCTGTGGTGATTCCTGTATAGAAAAATATTTTATTTAATGCTTTTATTCTGTAATGCTTTTATTTTGTAAGGCTGTGAGCTCCTGGAACGTGTTTCTGAGGGAGATATAGATCATTCCCACCACACCTGTTTCATCCATGTTCCAGATGTCCTGTGCAGCAAATCTGTGTTTGTCCAGGACAGAAAACAAGTTGTCCAAAAACGTATTGACGTTTGTCTTATTGAAACTTGTAGCCGTGAGAGGCTTGTAGCCTGAGGGCTTCTTATGGAGAGAGTGGGTGCCTCTTCAAAACATTGTGAACCAGTCAGCTCCAGCCTTCCTGTTCTCTGCCCAGGTTTTGGGGTACCTGCAACTGTAGGCAGGGGCGGATTTAGTCATTTTGGGGCCCAAGGCAAACACAGACATGGGGCCCTCTACATCTCGTTTCCCCCCTTTTGTCAATCCTTATTTTTCTAAGAAAGTCCTACTTGTAACTTCTCTTCAGCAGTCTTCACACAGCAATGGTGTCTAGACATCTGGAGTTGCATCTCTAAAAAAAAAAAAAACACAGAACATTCTGTTTAACAGATGCATCCACTGTAAAATTGTATTTAAAATGTTCTCTGTACAATAATATGTATTGTCTTTTTATAGGGAAGAGCTGCCATTGGTTGTCATGTACCTTGGTTGGCTCTCTGATAGTATCTCATATGGATCTGCTTGCTGCTACATGTTGTTTGTGGACTTCTGTCTTGTGTTACTAAAGTGAGAAGAAACACACAAGACAATAAGTGATCAATTATGGAGACATAATTTTAATAAAAATAACTTACTGTTTAAAATGTTTACCTTTTTTCTTTCACTGACTTTCTCCTGCTCTCCCTTTTTTCTGACCATTTCTTCATTTCCCTTGTCTCTGTTTTTGGATCTGTCTTTCTCATCTTCTCCCTTTGGTCTTTGCCTGTCTTTTTCTTCTCCCTGTTCTATTTGTATTTGTTCGTCTTTCTCTTCATCTCATCTTTCTTCTATGTCTTTGTATTCTCTTGAAGTGAGTGAGTGAGTGACTGGGTGAGTGTCTGTGTGAGAGTGTCTGTGTGAGAGTGTCTGTGTGAGTGAGTGAGTGAGTGAGTGAGTGGGTGAGTGTCTGTGTGTGTTTGTGTGAGTGAGTGAGTGACTGGGTGAGTGTGTGTGTTTGAGTGTCTGCGGGTGAGTGTGTGTGTGTGAGTGTGTCTGTGTGAGTGAGTGAGTGTCTGTGCGTGTGTGTGTGAGTGTGTCTGTGTGAGAGTGTTTGTGTGAGTGAGTGACTGGGTGAGTGTCTGTGTGAGAGTGTCTGCGGGTGAGTGTGTCTGTGTGAGAGTGTCTGTGCGAGTGAGTGAATGAGTGGGTGGGTGAGTGAGTGTCTGTGTGTGTGTGTGTGTGAGTGTTTGTGTGAGTGAGTGAGTGGGTGAGTGTCTGTGTGTGTGTGTGTGTGTGTGTGTGTGAGTGTCTGTGTGTGTGTGTGTGTGAGAGAGTGTTTGTGTGAGTGAGTGTGTGAGTGTGTCTGTGTGAGAGTGTTTGTGTGAGTGAGTGTGTGAGTGGGTGAGTGTCTGTGTGTGAGTGAGTGAGTGTCTGTATTGTCATGTCTAAAGCACATAACAGAGTCATTTTTTTTCACTGTACATGAGCCAGGACCTCCTTATTTTTTTCTCTCCATTCTTCATTTGCAGGTAATAATTGCTGCTTGTAAATCTTCGCCCCTCTTGGTTTTTAGGATAAATTCTGTCGTCCTTGCTCTGAACTGGGCCTCTCTGCACTATTGAGCAGCGCTCTTTGTCAGTGAGATGTTTTGGCCAGAGTGCTGGGTCATCTTCAAGAGTAACACACTGGTCAGAATGACTGCTAGTACTCCTTAGTGTCGTCTTTTTCGTCATAGACGTCGTCATCATTGTTATCGCTGTCACTGAAAGTTTTGTTACCTGAAGTTGAAGGATCCTCCTCATCCTGTAAAGTTGCCTTGGATGTAACGTTACAAGCAATATCGCTTGAGCAGCCTGGGCTGGCACTGTCGGCAGCAACGGGTAGCTCCTCCTCGCTAGCAGCAGTGCTAACAGTCGTGATGGTGGTTGTAGCGTTGTTGTCATTATCAGCGGCGGGCATCACAAAAAAGTTTGTTAACTTCGGCAATTTTTTAAAAAACGTTTTGCTTTCCTCCCGTTTCCTCCTTTTTTCAGCACCACATGGGGACTTCGCTTCATTGTTTCTCTACTCTGTACACTGTCTGTCACTCTGCACACGCACTCTGTCTGTCTGTCACTTTATTTCCTGTTTATTTCCTCCGTTTTTTGGCGCATTACAGCCTTGTCACTTTCGCAGATGCGCAGTAAGTGAGATAATGGAATAGTCCAATCATGTAGTAAGGTGGGGGGGCCCCCTCCGGTCTGCGAAACTAATGATTTGATGCCATTTTCGCAAATGGAGTTTTAGAAATATATAATTTGCTAAAAGTAAAAAACAACAACAACCGTAAGCATAAGTTAATGGGGCATTTTGGGGGCCCCTAGGTAGCTCGGGGCCCAAGGCAATTGCCGACCTTTGCCTAATGGTAAAGTCCGCCTCTGACTGTAGGTCTTTGTCAAATTGTAGGCAAACTTCTGGACCTAAATTATATAAATTGTTAATTAGTTTAATACACAAAACATGTACATAGCATAGCCTACTCTAGCTTAATACATATCTAGCCTACCTCCTTTGGGCTCATCCCATAACACAAATCAGCTGCCTGCATCAGGTAGTCCCTCAAGAAGAGCTCATGCTCTAGTGAGAAAACCCTTTTCGGAGTCCAGTATCCAACTCTGGGAAGTGTCTTTGGTCCCTGGCTCCTCTTCTTGTGGAAGTGGTTATGATTTGGCCACTTCCCTGACTGACTGTCCTTGTCTGATTTCATCTGAAGCCCTTTCCAGGACAGGAAATGGGACTCCCCTGTCTGTCTTCCTCTTTCAATCACATTTCCACTCACTATCTTTATATATAAAAAAAGATAATTACCTTAAAATGTGATTTGATGACATTTTACATTTAATTTGCAATGCACAGTGCACATTTTACTTTTAATTTGCACATTAAAGGGAAACTATGCAGTTTTGTTAGCTTAATTTACCTTAACTTAAAGGGGAAATCCGGTATTAAATGGGTTTTAGATATGTTAAGTGTGACAAGATTGAGGGATTTCCCATTTAACAGCTTGGGAGTCATTGGAATGGTTATATGACCTTTGTTCTGGTTGAATGGTGTCCATCTCGCTCCCCCCTAGCATCTGTGGGCAGAAAAAACTCCCTTGCAACTTTGGGCCGGCGAGAAAACAGCAAAGAAATTGCCAAAACTGCATAGTTTCCCTTTAATACCAATATCTGCAACTCTATTTCTAACCTTAGCTAGTTTTAAAATATAAATGAAACTTGGTTGGAGATACTGGGACGGTTGTAACAGGGCGTTAACACCGTCCCAATCACCAACCATGTTTTCATCTCATGTGAGCTAGCTTGACTGCTAGTTTGACACTTGTTGACCATTTCTATTTATTTCTATTTCTGCTTACAAAACAGTGATTCTAATAATACTTGTTTGAATTCATAGACATTTGATCTTATAACAGCATCCAAAAAAGTACATCAGAAAGAAAAGTAATTTTTTTACCTCAAAAACAACCTTTTGTAGAAGTTTCAAATGTGGCTCCATTTTTAGCAAGAATGGAGGGAAACTAACTGAGCATGAGCACAGTGAGTGTCATCACGCTAGGTTGTTTCTGATTGGAGGAATTCAAGGTGTTACAACCATCCCGTTACACCTGTCCCTGGTGTCTCCTACTAATGTCTCGCTACTTCCTGTCGCTCTGCATGGCTCATTGTGCTGCTCGAGCTGTCTCCATGGCGTCTTGTTGTCTTCTGGCTGTACATGTGAACCCGTACTAATGTCTCGCTGTTTCCTGTTGCTCTGCTCTCAAAACATCTGGCTAAATGACTCCAGTTGAAAGTTAGCGGCTGGCTAACACCGTTGATTCATGTGTGTTGTCCATACAAATAAATAAAACGAAATTGAGTAATTATTTCAAGGAAAGTCATCTGAAAATGAAAATCAGCTGCTTTCAAACATCAATATAACTGAACTAAAGTGTGTTTCTTTACAACAATAACTGCCACATGATGTAGTTATTTCCTGGAACTTTCAAAAAATCTATTGAAAGATTATAAAAACTATAAAACTGGTCCTTGTCTTTGATTGTGTTTACTCAAAAAGTTCAATTAAAAATAAAATCACAAGATTGATATACATTTGTCCCTGTGAGAATATGTTTAGCTTATTAATAGGTCAAATGAAGTCAGTGTGTGATTGGGTTTACTCAAAGACACCAGCAGCTGATAGGCCGCCCCCTGCAGCCTCATGGCCCGTCCCGTCCAATCACTCGGCTTTATTTTGCATGTTATGCAATCGGGCCGCCCGCCTGAGTGTGGTCTGCCTGGGGGAGAGACTCTCTCCGTCAGGCCAGTCGCTTTCAGGCAGCAGAGGAGCACTGCGGCTGCACGCACGGTGAGTCTCTGCACGGGGCACACACACACACACACACACACACACACACACACACACACACACACACACACACACACACACACACACACACACACACACACACACACACACAGTTTGTATTTGCAATAAGAGACTGTGTTTGAAGCAACTGTTGAGGATATTAATTTGACAGTTCAACATTATGGTTGCTTATGACTTGATACAGCGTGGTCTGGATAATATGCGAGTATTAATATGTGTAATAGACTGCGGTTAAACGTGTTGTCGGGAGCTGTCCGTGTGAACGCTGTCAAATCCCATCAACTCCTCCGTGCTTTTTATTGGTCAACACCGGAGGCATGAGCTACTGTGGGATTTGATTGGTTGGCAGGACAGCAGGCCCCGCCCCTTGCTGTTCGGGGTCAATAACCTGTCAGTCATAATTACTAAGCACTTTTTCATTCATTGAGAAAGTGTGCTGCTGTATAATAATCATATTTCTGTTTTTATGCTGCATATATTTACAGTAGTTAAATACAAACTAAAGAATAACAAATATAAGCAAAATGTCTCTGCATGCAATGTTTATTCAAGATTTAATACTATTGCCATACAGCTTACTTTTTAGCAATTAGCTTCAGTGTGCTCATGACAGAATAACAGACAATAAGTACAATAAGAAATAAAAACACAACACTTAATACATAAGCCCAGTGCATTAAACATCACATGCATTACATACACCCATGACAGATACAGTACAGAATAAAGGTGCTTTAAAGTGCTGGTGAAGAATTGGGGAGCCGTATAGCAACCGGGACCGGGATGTCCTGGTGTTTGATGGCCCTGAGGGGAGAGTTATTAAGAGGGGTTAGGTTGGTGGGGTGCATGGAGTCCTGTAGTATTTATAGACCTTTGCACTGAATGCGGGGCTTGTAGATGTCAGAGATGGGTTGAGTTTGCAGCTGAGGATTTTTGAGGCAGAGCAAACCATTCTGTCCAGCGGCTTCCTCTGCTGAGCTGTGGAGCTGCCATACAACACTTATGGAAACAGGTGGAAATACTTTTGATCACAGTTCTGTAGAACTGCAGCATGCCCTCTGTAGACAACCCACACTTTTGTTGAGCTGCCACAGAAAAAGTCTTTGGTGGGCTTTTTTGATAATGCAGATTGAGTAGTCATCCCATTACAAAGAGGAGGAGATTGCTGTTCTACTTTCTCCACCTCTAGGTGGTTCATGGACAGTGGTGGGAGAGCTGGGAAGGCTCTCCCAAAGTCCACCACCAGCTCTTCAGTTTTGGAAACATCCAGTCCCAAGCTGTGGCAACAGCACCAGTCAACCAGCGACAAAACCTCTTTTCTGTAGGCTGATTCATTGTTGAATGAGATTAGCCCTACAACTGTTGTTTTGTCTGCAAAACATCTTCACAGTTGACGGTGTGGAATGCAGTCAATGGGGCGGCTGTGGCTCAGGTGGCAGAGGCGTTGCCTACCAATCAGAGGGTTGCTGGTTTGATCCCTGGCCCTGCCATTGGTGTGTGAATGTTTATCTGATGAGCAGGTGGCAGTCTCAGCCACCTGTGTGTGTGTGTGTGTGTGTGTGTGTGTGTGTGTGTGTGTGTGTGTGTGTGTGTGTGTGTGTGTGTGTGTGTGTGAATGGTGTTTGGTGCCTGTGAAAGCGCTTTGAGTATTCGTAAAGAAGACTAGTTAAGTGCAATATAAATACTTTACATTTACACTGTACAATGAATACAGGAGAGGTGAGGTTCGCAGCCCTGAGGGGCACCACTGTTTATGTACCGGGTTTTAGAGAGCCTGTTCATTCTAAATACCTGTGTTCAGAAAGTAGAAAGTCAAGAATCCAATGACATAAAGAGTAGCGATAGACCGATTAATCAGTCGGCCGATTAATGCCATTTTGAGATAATGGCTGTTGCCTGTGCTCACAACGTTGTTGCCTGGTCAGTGTAGCTGCTGTTGAACAAAGTTAGCGCTCAACCTTCTTCTAGAGGCAGACATCAGCTTCATGGTTGCAAACCTTCAACCAGCTGAACTAGCTAACAGGGCTCAAAAAACTCTTGTATGGACGTCAGCAAGCCCCCACTTCTTCTTCTTTTTTATTATTTTATTTGATGATTCTTTGAGTATGGCCCATGTCTCATCTGCTAACATGGAGGGGGCGGGATATATGAGCTATACTACAGCCAGCCACCACATGTTATGGTTCACTTATACAGTCTATGCATCAACCGCTGATACAAACGGTCTAAGCTGAAAGCTTTTGAAATATATACTGAGGAATAATTCCAACAATGTCTTTTAATGAAACATCTGCAAGCACATCTCAAATACTGTTAATGCCTCCTCTGAAAGTCAACTACGTGTACTGTTCACATATATGCTGTCTGTATTGGTACACATGTACATCTCATTCCTCATATTGTACCATGGTGAAACCAGCATAGAGCGGCTCACTTTGCTCTTTGGACCTTGTCACACAGGGACGACTTTGACATGTCAATAGAGTGTGAGTGGGGGTCTTGTGAAACAACCCTAAACTGCAGAGCCGTGTCATGAAATAATGCCTGCACTAGGGCTGCACAATGTATCCTTTTTTTAATGGTCATGGCGATATCAACTGGCGCAATAAACTCATCGGGTAAGACACTCAGAGATTTGTCGTGTTAGTTGAAAGAAAATATAATGTATAATAATCATTTTAGTGGTGCCTTTTATATTCAATTCAATGTTCAATTTGTTCAATAAAAGAAAGTTGGAAATTATTTCCTTTCATTTGTTTTAAATTCAACAATCAGTTTGCTCTATTGTAGCAGAATACTGAAAGCAGCAGAACTGGAGAACACTTTAAAGCTATAGTGTTACCTTGAAGCTATAGTGTGTAGTTTCTAATTCTAAGTAATGACAACAACACTGTCGGCGCACCCATATGATACAAGCCTTCAGTGATCATGCAACGCTTAATTAGCTTTGTAGCAACTCATTTGGCAATGGCTTGAATGTAATTGACCTTCATTAATATCAGAACGTTTTTACAGCTTTAACATTTGTTATTTATCGGAAGTAATATCATTATTGCGATATTCAACAACATATAGCATATTTTCCTCATACCATGAGCCCTAGCCTGCACCCATACAAAGCAAAACAGAAGCACATGTGTGTTCTGTCTTGTCTGAACTTTGCTGAGTGAATACACTGAAGTCAGTGTGGTGATTAAATGAAGTGTAAGGTCTTTCGGAGCTTAAAGTGCCCTTTAGCCAAACACAGAACATATTGATTTAAGTTGCAAAGAACTTGCAAGTATGAAAAATGCTATGCAGGATGTAAACCTTAGCCCAAGAAACCATCACTTGCAATATGAAATGTGACATAAGCCATATACTTTGAGTGCTTGTAATAATTCCAAACATATGTTCTGTTTGTCCTGGTGTGTGTTGCTGCCTCTCCAGAACCCAGTGACGTGTGAGGATGAAGATTGCATTGATTGGACAGAGTCTGTTCGGCCAAGAGGTTTACAAAGAGCTGAGGAAGGAAGGCTACACCATCGTAGGAGTCTTCACCATCCCTGACAAGGATGGCAGGGCTGACCCACTGGGTGAGACGTTTACTGACTGATTCAACCACAAGTGCATGGCTGTAGGACCAGTTCAAGTCAAATTTCCTCTCTCTCTAAAAGCCTGTCTGCCATTAATAGACACAGTATGGTGCCAAATGAAATTTGGACTCTTCACACCACCACTTTTATCACTAGGAGTTAAAATATGACTGGGGTGATAACTGCATGCCAAATGAATCAGAGGACACAAGGCCAAACTGCTATTTTTACAGACATGTGAACTCACCACAGACACTTGCCTTGTTCATGAACTCCCGGTGTGCTGCTGAGAGTCAACAGGGGAAACACTGGAATGGATATTTAGCGTTATTTTAAACAAACAGGAAACACCAATGTATGAAACTGACAATTAGATTCATTTACCTGTAAATTGAAGCTACAGTAATGCTGAACCAGGTCGATCCAGTCCACTTTAACTCCTGGATATCATTACTGTAATATCTGATAATACAAAATCATCTTTATATTTATATACTTGTTACTAAAAGCTGTTTTAAGCCACAATGTAAGAGTTGGATCATTATTTTCTCCCACAGCAACTGAGGCGGAGAAGGATGGTGTTGCCGTGTTCAAGTTCCCCCGCTGGCGTGTGAAGGGCCAGGCCATCCCAGAGGTGGTGGCTCAGTACAAGGCCACCGGCGCAGAGCTCAACGTCCTGCCCTTCTGCTCTCAGTTCATCCCCATGGAGGTCATCGACCACCCCAAACACGGCTCCATTATCTACCACCCCTCACTGCTGCCTCGCCACAGGGGAGCCTCTGCCATCAACTGGTGAGTCATGTCATGTTCATTAGGTTGGGGTTGGCATGGCGACAAGCTCAGTCTTTGACCTGCTGTCCCCTGACACACAGGACCCTGATCCATGGTGACAAAAAAGGCGGGTTCACTGTGTTCTGGGCCGATGACGGACTGGACACGGGACCAATCCTGCTGCAGAGGGACTGTGATGTTGAGCCCAATGACACTGTCAACACAATCTACAAGAGATTTCTCTTCCCAGAGGGAGTCAAAGGCACAGTAAGTGTAGTGGGGGGCGTTGTGGGTGGTGTAGGCTGAGCTTTTTGGTAAAGTGGAAGAAGTATGGTATGCAGAGAGAGCATGTCCAGTATCTCACAAAAATGAGTACACCCCTCACATTTTTGTAAATATTTCATTATATCTGAAGAAATTACACTTTGCTACAATGTAAAGTATTAAGTGTACAGCTTGTATAACAGTGTAAAGTATTAAGTGTACAGCTTGTATAACAGTGTAAATGTGCTGTCCCCTCAAAATAACTCAACACACAGCCATTAATGTCTAAACCGCTGGCAACAAAAGTGAGTACACCCCTGAGTGAAAATGTCCAAATTGGGCCCAAAGAGTTAATATTTTGTGTGGCCACCATTATTTCCCAGCACTGCCTTAACCCTCTTGGGCATGGAGTTCACCAGAGCTTCACAGGTTACCACTGGAATCCTCTTCCACTCCTCCATGACGACATCACAGAGCACTCATGCAGCCCCAGACCATAACACTCCCACCACCATGCTTGACTGTAGGCAAGACACACTTGTCTTTGTACTCTTCACCTGGTTGCCGCCACACACGCTTGACACCATCTGAACCAAATAAGTTTATCTTGGTTGAACTTCCAGTGACCAGTATGAGAGAGTGTGAGAGCGATAACACCAAATTTAACACACCTGCTCCCCATTCACACCTGAGACCTTGTAACACTAACGACTCACATGACACCTCACATTGGAAAATGGCTAATTGGGCCCAATTTGGACATTTTCATTTAGGGGTGTACTCACTTTAGTTGCCAGCGGTTTAGACATTAATGGCTGTGTGTTGAGTTATTTTGAGGGGACAAAACATTTACACTGTTATACAGCTGTACATAGGGCTGGGCGATAAAACGATAACGATATGTATCGCGATAGACATGTAATCAATATCAATAAAAAATGCGCTCGATAAAAGTTCGATAATTGTTTTTCTTCGTCGGAAGAAACCAGAGGTTTCAAAGCAAGTTTGGTTGCATGAGCAAAGGCACTCACTCTCTGGTAGCCTAGCAACGTAGGGAGTGACACGCTAACAGCCAATCATGTAACAGTATTGTGTTTGGTTGCGCCATATCGTTGTCTCGTGTTGGATTCTTCAATAACAGAACCGCCGTGGAGTGATAAGTGGAAAATGCGTGAAGCAGCGAGCGCGGAAGTTCTTGATGAAACGGGAAACGTCAGCTCGCCAATATGGCAGTTTTTTGGATTTTATAAGTCTGACCGTAGTCAGACCAATGTCGTCTGCAAATTATGCAAGACCATCGTCCGCACCGCAAACCTGTTTTACCACTTTAGCCGCGCTCACCCTTTGGAGCACAGCCGTATTCGCCAGCAACGTCCAACAACATCTGCAGCTGGAACCCCGCACAAGCAGCAGAGCACCACGGAGAGGTACTCTCAGCGCCTTATGACTGTAAAAGCTAAACGGTACAAATAAATAACGGAGGCAGTGGCATATCATATAGGCAAAGACATGCTTCCGCTGAGCACTGTTGAGAAGCCAGGTTACCACCTATTATATATAGGTCTATGGTTACCACCCCTCCACCATGTACAGTTTAGGCTGTACCGTGACTGTTAGACGGAGAAAAATAATAACTGTTACTGTGCTGTATCACGTTAGTTTTTTATGTTACAGATGTAAAGTCTACCTCAGTTTTATTTCAATTTCTCCTATGTTTACAAAACACTGCACATATTTTAAAACACTTCATTCACCAGAAGTGTTCATTGTGATTTTAGACTGTTTACATTTGAATTATTTGAGTGTTTTCCATGGTTGTGTTGACATTTCTGCTTTTATAACTGAGGATTATAATCGGAGGAAGGTTAAGCTTAAAATAAAAACGTTTAAATTGAATAGATTTTTTTCTCCTGGTTCTTATTTTAAATAGGTCATAAAAAATATCAATAATTATCGATATCGACTGATATGAAACACTTATATCGTGATACAGTTTTCAGCCATATCGCCCAGCCCTAGCTGTACACTTAATACTTTACACTGTTATACAGCTGTACACTTAATACTTTACACTGTTATACAAGCTGTACACTTAATACTTTACACTGTTATACAAGCTGTACACTTAATACTTTACATTGTAGCAAAGTGTAATTTCTTCAGTGTTGTCCCATTAAAAGGTATAATGAAATATTTACTAAAATGTGAGGGGTGTACTCACTTTTGTGAATATTATAAAGCCATTCCATACACTCATTATTAGGGGTGTAACGGTACGCAAAAATCACAGTTCGGTACGTACCTCGGTTTTAAAGTCACGGTTCGGTTCATTTTCGGTACAGTAAGGGAAAGAAATGCAAACATTAAACTGCAGGTTGTTTATTACTATAAACTTTTTTAACAATTTGTTTACAGTTTTTTAAACAGTTTGTAATAAAATATAATAAATAAAATATATATAAAATAAAAAGAATAAGAAATAAAATACTGCTGCAAAGTTCTCCACTAAGTCAGTCACCTTCATCATGTGTTCTCAGCAACCGAGTCTGGTCGTAGATCAGCTGCTATGGAAACACCAATGGCTCTGTTTAAATGCCAACGGGAGCTGCGTTAGAATTACGGTCGTTTTTTTCCTTGTAGTAGTGATGTTCACACTCGCGTGATGCCTTGTCAAGTGCGTTAACAAGTCTGAAGTGTTGTCAGAAACATACCCGATCATTACTGAGCAACGTCGGCACACTGCTGTCGTCTTATCGACTAGTCTTTGTCCGTTGACGAGGTGTTCCCAAACAGGAGACCTTAATGATACGGGCGGCTCTTCATCCGGCTTGTACTGTCTATGGGCTTGTCTGCATTGGCCATGACGCTAGCTAGCCAGAGGCTGGGCTAAAGGCTAAAGCGCGGTGTTGCCGTCTCCCGCCCTGCAGTCGATTTCATTGGTTTAGGTTACAGTGACGGTGGGTAAGTTTAGAGATCAGTGTTTGGTGTAGGCAATCTGTACAGTGATTGACATATAGACATGTCCAATACAAAGTTTAGAATCAGATGCAGGGCGGGATTTGCACTGAATGTGGAGACTTCCGCCTCTTAATATGTTCGTGTGGAAACACGAAAATTGACCTATGTTCCGCACTCAAAAACCCGTTCGGTACACGTGTGCACCGTACCGGAAGCCCTGTACCGAAACGGTCCGGTACGAATACAAGTACCGTTACACCCCTACTCATTATGATAGGTGCTTCAGATAGTCCACAGATCGTTCAATAGTTACACTTTAACATGTTTTGTTTGCCTCAGAGGTTATAGTGGGTCATCTGGCACTCACTGTGGTGTAGCACACTTTATATATACTTTACAGTGCTCAGTCTGTCTAATGGGTACGTTATTAAACATCAGAATCTGAAAAATGTCATTCAGAGTCTGCATTTAGACACAGAACTGGAGTATTTGTTGTAGAGCTACTGGTGTTTTACTTTCCTATGTTACATAAATACTGCATTCATCTGCCGCTGGCGGCAGAACTTTACAATAGGCTGAAAATCACACATGATATTATTATGGCCTTACAAAGTTGATCTATTGCCTGTTTACACATCCAGCAGACACAGAGCAACATTAGCTTTTAATGTGGAGAGGTATGTATGCCCAACCAATCAGTGTAGCTCTAGTATTCTCTCTCTTTTACATCTGTTTTGGTCTCCACCAAAAAGATAACAGAGACGGAGCCAGATGTTGTTAACATTCAGGGCTCAGCCCAAACCTTTTTTTTTTACTATATACAGCTAGCCTAGAAATTTAGACGCATCCTAGCGGCAGCAAATTTAATTTGCAGCCAGGGGGGTCTAGGAACTCTCCTTTGGCTTGCGAGCTGGAAAAACCAAACTCTGGTCAGGCCAATCACATCGTGTATAGAGTCGGTAGGCAGGGCTTATGGCTGCTGCTGCTAGCGAACAGCGGTCTTCTGGAAGACTTGGAGTTCAGCTTTTCTTGGAGAAAAGAACAAAGAACGGCACTGAAGTCATTCTTAAAAAAAGAAGATGTGTTTTCAGTTTAAAGTTTAATCTATCAACTAGCTCCGCCCCCTTCTTCGTTGCTCTGCCTGGTTGGAGCTCTATCCTATTGCGTGCAGAGGGAATTTGAAAGACAACCGTTTATCCCGCCCCTCGGATTGAGCCCTGTCAATGGTGAGTTCCCAGACCCAACATCTGGATGTGGGGCTGGCTTGTCAGGCTAATATACGGCAAAACTATTTTTCAAGCCATTTGATAAAATAATTCCATAAAATCAGTTCATTTCATCATTTGGGAAAAAAAAACGATAGTTGCCAAGGAAGAAAATCCTGTAGAGCCTACATCCTGTTTGGTATCTAATTGTTGCTGTCATCATAATTCTGAAAACAGAACACAACAAATGTGACTAATTTTCACTCCTGCCACCTAAAGAGAGGCAAATATTGCTGCTAATACAGGTAGGGTAGGAATTTGGCATCTACATCATAACTAATCTTGAAACCTATGTTTATTATACTATGCTAGAGTAGAGTTACACATAATTAATGTTTAGCTGACAAATCTTTTGCATTTGAATCAATCCCATAATAATCTGGGCTAATTTGAGCTCAACAGTGAGCGCCCATGTTTAGAACGGCTCTGGTTCTGGAAATGTTTTTCCCTATTCCATATCTATGAAATAAATATGAAAACTATACATCCTCAGAATGCCCTCTGTCTCTGGTTTGTGGCTGTAACGTTTCATGAGGCTGTGATTATCCTCGAGGTCACCACAGCTCATTTTATACAGTGAAGTCAAGTTTTGAAAATTGGTCTCACTACAGTGAAATGGCTGCTATAGGGACTAAAACCATCACACATGGATACAGTTGGGCTCATTGATCCACAAGAGTCTCAGCTTTCCAGTCATCCACACTTTTATACTGCATGAAAAAACTGCATGGGTTATCATGAAGCAGGCGTGTCTGTCAAGCGGAGACTCATGGTTACCCAGAGAACCCATTTTTTTATTCAGATATATTGAGGTGAGAGATCAAGGATCCCCGTCACTTTGGAATGTTACGGCACTTCCACACCTTCCTCATTTAGTTCAGTTAAGTCGCACTAGAGTTTATTTGCCCCGCTGGTGTGGTTTTCTTTGGACAGGTGAGAACGCGGCAATCACACTCGGGAAACAAGCCTACTGAGACCTGCTTGAAGAGGTGGTCTCGATACACTTTCAGTTGAACTCTGGAGTGGTTTGATTGTGGTGAGAATATGATCCGACCTCGAACCGCACCAACTCTCCATACTCCTCCAGTCTGAGCTAATGTCTCCTGTAGTCAGGTGTATTTAGCAATCTGCGATGCGGCAGAGCAGCAAACTGTAGCAGCTTGCAGTGTTTCTCTCACAGAAATAAACTGCAGTCAAGCTCGCCGTCCGTCACTCACATCTCCGTGGTCAAACCAGCCGCCGCTAAAGTTGGAGACACCGGCACAGCAGAGCGAAGTCTCGGTAACCAGAGCAGACGCAGTAACGTCTCTCGCAAACTTTACTTTGTCTTTAATTATTTAAATGAAATGAGCTGGTTTGACCACGGAGATGCAATAAATATGCACTAGTCCACACAGGAGCTTCTTCCTGTATTTACTTTCTTGCACCCGCCCCAGACATATCCGACCAATAAGAGGAGTGAACATTCTTGCGTGATTTATAATGACGCATTTTAGTATACTTGGATTTTTCCAGGTGTGAAACTAAACCAAACTAGGAAATCACTCTAAGATTACCATCTCATCAAGTGATTCAGACCAAAGCAAACAAACCACAGGTGTGAAAACGCCCTTAGTTAGCATGACATGGTTGGTACCACTGGATCCCTTAAACATCATTTATGCTTGACGCTTTGGAGGTGGCGCGCGCCGTCGTGACGCCAAAATTATGTAATTTCCTGCCGGCGCATTCCGATTTTCAGCGCGCGAGCTGAGGGCGCGGACCAGTCTATTTTTTTCAGTGGTGCGCGACAAACCGGAAACAGGAAGCATGAACGAGCTCCCGGGAAACCGGATGCCAGGACTCGCCGAGTAAACTTGTAAACTTACTGGGTTAAGATGAGTTCTTTTATGGTGAATGAAAGGCTTGATCTGACAAAGTAGCTCATTGAATCAAATATCAAATCGAAGCATTGACGGCACTGCTGCTGCCTGTTCTGCCGTTGTTTACCTTTTTCTTCTGCTTCTAGTCCTTAGAAAGAAAAACATCGGTAGCCTTTGCTCCTTAGCGCCACCGCTGTTCAGGAGAAGACTGCAACTAGTGCCGCGACCACCACGCGCGAGTATAAATACTCACGGCGATCCCATGACGTCACATTTGGATGCGCCAGCTTGGCTGCGGCTACTGTAAAGCGGCCATTAGGTTGTCTCGTTTCATGTGATACCAATATCTTCACTCTAGCTTTAAAACGGAGCCCACTACAGCCTTCTGAAAGACAGTAATGTTGGCCTAACAGATTAAGGCTTTTGAGAAACCATTTGGGGCTGGACCCCCGCTCCGCCCCTGTAAGATAACATATGCCTTATTGTTCTCAAGGGGAATTTTTGCTTGGGTAACAGTGCTACACACAGCTGCAATCAATATCTGTGTCTTTAGCAGCTGAATGCCCCACACCAGCTACTCTCTAACTGTGTCTGTCTGCTGTTTGGCTTTGCCAGATTTATCTGTAAATTGATCACTACGAGAGACTAAACACATATTTATTTAACCCGTTGTTCATACAGTTTTACTGATTAATGCAGCTTTAAAGAGCTATATCAGTGTTTGTTCATGCTCCTTGTGCAATTCATCACAGTAAGTTAGATTATCATTGCGTGGAATTACAGTGCTGACTACTCAAATCAATCTTTTTTCAGTTTTTTTTAGTTTATACTGGCCTGACAATCAAACATTAACATGAGACTTGATGTTCACCCTAATGGATCACACAACTTGACTACATGTCAAGTTACTGTTCATGGGTTTCCATAGCATACACACATACATGTGGCTGTGTGGACCAGGAGGACACATTGAGAAATCCAGAGAGAGTTGTGTGGAGCTGATAGTCTTGATTAGCTTTGTTGCAACTCATTTGGCAATTTCTTGAATGTAACGGACGTTCATTAATATCAAAAAGTTACGCACTAAAGCTTTACATGTAGGTGAAGAAAAATATGTTCTTCAGTTGCCTGCAGTCAGTTCAACCAACATAACAACCCAGTGATGGCAAAGTCCATACAGATAGCTCCCACGTTAGCTCCACTGACTGGAACTGCATTGTTCTGGTTCCAGGTGGAGGCGGTGAGGCTGATAGCAGAAGGGAAGGCCCCGAGGATCAGCCAGCCACAGGAGGGAGCCACATATGAGTGCATTCAGAAGAAAGACAACGCCAAGGTAATACACAACCATCAGTTCTCTCTATAAAGGCACAAGGGAGAAGAAGACACTATGAGCCAAATGTAAAGCTGTTAGACATGTTAAGGCTCTGACACACCAACCCGATAACCGTCCGTCTGACAGTCTGGCGAGGTCGGTGACTCGAGTCTGTTCGGTGTGTTCCGTGCCGTCGTCAGTCGGAGGAGCCGTCGGCCTTCATTTGGGCCGATTTGACTTGTTGAATTGGAAGGCGGGCAGTCGGACTCATTGACCAATCTAATTGGTGGAGAGCTAACCAGGAAATGACGAGCGGGATGAGCGTGATGAACAACCACAGATTATACAGATTAGCGCCTGCTGTTATGGAGACGTATTACGTGTCGCGCACGCGCAGAATGTACGCTCAAGTCGGCGTCTCTTTGGTGTGTTCTGAGGAACTTTTTGGACCAACTCGGGAAGACTGATCAGTCCGACTGGCTTTCAGCCGACGGTCGGCCGTCGGGTTGGTGGGTCAGGGCCATAAAACCACGTCGTTGAGATACAAAATAACATGATTCACAATCACTAGATAGTAAACAAGAAGGAGCTGACAGGAAACAGAGAAGCTGATTTAATTTAGTAGCACTAATACCCTATAGGTTTATGCTGGTATAAAACATGTTATAGTGATATAATGTATGCTAACTAAAATCAATTCTACCTAATTATAACAGGATGTAATGTAACTGTCAATCGGTTATAGTTATGTTCAATGTTTGTCAAAGCTTATGGAAATCACTGCTAGTTTGGTTTCCAGATATTAACAACAGCTTTAAAACAATGTTGAACTGAGAGCACGGTATTGGATGCATTTGGTCACTGACTGTAGATTTAAATCAGCAACTGAGAACTAATGTTTGAATTGAAAGACCACAGAATGTATATTTCACTCTCTGAGTGTATGTGTTCTGAAGCCTTGGACATTTCTGGTAAATTATTTACAGCTATATTCAAACACTAGGTGTTCAGGTTTTTTGTTGTTTACTTTTATCAAGTGCAGTCATACAATATGTCACAAAACATATTTTTGATGATACAGTAAGGTGCCACGGGTAAGTCTACAGAAAGGATAACAGTCCATAGATATCTTTCATCCTAACCATAATACATGTGAGGTAAGATCTTTATCTCAGCAATACCACCTGTATACCTACTACATTTGGTAAATAATAAAGTAATTTTCACATTGCAGATGACCATTGTATTAAAATGAATAAATAATAATAGTAAAAAGAATATATAATATTAAGAAACAAAAAGAAAATTAAAACCCACACAACATAAAGGTGTGCACAAATGTGCATGCAGAAATCCATATAGGAAAAAATAAATAAGATAAGAATAAAGAATAAGTTCTGCATATCATTCATATCAGATGAAAATGTCAGGCTGGATGGATGGATGACCATTTATTTAGGAATACATCAGTTGTAATAATGCTGTTGTATGCTCCATGTTGTAAATGTCTTGGATTCTTTCCCTCCATTGTGTAACTGTTGGAGGGTGTGGCTTCAGCCAGGAGGCTGTGATTACCTTATTCTCTATTAAAAGGACTCTCAGCAAATATGTTTGGCTGTTCTCTTCAAGATCAGCTGGCAGTACCCCTAGCACAAAGTGTGATGGTTCAAAAGGTAGATCTATACAGAGACATTGTTTGTATTTTCTTTGTACATTTTGCCAGTATTGTGATACCCTTGGGCAGTCCCAAAATATATGTGTGTGGTCTCCCACTAAGCGTAATATTGTACGTCCAATATTTAAAAAACTGGGTATTTTCAGATTCAAACTAGATTCAAACTACATGAATTCAGATTTTCCGAGTCAAATATAAATATTTTTTGTATATTGCATGTAAAGACATAATGACTGTTGGCAGATTGACTGGAACCAGTCAGCTGAGGCTCTCCACAACTGGATCCGAGGAAACGACAAAGTGCCTGGTGCCTGGGCAGAGGTGGAGGGACAGGTAATACTCTGACTGACTTTGAATACTCACTTAAAACAGACATCATATTGTCTATTGATATCTTATAAAGTAAGTCAATCTTAAAAACATGAATATTACATTTTTAATAACTGTGAATTTAAACAGTAGAGGAGTGGCATTATTATCTTGTGATGTCACTTGTATAGCTGCTCTGATAATATTGAAAACTGGCTGTGTAGATTAATAGACTTTATGAACAAACCGTTATGACCTGGGTAGTCAGCACAAACTCAAGAAGATTGTTGCTTATTAAGTCCTGACTGTTTAATGACATAGAGAAATACCGCAGAGATGGCTGTAACTGAGTCATTTTTAAGATGCTCTTAAAGGGTAACTACCGTTTTTTCTACCTGGACCCTATGTTCCTATGTTTTTGTGTCGAAGTGACTGATGGGAACAACAATCTTTGACATTGGTCCAGTATTAAAGGTCCCATGACATGGTGCTCTTTGGATGCCTTTATATAGACCTCAGTGGTCCCCTAATACTGTATCTGAAGTCTCTTTTATATAGACCTCAGTGGTCCCCTAATACTGTATCTGAAGTCTCTTTTATATAGACCTTAGTGGTCCCCTAATACTGTATCTGAAGTCTCTTTTATATAGACCTTAGTGGTCCCCTAATACTGTATCTGAAGTCTCTTATATAGACCTTAGTGGTCCCCTAATACTGTATCTGAAGTCTCTTTTATATAGACCTTAGTGGTCCCCTAATACTGTATCTGAAGTCTCTTTTATATAGACCTCAGTGGTCCCCTAATACTGTATCTGAAGTCTCTTTTATATAGACCTTAGTGGTCCCCTAATACTGTATCTGAAGTCTCTTATATAGACCTTAGTGGTCCCCTAATACTGTATCTGAAGTCTCTTTTATATAGACCTCAGTGGTCCCCTAATACTGTATCTGAAGTCTCTTATATATAGGCCTCAGTGGTCCCCTAATACTGTATCTGAAGTCTCTTTTATATAGACCTTAGTGGTCCCCTAATACTGTATCTGAAGTCTCTTTTATATAGGCCTCAGCGGTCCCCTAATACTGTATCTGAAGTCTCTTTTATATAGACCTCAGTGGTCCCCTAATACTGTATCTGAAGTCTCTTATATATAGGCCTCAGTGGTCCCCTAATACTGTATCTGAAGTCTCTTTTATATAGGCCTTAGTGGTCCCCTAATACTATATCTGAAGTCTCTCTTATATAGGCCTCAGTGGTCCCCTAATACTGTATCTGAAGTCTCTTTTATAGACCTTAGTGGTCCCCTAATACTGTATCTGAAGTCTGTTATATAGACCTTAGTGGTCCCCTAATACTGTATCTGAAGTCTCTTTTATATAGACCTTAGTGGTCCTCTAATACTGTATCGGAAGTCTCTTTTATATAGGCCTTAGTGGTCCCCTAATACTGTATCTGAAGTCTCTTTTATATAGACCTTAGTGGTCCTCTAATACTGTATCTGAAGTCTCTTTTATATAGGCCTTAGTGGTCCCCTAATACTGTATCTGAAGTCTCTTCTATATAGACCTTAGTGGTCCCCTAATACTATATCTGAAGTCTCTTTTATATAGGCCTTAGTGGTCCCTAATACTGTATCTGAAGTCTCTTTTATATAGACCTCAGTGGTCACCTAATACTGTATCTGAAGTCTCTTATATATAGGCCTCAGTGGTCCCCTAATACTGTATCTGAAGTCTCTTTTATATAGGCCTTAGTGGTCCCCTAATACTATATCTGAAGTCTCTTTTATATATGCCTCAGTGGTCCCCTAATACTGTATCTGAAGTCTCTTTTATAGACCTTAGTGGTCCCCTAATACTGTATCTGAAGTCTCTTATATAGACCTTAGTGGTCCCCTAATACTGTATCTGAAGTCTCTTTTATATAGACCTTAGTGGTCCTCTAATACTGTATCTGAAGTCTCTTTTATATAGGCCTTAGTGGTCCCCTAATACTGTATGTGAAGTCTCTTTTATATAGACCTTAGTGGTCCCCTAATACTGTATCTGAAGTCTCTTTTATAGACCTTAGTGGTCCCCTAATACTGTATCTGAAGTCTCTTATATAGACCTTAGTGGTCCCCTAATACTGTATCTGAAGTATCTTTTATATAGACCTTAGTGGTCCTCTAATACTGTATCTGAAGTCTCTTTTATATAGGCCTTAGTGGTCCCCTAATACTGTATGTGAAGTCTCTTTTATATAGACCTTAGTGGTCCCCTAATACTATATCTGAAGTCTCTTTTATATAGGCCTTAGTGGTCCCTAATACTGTATCTCAAGTCTCTTTTATATAGACCTTAGTGGTCCCCTAATACTGTATCTGAAGTCTCTTTTATATAGACCTTAGTGGTCCCCTAATACTGTATCTGAAGTCTCTTTTATATAGACCTTAGTGGTCCCCTAATACTGTATGTGAAGTCTCTTTTGTATAGACCTTAGTGGTCCCCTAATACTGTATCTGAAGTCTCTTATATAGACCTTAGTGGTCCCCTAATACTGTATCTGAAGTCTCTTATATAGACCTTAGTGGTCCCCTAATACTGTATCTGAAGTCTCTTTTATATAGACCTTAGTGGTCCCCTAATACTGTATCTGAAGTCTATTTTATATAGACCTTGTCACATGTTTTTTAGGCTACAACATTTTTTGTCACATACAGCAAACATCTCCTCACTATCTGCTAGCTGCCTGTCCCCTGAACACACTGGAAAAAAATGCAGCTCCACAAATGGCAACAAAAACAAACCGGCCAACCTGCACCACTAAACATAACAAACAGTCTTCCAGCGTTCCAGCCAATAACCGACAAGAAGGATTTGGGTGTTGGGGTTGGGGGGTTAGTGCACGGAAGCACGGAAGGGAGGGGACGGGATGAGGAGGAGGGAGGGGCGAGCTAGTCTCGTTTTGTTTGAAAATACTTCCAACGTCAACAAGAAGTGACGTCACACAACATCGCTTAGAGCACCTTTAAGTGAGATCTCTGCAGTCAGCAGGAGAGAAACAAGCTGCAATGGAAGTTAACAGGACAATTGTCCAGCTTGGATTTACCTTCACTAAAGTGCTGGTTTTGCTGCTGATAGACTCAGATTAATATTCTGAGTGTCTGACAAAATCAAAGTCGACAGAAATAAAACTATGAAAAGCTGTTTTGGGTCGTCTTTCCACTTTAACCAAACATCACTACTCTAGTTTTGGTTGAATTAAACACATAGTTTACTGATTTACATGTGTATATATGTTGGCTCTATACAGGGTTGGGTCAGATTACTTTGAAATGTAATCCATTACTGACTACAAGTTACATGGCAATTTTTGTAATCAGTAACGTAATCAGTTGGATTACCCAAAACATGTAACGTAATCTGATTACTTTAGGATTACTCTTAGATCACTTCAATAAATATGCACCTTAATGCTGGCTACACACTGCCTGTGTGGCGTGAGCGTGGCGTTTCTGTTGCGTGGCGGCTGCGTGGCGTTTTGTATGTCTACACACCAGAAACGTGTCTGACGTGGCGCTGCTGCTGCCCGCCTTGTCTGGACACATGGATGTTTCCCATAAACATAAAGATACTCTGATCTGATTACAGTAAAGACAACGTTGGTTGTCGATTATTATTTATTATTACAAAGACTGTTGTTCTCATCAGTCACTTAGACACAGAGACACAGAGACATAGGGTCCAGGTTGAATAAAAATGGTAGGTACCCTTTAACTGTTGACTTTTATTAAATCTGGTCCTCACCAAAGTTGTGCTTTTTGCTGTCTCTCTTTCTCTAGAAAGTGACTTTCTACGGGTCCACTCTGGTGGATAACGGCTCCACAGCTACCGGCCAGCCGCTGCAGATCCCCGGAGCCAGTCGGGCAGCCATTGTCACCAGGGCCGGCCTGCTGCTGTACGGCAACGACAGCAAGGCGGTAATCTTCCTCTTCTTCTTCTTGCTCTTCCTCTTGCTCTTCACTCCTCGTTTCAGTTCCTCCTTCATGTCCTTTCTCTTTGCTACATATTTGGCTAGTTGACAAATATGCACTAAATACTGTATTTTTAGTAAAACACCATTTGTTTTGTCAGTTAAGTATTTATTAACATGTTTTCATATGCATTCAATCAGATAGTCTTCATACAATATAACAAAGAAAAACTAAAATAAATAACAAAAAATATATATCTAAGAACAACACACACAAAGAACAAATAATGAAAATAAAAAAACCTAAACAACTAAACCTCAGTAACAAAGACAGTCAAAAACAGCACCTCTTGTCATTGAGTCAAATACGTAATTTCCTCAAACACCTTTTTATCGCAGTAGGCCTTTAATATATAAGCGTAAAGTGATCCCATACCTGACTAATGTCTCTTGTAGCCCTGGCAATATTAGATATTATGTTTTGCTATACCTTCCTATATCCTTTTGCCAAATCAACCTTAAATTCTCACATCTCCCATCTTTGAATATTCATTACGGTATGTTTTTATAAAAAAATGAAGGCACGATGCGTTATGGTGGGTAAATTATAAAAGTCTTTCACCATATTATTTTCCACTTCTCTCCTATTAAGTTTAAAGATACTCTCTCTACTGCTCCTGGCAATCTGGCAGTTCTGGCGAAAGCCAGAAGGGCCGATACACTCTTGGGCCAATTTGGGCCCCTGAGTCTGTCAGTGGCGAAACAAGCACTTTAGTGAAGGTAAATACAAGCTGAACAATTGTCCTAACTTACATTGTAGCTTGTTTCTCTGCTGCCGACTGCAGCGATCTCTCTTAAAGGTCCCATGGCATGAAAATGTCACTTTATGAGGTTTTTTAACATTTAGACTATGTTTACACGTGGGTGGCTATTTTCATAAACGGACATTTCAACCTCTCTGGTTTCAAAAATAACATTGTGCACAGCTGTCAGTTTGTGTGTATATATGCCACCATGAGCACGCCAGACCTGTAGGTGGTGGTGTAACGAGAAGATCAAGCCCACGTTAGCCAATCAGAATCCCTAAAATAGCAACAGCAGCAACAAATCACTTCCTGTCTCTTCTTCTTCTTCTGTCCTCGGCTGCCTAAACCTCCGTTTGTCTCAGTTTACGTGCAAATGTGCAAACAAAAATTTCACAAATCTCCACTCTGGCCTGAGTTTTTAGAAAGAATCGTTTTCAGAGGAGAATTCTCCGTTTGCGTGTAAACGAAGGACTAAACAAAGGGAAATGTCTCTGTTTTTCAAAATAACCATGTATGTGTAAACAGGTCTAATATGAGTTCCCCCCAGCCTGCCTATGGTCCCCCAGTGGCTTGAAATGGTGATAGGTGTTAACCGAGCCCTGGGTATCCTGCTCTGCCCTTGAGAAAATGAAAGCTCTGATGGGCCAATCAGGAATCTTCCCTTTATGACATCATAAGGGGAAAGGTTACCTCCCCTTTCTCTGCTTTGCCCGCTGTCAGTACCCGATCCGTTCCGCCTGCGCATGTGCATAAGGTCTGCGCATGCGCAGAAACTCATACTTTTACGACCCTACCCGATCGGTTCTACGCATGCGCGATTGCCGGTCCGCTCTGCGCATGTGCATAAATCTGCGCATGCGCAGAAGCTCATGCTTTTACGACACTACCTGATCGGTTCTGTTTTGGACATTCCGCCGGTTGCTGGAAGAAAACATTAGACATTGACAGTACAAGTTGTTTGCTGGAGTTGCCTAAAGTATCTGTTAATGATATACGGAGGGTTGTCTGGGCATCCAGTACGACACCACGTAGCAAATTAAACAAAGACTTAGCTCCGTTGCTTAATTTCTTTGCAACTTTGTAATTTGCTAACGCTAGCTAGCCTGAGCTAGGAGCCTTGCTCCATCCTGCTTCAGGTTAATCATGCTACACCTCTCACTTCATGTGTTTGTACTTTTATAAAAATATAAGGTAAAACAGGGCTACAAATGAGATCTCTCTGAGAGCCCAGCATGCTCCTATAGCTAACTATTATGTAGCTGCATCATGCTAATGCAACACAGCTGTAATCTTGGCCAACGGAGGTGATTTTTAACGGATCACAATCACCAATAAAGGCTTCTAGGTCCGTGTAACGCTTATCATTTCAATTTTCTAAACACAAACGGACATTTGGAAAAACAGAAAAATGGGTTCAGATATCCAATTTTTCTTTTTTTTCCGCTTTGACAAATTAAAAAATTGGATCTTTAACCCGTTTTTCCAATTTTCTGTTTTTATTCAGAGGATCAGAAATTTAGAAAATTACAAAATTGCGTCTGGGCTCCAATTATTCAATACTGCAATGATATTCTCTCCCTCGTTCCGCCTAGCTCCGCCCCCCATTCGAGCACATTCAGCAGCCAGACCAAAAGACAGAATGAGAATGGACGACGTGTTGGAAGTCGAATAACGAAAAACATTCAGCGTTCACCGAGAGGTGAAACGCTTGTCAATATCCAGCACAGACTTGAATCAAGATCGCCTAGTGTCTATATTTAAAGTGTCATCCTCCGCCCGTACACAGGACCACTCAGAGGCCGAGTGGCAATCGAGTCGGACTTTTCCCGGTAGGCTAGTGTCTGTTTCGAGGCTGCAAGGGCCGGTCTGATAATAGTTATAGGCTACATTGCAAGTTCTTAGCCACACCATCCGCTGCCCGGCCGCTGCCCGCTGGTCAGCCTCTGCTCAACGTACGGCGGGCCGCAGCAGCCTCTTAGTTCAATGGGGAAGCCAAAAAAGAAAAGGGAAAGGTGGCGCTGAGATGGTCAGACTCAAAAGAAAAAAAGGGATTGTTGTTGCTCTGCTGTGTTGTTCATTCATTCACCATCCGAACATTCATCTCCCCTCTTCCTCTTCTCAGCAAGATTCCGAATTATATTCTCGTAATTATCCAGCGTTGACATGACTGACAGTCTTCCTGAATGCCCGCCTAAACCCATCCAGATACACTCACAATAACAGCCAACCAATCGTTGGTAACTATAGGCGGTATGAGGGAGAGAATATCATTGCAGTATTGAATAATTGGAGCCCAGACGCAATTTTGTAATTTTCAAAATTTCTGATCTTCTGAATAAAAACAGAAAATTGGAAAAACGGGTTAAAGATCCAATTTTTTAATTTGTCAAGGTGGAAAAAAATGAAAAATTGGATATCTGAACCCATTTTTCTGTTTTTCCAAATGTCCGTTTGTGTTTAGAAAATTGAACTGATAAGCGTTACACGGACCCTTCTAAACCAAATACTACACAACCGGACATGTCCCATGTCCCAGCACTAAAGTGACTGGAATTTCAGGAGAAATGACTAGCATTGGCAAGATTACAGCTAGCTATGTCGCGTTAGCATGCTACATAATAGTTAGCCGCTAGGAGTATGCTAACGTTAGATTGTGGTGGAACGAAGGAGAACCTTCTAACGTCAGAAATCTCAGATAAAGGCTTCTGAACCAAACACTACCCAATCGGACATGTTTCAGCAGGAATGAGACCCAGAATTGGGGAGAATTTAACAACAATGGCCGACAACATGACACGTTTACTGCCGTTAGCATGTAGCTACTATAGTGGTATACAGCAGTGGTGGCAGGAAGAGCTGTCATCCGTCTTTGAAAGGACACTTACTTTATTAGTCAAGACCATAGACAGGTATATTAATAATTAACTAATGGTCTATGGCAGGGGTATTCAACAAAATTTTAAAAAGGTCCAGTTAAAGAAAATGTTTTGAAGCAAAGGTCCAGAAGATCATAATGTCTAACAATGTGGTGTTATATATATTTAAGTAGCCTAGTAGTTGTATCAACATCTGAATGTAATCAATAACTGACCGTCTAATCAAATTAATTCAGTACAATTCAAAAACTTGTTGACAATATTTATTATCACGTAACATAGAACTGAACATTAGGGCCGTCCTCGACTAAATAAATTCTTAGTCGACTAACACTTATATGATTTTGTCGACTAATCGATTAGTTGATGTAATCGACAGAGCTGTGCAAGACTAGAAAATCACAACATAAATGTAGTTAATTAACCATCTGTAAAACTGAGTTTCTCCGAAATTAATCCTGAAAAAGCACCACTTTAAATCTTGTGTTCACCAGAAATGTTCTCATAAGATGCTTGGAAATGAGTAATTAAGCATGAATAAGCATAAAAAATGACTTATCGACTAAAGAAATCTTAGTCGACTAAGACCAAAACGACCGATTAGTCGACTAATCGACTAAGGGGGGGGGGGCAGCCCTACTGAACATACATGTATGACTGTAGATATGTACAATGTGCTCTCATTAACTAAATAAAAATAGGGCTGCATGTCAAAATAAGAGAAAATAAATAAAAAAAGTGCTTAACTTCAGAAAAATAATATAAAGGGAGGAAAAGTTTGAATTTCCCCTTTTCTGTTTCACATCTTGACTCAACAGCCTCAACCAATTTTACAAATAATAAATCTCAACAGATCTTAACAATTGAACAGTTTTAGAGTATCACTTTCTTCCCCTCATATCTCACTCCACCATGTTTTTGCTCAGTGAGAGAATTGAGCTTTAGCCTGTCTTGCCATTAAATGCTCTGTTTTCACTGTCCACTTTTCTTTTTTTTGGAGAGTGCCATTTGTTCCTTATTTTCTCTAACCGTTACCCTTTTTCTGCCTCACTCGTCTGTATGGCTCCCTTTCTCCGTCTCACTCGTATTTTCCTCAACTTTTCCGTCTCACTCGTCTGTATCTCTCCCTTTCTCCATTTCACTCGTCTGTATCTCTCCCTTTCTCCATTTCACTCGTCTGTATCTCTCCCTTTCTCCGTCTCATTCGTCTGTTTTTGCTCCCTTTGTTTTCTACATGTATCGCTATCTTTTTAATCCGACTTTCTTTTCCTTGGTAACTTTCCTCTAAAACTCTCTCATCTGTCTGCACTGCACTATGTCCCAATGTTTACCGCCAGGAATGCAAAGACTTCATTGGCTGAGTGGTATCACGTGGGATCGCTTAACTCACATGCAATTGGTCGGTGAGTTTCCTCATTCACAAAACGAGTACCGTAAAGACTACAAAAGCTGTGCATATTAAAATAGAAGCGCCCCGTCAGGTTTTAATTCATAATCTTTTGTTTTGGTCCGGGTCCGTATGGGACGGCTTCTAGGTCCGGATCCGGACCGCGGTCCGCCAGTTAGTGATCTATGGTCTATGGTCAAGACGAAGTATTACCAGTAAAACTATCAACATAAACAACACAACAATGACGTCGCTAGCGGTTTTGGATCGGTGACAACAAGTCTTAATTTAAATATCTTTATAAAAAAAGATAAAAAATTGCCGGCATGCGTGGTACAAATCGCACAGGTTTTCTGCTACGCAATTATGCACATGCGCAGAACGGATCGGGCAGATGGAACGGATCGGGTACTGACACCCGCCCAGAGAATTTGGCCGGCCCATGAGAGAGAGAGAGACATCATGGCTTTCAAACGAGCAAGCATGGCATTTGGTCAAGGCCACACCCCCACCCTCCACCTTGCCCCCCCTCTCTCCTCCTCATTAGCATTTAAAGCTACAGACACAGAAATGGCACATACTAAGGAAAGCTCATTGTGGGACTGGCTCTAGTGGCTGGAATTCTGCACCAAGGCTGAATTTCAGGAAAGAGACTTCAGATACAGTATTAGGGGACCACTAAGGTCTATATAAAAGAGACTTCAGATACAGTATTAGGGGACCACTGAGGTCTATATAAAAGAGACTTCAGATACAGTATTAGGGGACCACTAAGGTCTATATAAAAGAGACTTCAGATACAGTATTAGGGGACCACTAAGGTCTATATAAAAGAGACTTCAGATACAGTATTAGGGGACCACTAAGGTCTATATAAAAGAGACTTCAGATACGGTATTAGGGGCCTACTAAGGTCTATATAAAAGAGACTTCAGATACAGTATTAGGGGACCACTGAGGTCTATATAAAAGAGACTTCAGATACAGTATTAAGGGACCACTAAGGTCTATATAAAAGAGACTTCAGATACAGTATTAGGGGACCACTAAGGTCTATATAAAAGAGACTTCAGATACAGTATTAGGGGACCACTGAGGTCTATATAAAAGAGACTTCAGATACAGTATTAGGGGACCACTAAGGTCTATATAAAAGAGACTTCAGATACAGTATTAGGGGACCACTAAGGTCTATATAAAAGAGACTTCAGATACGGTATTAGGGGCCTACTAAGGTCTATATAAAAGAGACTTCAGATACAGTATTAGGGGCCTATAAGGTCTATATAAAAGAGACTTCAGATACAGTATTAGGGGACCACTAAGGTCTATATAAAGGCATCCAAAGAGTACCATGTCATGGGACCTTTAATACTGGACCAATGTCAAAGATTGTTGTTCCCATCAGTCACTTAGACACAAAAACATAGGAACATAGGGTCCAGGTAGAAAAAACGGTAGTTACCCTTTAAATTGTATTAACAAAATTGCAGATTGAAGTTAAATAAGTACTCTAACATACAGTGTCAGATGACTTTTGTTGACTCTATTTGAAACATTTTTCCTTCTGCAGATGCACAGACTGAGGCTATAGCACTGCTAATCTGATAGTTTGTAGTCATTGTTTTCATGTCATGCTGTTTCTATGCAGCTGTTGGTGAAGAATCTTCAGTTTGAGGATGGGAAGATGATTGCTGCAGCGCAGTACTTTGCCTCAGGCAGCAGTGCTGCTGTAGAGCTCACTGAGGAAGAGAAAAGCTTCGCTGAACAGATGAGGGTAGGCCTCCGCTCCGTCTCATTCTAGGGAAGCTCCACTAAGAAATGTTCCGTGTTGACTTTTGTTGCTGATATTTCCTCACAGACAGTGTGGCAGAGTATTCTGAGTAATGTCAGTCAGATCGAAGACTCCACTGATTTCTTCAAGTCTGGTGCTGCGTCCATGGATGTGGTCAGGTAAGGAGACAGGACTTATCTGGTGCACTATAGGCATTCAGCTGACTTTCCCATCTGAAGCTAAAGTCATTTCCAGACTACCATAGTCACACACATCCAAAAGCAATGATTGCAAAGGTTTGAGACTTAATGCTGACAAAATCAAAAGTTAATCTGTCTATAAATTCATGCATATATGCACACATACATTCATTGTAATTAGGGCTGTCAACGAATATTCTAAATTCGAATATATATTCGAATAGTTTTTAAAAAACGAAGTTCGAAGGTGAAAATTAATATTCGAATTTAAAAAAAATGTGGAAAAAAACGCTCGCGGTAGCAGAGGCTGTCTGCTTTGCAAGTGGGCGCGCCTGAGGGTTCAGGGACAGGTCACAGGAGTCGCACTGCCTGGCACAGCGTCACTGCTGAAACTTGACTTGTCTTGCATGGAAGATGGCAGAAGTGCAGAGCCCAACTCGACCGCATCAGAGAAAGCGATTTTAACCCCCCAAAATCTAAAAAGCCATGTCTGGAAGTACTTTGGATTTTGGTCGGTAGGAGGTAAAATAGTTGAGCCGCGAGATAAAGTTGTATGCAAGCTATGTAAAATACAGTTAGCATACCATTCGACCACTAGCAACATGAGGTCACATCTCGAAAATATGCACCCAAATGAGCATGGCATAATGTGTGGAACTCCAGCTAAACAGTCACGTTGACACGTATTTTGCACCGCCTGCCACAAGCTCTTGTCTGCAACACGACAAGAGGCCATAACGGAGAAATTAATTTCGTTCATTTGTAAGGACATGAGACCGATCAGTGTCGTGGATGAGGCAGGCGCATTGGATTAATGATGACTGGGAAATGCTTAACAATGTACTAAAAGCAAAAGAGCTTAAGGTAAGCCATATGCATGAATAAGGTTAAATGCTTCCACTGGGCCGAAGGGCCCGAAGGACTGCAGCCTCTGCCGTGAAAGAGGCAAAGCAGCGGGTGTGGGAGAAGTTCAGAGAAGACATGGAGAAGGACTTTCGGTCGGCACCAAGGCGCTTCTGGAAAACCGTCCGCCACCTCAGAAGGGGGAAGCGGGGAACCATCCAAGCTGTGTACAGTAAGGGTGGGACGTTGTTGACCTCAACTGAGGAGGTAATAGGGCGGTGGAAGGAGCACTTTGAGGAACTCCTAAATCCAGCTGATGCGCCCTCTTTGTTAGAGGCAGAGCTGGAGGATGACGGGGGATTGTCGTCAATTTCCCTGGTGGAGGTCACTGAGGTAGTCAAACAACTCCACAGTGGCAAAGCCCCAGGGATTGATGAGATCCGTCCAGAAATGCTGAAAGCTCTGGGTGTGGAGGGGCTGTCTTGGTTGACACGCCTACTCAACATTGCGTGGAAGTCTGGGACAGTGCCAAAGGAGTGGCAGACCGGGGTGGTGGTTCTCCTGTTCAAAAAGGGGGACCAGAGGGTGTGTACCAATTACAGGGGTATCACACTTCTCAGCCTCCCTGGTAAAGTGTACTCCAAGGTGCTGGAAAGGAGGGTTCGGCCGATAGTCGAACCTCAGGTTGAAGAGGAACAATGCGGATTCCGTCCTGGTCGTGGAACAACGGATCAGCTCTTTACTCTAGCAAGGATCCTGGAGGGAGCCTGGGAGTATGCCCATCCAGTCTACATGTGTTTTGTGGATCTGGAGAAGGCATATGACCGGGTCCCCCGGGAGACTTTGTGGGAGGTGCTGCGGGAGTATGGGGTGAGGGGGTCCCTTCTCATGGCCATCCAATCTCTGTATGACCAAAGCGAGAGCTGTGTCCGGGTTCTCGGCAGTAAGTCGGACACGTTCTAGGTGAGGGTTGGCCTCCGCCAGGGCTGCGCTTTGTCACCAATCCTGTTCGTAGTATTTATGGACAGGATATCGAGGCGTAGTCGTGGTAGGGAGGGGTTGCAGTTTGGTGGGCTGGGGATCTCATCGCTGCTCTTTGCAGATGATGTGGTCCTGATGGCATCATCGGCCTGTGACCTTCAGCACTCACTGGATCGGTTTGCAGCCGAGTGTGAAGCGGCTGGGATGAGGATCAGCACCTTTAAATCTGAGGCCATGGTTCTCAGCAGGAAACCGAGGGAGTGCCTTCTCCAGGTAGGGAATGAGTCCTTACCCCAAGTGAAGGAGTTTAAGTACCTTGGGGTCTTGTTTGCGAGTGAGGGGACAATGGAGCGGGAGATTGGTCGGAAAATCGGCGCAGCGGGGGCGGTATTACATTCAGTTTATCGCACCGTTGTGACGAAAAGAGAGCTGAGCCAGACGGCAAAGCTCTCGATCTACCGGTCAGTTTTTGTTCCTACCCTCACCTATGGTCATGAAGGTTGGGTCATGACCGAAAGAACGAGATCCAGGGTACAAGCGGCCGAAATGGGTTTCCTCAGGAGGGTGGCTGGCGTCTCCCTTAGAGATAGGGTGAGAAGCTCAGTCATCCGTGAGGAGCTCGGAGTACAGCCGCTGCTCCTTCACGTCGAAAGGAGCCAGTTGAGGTGGTTCGGGCATCTGGTAAGGATGCCCCCTGGGCGCCTCCCTAGGGAGGTGGTCCAGGCACGTCCAGCTGGGAGGAGACCTCGAGGAAGACCCAGGACTAGGTGGAGGGATTACATCTCCAACCTGGCCTGGGAACGCCTCGGGATCCCCCAGTCAGAGCTGGTTAATGTGGCTCGGGAAAGGGAAGTTTGGGGTCCCCTGCTGGAGCTGCTCCCCCCGCGACCCGACCACGGATAAGCGGACGACGATGGATGGATGGATGGATGGCTTCCACTGGTTTGGTTATTTACCGTTTCATATCAAGGAAAAGCTCCGTGTTTACCACAGCACAGCTCGCTCGGAGCGTTATGGCGGTTCTATAGAGGCTACTGTGAAACTTCAATTAATGTTAATAATATTTGTTTCAATTACTGAATGAAGCCTGCTATATTTGGGACAATAGTCGCGACCTTAAATTGCTTGCAGAAAACTCTTGATCACCACTCAAAATGTGTTTATTGTTGTTCATTTTAAACCGTTATGGGCACAGTATTTGCGTAGAGAGCGTGAGGGCGAGAGAGAGAAAGTGCTCGAGCGAGCGAGCGTGAGGTCTGCGGTCTCGTGTAGGTAATACGTTGTCAAATATGTTTAAACTTAAATAGACTACCTATACAAGTAGTTACGTCTCTTTGTATTAATTTGTCCTGTTATTGACGTAATGCGCGTTTTGACAGCCCTAATTGTAATACAGTATTTATCTGCACTGTACAGTAATGACTGTTATTATTAATTATGGCTATGACTATCCACCTTATTCTCGGGGGGGCTACTGTAGAAATGATTATGGGCAACTTCCGGTGAGATAGCGGAATGAGCCGTTTCCCTAGTAAGGTTAACATTAACCCCAGCCAGAGTGATAGAGAAAGACATGACTCTGGCCCCAGCCAGCCGTCAACAGTGTTTCTTTCTAAATTAATTTCAACTATAATGTAACTGAAACTGGTTTGTGTTTAAACATATGTTGTTATTATTATTATTATTGTTATAAAATATCATTGCGGAGCTCTGGTACCTGCTGCGCTGTTTGCGGCTGTAGCCTACTGACACCCAGACTAAGCTAAATCTGTTGTTAGTTGCAAACTAATATTACAAAATACATTGAAAAAAACTATCAAAACAATCAACACTTTACCTTCCAAAGTATTGGAAGAACAACAGCAAACTTCAAGCTAGTAAGCTACATGCTGAAAATGGCAAGGACCATGCGAGCAGGTCATAACTTTGTGGACCTGTGAGCATGGTTGATGCTCTGTTTTGTAGGGAAGGCTTAGACTCCCCTTAAAGGTCCCATATTATGCTAATTTTCAGGTTCATACTTGTGTTTTGGGTTTGTACTAGAACATGTTTATGTGCTTTAATGTTCAAGAAACACTTTATTTTTTTCATACCGTTGGTCTGAATATACCTGTATTCACCCTCTGTCTGAAACGCTCCATTTTAGCGCCTGTCTCTTTAAGCCCCCATCCTGAATAAACACAGTCTGCTCTGATTGGTCCGCGTTTCTGGGTCTTCTGCATTTGAGTCTTCTGCATCTGAGTCTCTGCACCGTCGTTGCGGGCGAGGACACACTGTAGCGGCACTTTCTACCTATATATAGTATAGTTGTGACATCACAACTGTCTGAAGTCCTGACGGCTCATTTAAAAGAGATATGGGACAAATATGGGATGGATTGCCATGACATGTTCAGACATTTAATCCCCTGACCTTTCACCCAGAGCCATCATCAGCTCAACATTTGTGTGTCAAAATACAAATGAATGACATCCCATCAGCTTCATTTATATTTTATGTTTATTGTTAATTGGAAAATGGTAGCACGCTGACATGCTAAACTAAGACACTGTATCTTCTACACATCAGCATGTTAGCAATGTCACTGTGAACATGGCATGCTGATGTTAGCATTTAGCTTAAAGCACCGCTGTTGCTATGTGGCAATTTGTTTGAAAAAACATTAGCATTACCAACACCACTGTAACCAGCTGAAGAGGATTTTTACTTCTTTTTTTAGACTTAATAAAATAAATCAGGATTCTGACATTAAACTCAGAACTCAAATACATTTTTCACGTGGCCCTAATCCTCTTCCGTAGTAACCCAGTCAGGTGGTTAACTAGTTTCATTTATTCACCATAGTAAGAAATCCCACTGATTCCATGTTCTCTCTCCAGGCTGGTGGAGGAGGTGAAACTGCGGGCCAGTAGCTGCCAGCTGCAGAACGAGGACGTCTACATGAACTGCACCTTCCAGGATTTCATCCAGATGTGCGTCAGGAAGCTCCGAGGGGAGGACGATGAAGAGGAGCTGCTCGTTGACTATGTTAGTGTGTAAATAGACAGAAAGGAGCTGTGACTGGCTGCTATTTGGGAAGACGACATGCTGACGGTGGTTTAATTCCTTAGGTGGAGAAGAACACCAACAACATGAGCATAAAGATGCCTCATCAGCTGTTCATTAATGGAGAGTTTGTTGATGCTGAAGGAGGAAAGACCTACAAGACCATCAACCCCACAGACGGCACGGTGAGGACCACAACACCCACAGAATCACACAAAATCAACACTATTATTTTTAATACGGAGTTCTGTCTAGAGCACATTAGTCTATATCCACGACGTTCCACTTCCGGGATTGCTCCAGTGCTGCCGGAAATGCCGCACAATGTCACCCTTTACAACCGGTCCGTCTCCTTCCTCTGTCTCTGTGTTGGCGTTCTAACCTCCGGCTGATTTGTGAGGACTCTGGTTAACTGCTCCTCAGATCTCTGCAGGGTAAATCCAGACAGCTAGCTAGACTATCTGTCCAATCTGAGTTTTCTGCTGCACGACTAAAACTCCACCAAAACAAGTTCCTTCCAGAGACTATTTAGCAGAGGCACCGCAGCTTTTCCCGGTGCTTAGCCCCGCCCCAAGACTGTGATTGTGATTGGTTTAAAGAAATGCCAATAAACCAGAGCACATTTTTCTCCCATCCCAGAATGCTGTGTGGACTAGCCAGACCCTCCACCACAGCGCTGTGGAGGAAGGTCTGGCAAAGGGAGAGTAGGAGCACATTATTTCAAATTTACAAGGCCAAATAAAAGTATTTTTTTCTGGTATTGGGGCTGCGTCTGTTGATAGCTTGCTTGGTTGCAGGTATTAAAAGGTGAATTTATAGAATGCCAGTCACAATATTAAGTGGAAATAACTTTGATATAATGCAGATTTTACAGACTGCCGTAGTCAATTTAAAAAAGAGACATCTTTATCCACTATATTGTTGTAACCTGTTCTCTCTGCTGGCTGTGTGATTATATGTCCTGTGTGTGTGTGTCCTGCAGGCCATCTGTGACGTGTCTCTGGCCCAGATCAGTGATGTGGACAGGGCAGTCGCTGCTGCTAAAGAGGCCTTTGAAGAGGGAGAGTGGGGCAAGATGAACCCCAGAGACAGAGGCAGACTCATCTACAAGTCAGTGCACCTGGTCTTACTAAACTTAACTTAAAGCTATAGGGCCCTATCTTGCACCCAGCAATTGACTTTGTACACCGATGCATGTATCATTCCTATTTTGCTCCCGACGCACAGCGGACTTTTCCCTCCACGGACTCATGTCGGTAAATTAGGGAATGAACTTGCGCTCCCAGGGGAAGTTCAGGCACAAACGTTCCCTGGTGCTATTTTGTTTCAGAAAACAATTCCGCCACAGACCAGAAAAAAACTGGTCGAAAGTCAGTGGATCTAGTCTAAAGTCAGTGGCTCTAGTCTAAAGTCAGTGGTGCTAGTCTAAAGTCAGTGACTCTAGTCTAAAGTCAGTGGTGCTAGTCTAAAGTCAGTGGCTCTAGTCTAAAGTCAGTGGCTCTAGTCTAAAGTCAGTGACTCAAGTGTAAAGTCAGTGGTACTAGTCTAAAGTCAGTGGTGCTAGTCTAAAATCAGTGGAGCTAGTCTAAAGTCAGTGGCGCTAGTCTAAAGTCAGTGGCGCTAGTCTAAAGTCAGTGGCGCTAGTCTAAAGTCAGTGGCTCTAGTGTAAAGTCAGTGGTGCTAGTCTAAAGTCAGTGGCTCTAGTCTAAAGTCAGTGGTGCTAGTCTAAAGTCAGTGGTGCTAGTCTAAAGTCAGTGGCGCTAGTCTAAAGTCAGTGGCTCTAGTCTAAAGTCAGTGGTGCTAGTCTAAAGTCAGTGGCTCTAGTCTAAAGTCAGTGGTGCTAGTCTAAAGTCAGTGGTGCTAGTCTAAAGTCAGTGGCTGTAGTCTAAAGTCAGTGGTGCTAGTCTAAAGTCAGTGGTGCTAGTCTAAAGTCAGTGGCTCTAGTCTAAAGTCAGTGGTGCTAGTCTAAAGTCAGTGGTGCTAGTCTAAAGTCAGTGGCTCTAGTCTGAAGTCAGTGGTGCTAGTCTAAAGTCAGCGGTCCTAGTCTAAAGTCAGTGGTGCTAGTCTAAAGTCAGTGGCTCTAGTCTAAAGTCAGTGGTGCTAGTCTAAAGTCAGTGGTACTAGTCTAAAGTCAGTGGCTCTTGTCTAAAGTCAGTGGTGCTAGTCTAAAGTCAGTGGTGCTAGTCTAAAGTCAGTGATTCTAGTCTAAAGGCAGTGACTCTAGTCTAAAGTCAGTGGTGCTAGTCTAAAGTCAGTGGCTCTAGTCTAAAGTCAGCGGTGCTAGTCTAAAGTCAGTGGCTCTAGTCTAAAGTCAGTGGCTCTAGTCTAAAGTCAGTGGCTCTTGTCTAAAGTCAGTGGTGCTAGTCTAAAGTCAGTGGTGCTAGTATAAAGTCAGTGGCTCTAGTCTAAAGTCAGTGGCTCTAGTCTAAAGTCAGTGGTGCTAGTCTAAAGTCAGTGGTGCTAGTCTAAAGTCAGTGGCGCTAGTCTAAAGTCAGTGGCTCTAGTCTAAAGTCAGTGGCGCTAGTCTAAAGTCAGTGGCGCTAGTCTAAACTCAGTGGCGCTGGTCTTAAGTCAGTGGTGCTAGTCTAAAGTCAGTGGTGCTAGTCTTAAGTCAGTGGTGCTAGTCTAAAGTCAGTGACTCTAGTGTAAAGTCAGTGACTCTAGTCTAAAGTCAGTGGTGCTAGTCTAAAGTCAGTGGTGCTAGTCTAAAGTCAGTGGCTCTAGTTTGAAGTCAGTGGTGCTAGTCTAAAGTCAGTGGTGCTAGTCTAAAGTCAGTGGTGCTAGTCTAAAGTCAGTGGTGCTAGTCTAAAGTCAGTGGCTCTAGTCTAAAGTCAGTGGTGCTAGTCTAAAGTCAGCGGTGCTAGTCTAAAGTCAGCAGCGCTAGTCTAAAGTCAGTGGGGCTAGTCTAAAGTCAGTGGCTCTAGTCTAAAGTCAGTGGTGCTAGTCTAAAGTCAGTGGCTCTAGTCTAAAGTCAGTGGCGCTAGTCTAAAGTCAGCGGTGCTAGTCTAAAGTCAGCAGCGCTAGTCTAAAGTCAGCGGGGCTAGTCTAAAGTCAGTGGCTCTAGTCTAAAGTCAGTGGTGCTAGTCTAAAGTCAGTGGTGCTAGTCTAAAGTCAGTGGCTCTAGTCTAAAGTCAGTGGTGCTAGTCTAAAGTCAGTGGTGCTAGTCTAAAGTCAGTGGCTCTAGTCTAAAGTCAGTGGTGCTAGTCTAAAGTCAGTGGTGCTAGTCTAAAGTCAGTGGTGCTAGTCTAAAGTCAGTGACTCTAGTGTAAAGTCAGTGACTCTAGTCTAAAGTCAGTGGTGCTAGTCTAAAGTCAGTGGTGCTAGTCTAAAGTCAGTGGCTCTAGTCTGAAGTCAGTGGTGCTAGTCTAAAGTCAGTGGTGCTAGTCTAAAGTCAGTGGTGCTAGTCTAAAGTCAGTGGCTCTAGTGTAAAGTCAGTGACTCTAGTCTAAAGTCAGTGGTGCTAGTCTAAAGTCAGTGGTGCTAGTCTAAAGTCAGTGGTGCTAGTCTAAAGTCAGTGGCTCTAGTCTGAAGTCAGTGGTGCTAGTCTAAAGTCAGTGGTGCTAGTCTAAAGTCAGTGGCTCTAGTCTAAAGTCAGTGGCGCTAGTCTAAAGTCAGTGGTGCTAGTCTAAAGTCAGTGGTGCTAGTCTAAAGTCAGTGGCTCTAGTCTAAAGTCAGTGGTGCTAGTCTAAAGTCAGCGGTGCTAGTCTAAAGTCAGCGGCGCTAGTCTAAAGTCAGTGGGGCTAGTCTAAAGTCAGTGGTGCTAGTCTAAAATCAGTGGTGCTAGTCTAAAGTCAGTGGCTCTAGTCTAAAGTCAGTGGTGCTAGTCTAAAGTCAGTGGTGCTAGTCTAAAGTCAGTGGCTCTAGTCTAAAGTCAGTGGTGCTAGTCTAAAGTCAGTGGTGCTAGTCTAAAGTGAGTGGTGCTAGTCTAAAGTCAGTGGTGGTAGTCTAAAGTCAGTGGCGCTAGTCTGAAGTCAGTGGCTCTAGTCTAAAGTCAGTGGTGCTAGTCTAAAGTCAGTAGCGCTAGTCTAAAGTCAGTGGCTCTAGTCTAAAGTCAGTGGTGCTAGTCTAAAGTCAGTGGCGCTAGTCTTAAGTCAGTGGCTCTAGTCTAAAGTCAGTGGTGCTAGTCTAAAGTCAGTGGCTCTAGTCTAAAGTCAGTAGCGCTAGTCTAAAGTCAGTGGCTCTAGTCTAAAGTCTGTGGCTCTAGTCTAAAGTCAGTGGCGCTAGTCTAAAGTCAGTGGCGCTAGTCTAAAGTCAGTGGTGCTAGTCTAAAGTCAGTGGCGCTAGTCTAAAGTCAGTGACTTTAGTCTAAAGTCAGTGGTGCTAGTCTAAAGTCAGTGACTCTAGTCTAAAGTCAGTGGTGCTAGTCTAAAGTCAGTGGTGCTAGTCTAAAGTCAGTGGCTCTAGTCTGAAGTCAGTGGTGCTAGTCTAAAGTCAGCGGTCCTAGTCTAAAGTCAGTGGTGCTAGTCTAAAGTCAGTGGCTCTAGTCTAAAGTCAGTGGTGCTAGTCTAAAGTCAGTGGTGCTAGTCTAAAGTCAGTGGCTCTAGTCTAAAGTCAGTGGTGCTAGTCTAAAGTCAGTGGTGCTAGTCTAAAGTCAGTGATTCTAGTCTAAAGTCAGTGACTCTAGTCTAAAGTCAGTGGTGCTAGTCTAAAGTCAGTGGCTCTAGTCTAAAGTCAGCGACTCTAGTCTAAAGTCAGTGGAGCTAGTCTAAAGTCAGTGACTCTAGTCTAAAGTCAGTGGTGCTAGCCTAAAGTCAGTGGCTCTAGTGTAAAGTCAGTGACTCTAGTGTAAAGTCAGTGACTCTAGTCTAAAGTCAGTGGTGGTAGTCTAAAGTCAGTGGCTCTAGTGTAAAGTCAGTGACTCTAGTCTAAAGTCAGTGGTGCTAGTCTAAAGTCAGTGACTCTAGTCTAAAGTCAGTGACTCTAGTCTAAAGTCAGTGGTGCTAGTCTAAAGTCAGTGGTGCTAGTTTAAAGTCAGTGGTGCTAGTCTAAAGTCAGTGACTCTAGTCTAAAGTCAGTGGTGCTAGTGTAAAGTCAGTGGCTCTAGTCTAAAGTCAGTGGCTCTAGTGTAAAGTCAGTGGCTCTAGTCTAAAGTCAGTGGTGCTAGTCTAAAGTCAGTGGTGCTAGTCTAAAGTCAGTGGCTCTAGTCTAAAGTCAGTGGTGCTAGTCTAAAGTCAGTGGTGCTAGTCTAAAGTCAGTGGCTGTAGTCTAAAGTCAGTGGTGCCAGTCTAAAGTCAGTGGTGCTAGTCTAAAGTCAGTGGCTCTAGTCTAAAGTCAGTGGTGCTAGTCTAAAGTCAGTGGCTCTAGTCTAAAGTCAGTGGTGCTAGTCTAAAGTCAGTGGTGCTAGTCTAAAGTCAGTGATTCTAGTCTAAAGTCAGTGACTCTAGTCTAAAGTCAGTGGTGCTAGTCTAAAGTCAGTGACTCTAGTCTGAAGTCAGTGACTCTAGTCTAAAGTCAGTGGTGCTAGTCTAAAGTCAGTGGCTCTAGTGTAAAGTCAGTGACTCTAGTCTAAAGTCAGTGGTGCTAGTCTAAAGTCAGTGACTCTAGTGTAAAGTCAGTGACTCTAGTGTAAAGTCAGTGGCTCTAGTCTAAAGTCAGTGGTGCTAGTCTAAAGTCAGTGGTGCTAGTCTAAAGTCAGTGGCTCTAGTCTAAAGTCAGTGGTGCTAGTCTAAAGTCAGTGGTGCTAGTCTAAAGTCAGTGATTCTAGTCTAAAGTCAGTGATTCTAGTCTAAAGTCAGTGGTGCTAGTCTAAAGTCAGTGGCTCTAGTCTAAAGTCAGTGACTCTAGTCTAAAGTCAGTGGAGCTAGTCTAAAGTCAGTGACTCTAGTCTAAAGTCAGTGGTGCTAGTCTAAAGTCAGTGGCTCTAGTCTAAAGTCAGTGACTCTAGTCTAAAGTCAGTGGAGCTAGTCTAAAGTCAGTGACTCTAGTCTAAAGTCAGTGGTGCTAGTCTAAAGTCAGTGGCTCTAGTGTAAAGTCAGTGACTCTAGTGTAAAGTCAGTGACTCTAGTCTAAAGTCAGTGGTGGTAGTCTAAAGTCAGTGGCTCTAGTGTAAAGTCAGTGACTCTAGTCTAAAGTCAGTGGTGCTAGTCTAAAGTCAGTGGTGCTAGTCTAAAGTCAGTGACTCTAGTCTAAAGTCAGTGACTCTAGTCTAAAGTCAGTGGAGCTAGTCTAAAGTCAGTGACTCTAGTCTAAAGTCAGTGACTCTAGTCTAAAGTCAGTGGTGCTAGTCTAAAGTCAGTGACTCGAGTGTAAAGTCAGTGACTCTAGTGTAAAGTCAGTGGTGCTAGTCTAAAGTCAGTGACTCGAGTGTAAAGTCAGTGACTCTAGTGTAAAGTCAGTGACTCTAGTCTAAAGTCAGTGGTGGTAGTCTAAAGTCAGTGGCTCTAGTGTAAAGTCAGTGACTCTAGTCTAAAGTCAGTGGTGCTAGTCTAAAGTCAGTGGTGCTAGTCTAAAGTCAGTGACTCTAGTCTAAAGTCAGTGGTGCTAGTCTAAAGTCAGTGGTGCTAGTCTAAAGTCAGTGGCTCTAGTCTGAAGTCAGTGGTGCTAGTCTAAAGTCAGCGGTCCTAGTCTAAAGTCAGTGGTGCTAGTCTAAAGTCAGTGGCTCTAGTCTAAAGTCAGTGGCTCTAGTCTAAAGTCAGTGGTGCTAGTCTAAAGTCAGTGGTGCTAGTCTAAAGTCAGTGGCTGTAGTCTAAAGTCAGTGGTGCTAGTCTAAAGTCAGTGGTGCTAGTCTAAAGTCAGTGGCTCTAGTGTAAAGTCAGTGACTCTAGTCTAAAGTCAGTGGTGCTAGTCTAAAGTCAGTGACTCTAGTGTAAAGTCAGTGACTCTAGTGTAAAGTCAGTGGCTCTAGTCTAAAGTCAGTGGTGCTAGTCTAAAGTCAGTGGTGCTAGTCTAAAGTCAGTGGCTCTAGTCTAAAGTCAGTGGTGCTAGTCTAAAGTCAGTGGTGCTAGTCTAAAGTCAGTGATTCTAGTCTAAAGTCAGTGATTCTAGTCTAAAGTCAGTGGTGCTAGTCTAAAGTCAGTGGCTCTAGTCTAAAGTCAGTGACTCTAGTCTAAAGTCAGTGGAGCTAGTCTAAAGTCAGTGACTCTAGTCTAAAGTCAGTGGTGCTAGTCTAAAGTCAGTGGCTCTAGTCTAAAGTCAGTGACTCTAGTCTAAAGTCAGTGGAGCTAGTCTAAAGTCAGTGACTCTAGTCTAAAGTCAGTGGTGCTAGTCTAAAGTCAGTGGCTCTAGTGTAAAGTCAGTGACTCTAGTGTAAAGTCAGTGACTCTAGTCTAAAGTCAGTGGTGGTAGTCTAAAGTCAGTGGCTCTAGTGTAAAGTCAGTGACTCTAGTCTAAAGTCAGTGGTGCTAGTCTAAAGTCAGTGGTGCTAGTCTAAAGTCAGTGACTCTAGTCTAAAGTCAGTGACTCTAGTCTAAAGTCAGTGGAGCTAGTCTAAAGTCAGTGACTCTAGTCTAAAGTCAGTGACTCTAGTCTAAAGTCAGTGGTGCTAGTCTAAAGTCAGTGACTCGAGTGTAAAGTCAGTGACTCTAGTGTAAAGTCAGTGGTGCTAGTCTAAAGTCAGTGACTCGAGTGTAAAGTCAGTGACTCTAGTGTAAAGTCAGTGACTCTAGTCTAAAGTCAGTGGTGGTAGTCTAAAGTCAGTGGCTCTAGTGTAAAGTCAGTGACTCTAGTCTAAAGTCAGTGGTGCTAGTCTAAAGTCAGTGGTGCTAGTCTAAAGTCAGTGACTCTAGTCTAAAGTCAGTGGTGCTAGTCTAAAGTCAGTGGTGCTAGTCTAAAGTCAGTGGCTCTAGTCTGAAGTCAGTGGTGCTAGTCTAAAGTCAGCGGTCCTAGTCTAAAGTCAGTGGTGCTAGTCTAAAGTCAGTGGCTCTAGTCTAAAGTCAGTGGCTCTAGTCTAAAGTCAGTGGTGCTAGTCTAAAGTCAGTGGTGCTAGTCTAAAGTCAGTGGCTGTAGTCTAAAGTCAGTGGTGCTAGTCTAAAGTCAGTGGTGCTAGTCTAAAGTCAGTGGCTCTAGTCTAAAGTCAGTGGTGCTAGTCTAAAGTCAGTGGCTCTAGTCTAAAGTCAGTGGTGCTAGTCTAAAGTCAGTGGTGCTAGTCTAAAGTCAGTGATTCTAGTCTAAAGTCAGTAACTCTAGTCTAAAGTCAGTGGTGCTAGTCTAAAGTCAGTGGCTCTAGTCTAAAGTCAGTGACTCTAGTCTAAAGTCAGTTGAGCTAGTCTAAAGTCAGTGACTCTAGTCTAAAGTCAGTGACTCTAGTCTAAAGTCAGTGGTGCTAGTCTAAAGTCAGTGGCTCTAGTGTAAAGTCAGTGACTCTAGTCTAAAATCAGTGGTGCTAGTCTAAAGTGAGTGGTGCTAGTCTAAAGTCAGTGGTGCTAGTCTAAAGTCAGTGGCGCTAGTCTTAAGTCAGTGGCTCTAGTCTAAAGTCAGTGGTGCTAGTCTAAAGTCAGTAGCGCTAGTCTAAAGTCAGTGGCTCTAGTCTAAAGTCAGTGGTGCTAGTCTAAAGTCAGTGGCGCTAGTCTTAAGTCAGTGGCTCTAGTCTAAAGTCAGTAGCGCTAGTCTAAAGTCAGTGGCTCTAGTCTAAAGTCAGTGGCTCTAGTCTAAAGTCAGTGGCGCTAGTCTAAAGTCAGTGGCGCTAGTCTAAAGTCAGTGGTGCTAGTCTAAAGTCAGTGGCGCTAGTCTAAAGTCAGTGACGTTAGTCTAAAGTCAGTGGTGCTAGTCTAAAGTCAGTGACTTTAGTCTAAAGTCAGTGGTGCTATTCTAAAGTCAGTGGTGCTAGTCTAAAGTCAGTGGTGCTAGTCTAAAGTCAGTGATTCTAGTCTAAAGTCAGTGACTCTAGTCTAAAGTCAGTGGTGCTAGTCTAAAGTCAGTGGCTCTAGTCTAAAGTCAGCGACTCTAGTCTAAAGTCAGTGGAGCTAGTCTAAAGTCAGTGACTCTAGTCTAAAGTCAGTGGTGCTAGCCTAAAGTCAGTGGCTCTAGTGTAAAGTCAGTGACTCTAGTGTAAAGTCAGTGACTCTAGTCTAAAGTCAGTGGTGGTAGTCTAAAGTCAGTGGCTCTAGTGTAAAGTCAGTGACTCTAGTCTAAAGTCAGTGGTGCTAGTCTAAAGTCAGTGACTCTAGTCTAAAGTCAGTGACTCTAGTCTAAAGTCAGTGGTGCTAGTCTAAAGTCAGTGGTGCTAGTTTAAAGTCAGTGGTGCTAGTCTAAAGTCAGTGACTCTAGTCTAAAGTCAGTGGTGCTAGTGTAAAGTCAGTGGCTCTAGTCTAAAGTCAGTGGCTCTAGTGTAAAGTCAGTGGCTCTAGTCTAAAGTCAGTGGTGCTAGTCTAAAGTCAGTGGTGCTAGTCTAAAGTCAGTGGCTCTAGTCTAAAGTCAGTGGTGCTAGTCTAAAGTCAGTGGTGCTAGTCTAAAGTCAGTGGCTGTAGTCTAAAGTCAGTGGTGCCAGTCTAAAGTCAGTGGTGCTAGTCTAAAGTCAGTGGCTCTAGTCTAAAGTCAGTGGTGCTAGTCTAAAGTCAGTGGTGCTAGTCTAAAGTCAGTGATTCTAGTCTAAAGTCAGTGGTGCTAGTCTAAAGTCAGTGATTCTAGTCTAAAGTCAGTGACTCTAGTCTAAAGTCAGTGGTGCTAGTCTAAAGTCAGTGACTCTAGTCTGAAGTCAGTGACTCTAGTCTAAAGTCAGTGGTGCTAGTCTAAAGTCAGTGGCTCTAGTGTAAAGTCAGTGACTCTAGTCTAAAGTCAGTGGTGCTAGTCTAAAGTCAGTGACTCTAGTGTAAAGTCAGTGACTCTAGTGTAAAGTCAGTGGCTCTAGTCTAAAGTCAGTGGTGCTAGTCTAAAGTCAGTGGTGCTAGTCTAAAGTCAGTGGCTCTAGTCTAAAGTCAGTGGTGCTAGTCTAAAGTCAGTGGTGCTAGTCTAAAGTCAGTGATTCTAGTCTAAAGTCAGTGATTCTAGTCTAAAGTCAGTGGTGCTAGTCTAAAGTCAGTGGCTCTAGTCTAAAGTCAGTGACTCTAGTCTAAAGTCAGTGGAGCTAGTCTAAAGTCAGTGACTCTAGTCTAAAGTCAGTGGTGCTAGTCTAAAGTCAGTGGCTCTAGTCTAAAGTCAGTGACTCTAGTCTAAAGTCAGTGGAGCTAGTCTAAAGTCAGTGACTCTAGTCTAAAGTCAGTGGTGCTAGTCTAAAGTCAGTGGCTCTAGTGTAAAGTCAGTGACTCTAGTGTAAAGTCAGTGACTCTAGTCTAAAGTCAGTGGTGGTAGTCTAAAGTCAGTGGCTCTAGTGTAAAGTCAGTGACTCTAGTCTAAAGTCAGTGGTGCTAGTCTAAAGTCAGTGGTGCTAGTCTAAAGTCAGTGACTCTAGTCTAAAGTCAGTGACTCTAGTCTAAAGTCAGTGGAGCTAGTCTAAAGTCAGTGACTCTAGTCTAAAGTCAGTGACTCTAGTCTAAAGTCAGTGGTGCTAGTCTAAAGTCAGTGACTCGAGTGTAAAGTCAGTGACTCTAGTGTAAAGTCAGTGGTGCTAGTCTAAAGTCAGTGACTCGAGTGTAAAGTCAGTGACTCTAGTGTAAAGTCAGTGACTCTAGTCTAAAGTCAGTGGTGGTAGTCTAAAGTCAGTGGCTCTAGTGTAAAGTCAGTGACTCTAGTCTAAAGTCAGTGGTGCTAGTCTAAAGTCAGTGGTGCTAGTCTAAAGTCAGTGACTCTAGTCTAAAGTCAGTGGTGCTAGTCTAAAGTCAGTGGTGCTAGTCTAAAGTCAGTGGCTCTAGTCTGAAGTCAGTGGTGCTAGTCTAAAGTCAGCGGTCCTAGTCTAAAGTCAGTGGTGCTAGTCTAAAGTCAGTGGCTCTAGTCTAAAGTCAGTGGCTCTAGTCTAAAGTCAGTGGTGCTAGTCTAAAGTCAGTGGTGCTAGTCTAAAGTCAGTGGCTGTAGTCTAAAGTCAGTGGTGCTAGTCTAAAGTCAGTGGTGCTAGTCTAAAGTCAGTGGCTCTAGTGTAAAGTCAGTGACTCTAGTCTAAAGTCAGTGGTGCTAGTCTAAAGTCAGTGACTCTAGTGTAAAGTCAGTGACTCTAGTGTAAAGTCAGTGGCTCTAGTCTAAAGTCAGTGGTGCTAGTCTAAAGTCAGTGGTGCTAGTCTAAAGTCAGTGGCTCTAGTCTAAAGTCAGTGGTGCTAGTCTAAAGTCAGTGGTGCTAGTCTAAAGTCAGTGATTCTAGTCTAAAGTCAGTGATTCTAGTCTAAAGTCAGTGGTGCTAGTCTAAAGTCAGTGGCTCTAGTCTAAAGTCAGTGACTCTAGTCTAAAGTCAGTGGAGCTAGTCTAAAGTCAGTGACTCTAGTCTAAAGTCAGTGGTGCTAGTCTAAAGTCAGTGGCTCTAGTCTAAAGTCAGTGACTCTAGTCTAAAGTCAGTGGAGCTAGTCTAAAGTCAGTGACTCTAGTCTAAAGTCAGTGGTGCTAGTCTAAAGTCAGTGGCTCTAGTGTAAAGTCAGTGACTCTAGTGTAAAGTCAGTGACTCTAGTCTAAAGTCAGTGGTGGTAGTCTAAAGTCAGTGGCTCTAGTGTAAAGTCAGTGACTCTAGTCTAAAGTCAGTGGTGCTAGTCTAAAGTCAGTGGTGCTAGTCTAAAGTCAGTGACTCTAGTCTAAAGTCAGTGACTCTAGTCTAAAGTCAGTGGAGCTAGTCTAAAGTCAGTGACTCTAGTCTAAAGTCAGTGACTCTAGTCTAAAGTCAGTGGTGCTAGTCTAAAGTCAGTGACTCGAGTGTAAAGTCAGTGACTCTAGTGTAAAGTCAGTGGTGCTAGTCTAAAGTCAGTGACTCGAGTGTAAAGTCAGTGACTCTAGTGTAAAGTCAGTGACTCTAGTCTAAAGTCAGTGGTGGTAGTCTAAAGTCAGTGGCTCTAGTGTAAAGTCAGTGACTCTAGTCTAAAGTCAGTGGTGCTAGTCTAAAGTCAGTGGTGCTAGTCTAAAGTCAGTGACTCTAGTCTAAAGTCAGTGGTGCTAGTCTAAAGTCAGTGGTGCTAGTCTAAAGTCAGTGGCTCTAGTCTGAAGTCAGTGGTGCTAGTCTAAAGTCAGCGGTCCTAGTCTAAAGTCAGTGGTGCTAGTCTAAAGTCAGTGGCTCTAGTCTAAAGTCAGTGGCTCTAGTCTAAAGTCAGTGGTGCTAGTCTAAAGTCAGTGGTGCTAGTCTAAAGTCAGTGGCTGTAGTCTAAAGTCAGTGGTGCTAGTCTAAAGTCAGTGGTGCTAGTCTAAAGTCAGTGGCTCTAGTCTAAAGTCAGTGGTGCTAGTCTAAAGTCAGTGGCTCTAGTCTAAAGTCAGTGGTGCTAGTCTAAAGTCAGTGGTGCTAGTCTAAAGTCAGTGATTCTAGTCTAAAGTCAGTAACTCTAGTCTAAAGTCAGTGGTGCTAGTCTAAAGTCAGTGGCTCTAGTCTAAAGTCAGTGACTCTAGTCTAAAGTCAGTTGAGCTAGTCTAAAGTCAGTGACTCTAGTCTAAAGTCAGTGACTCTAGTCTAAAGTCAGTGGTGCTAGTCTAAAGTCAGTGGCTCTAGTGTAAAGTCAGTGACTCTAGTCTAAAATCAGTGGTGCTAGTCTAAAGTGAGTGGTGCTAGTCTAAAGTCAGTGGTGCTAGTCTAAAGTCAGTGGCGCTAGTCTTAAGTCAGTGGCTCTAGTCTAAAGTCAGTGGTGCTAGTCTAAAGTCAGTAGCGCTAGTCTAAAGTCAGTGGCTCTAGTCTAAAGTCAGTGGTGCTAGTCTAAAGTCAGTGGCGCTAGTCTTAAGTCAGTGGCTCTAGTCTAAAGTCAGTAGCGCTAGTCTAAAGTCAGTGGCTCTAGTCTAAAGTCAGTGGCTCTAGTCTAAAGTCAGTGGCGCTAGTCTAAAGTCAGTGGCGCTAGTCTAAAGTCAGTGGTGCTAGTCTAAAGTCAGTGGCGCTAGTCTAAAGTCAGTGACGTTAGTCTAAAGTCAGTGGTGCTAGTCTAAAGTCAGTGACTTTAGTCTAAAGTCAGTGGTGCTATTCTAAAGTCAGTGGTGCTAGTCTAAAGTCAGTGACTCTAGTCTAAAGTCAGTGGTGCTAGTCTAAAGTCAGTGGTGCTAGTCTAAAGTCAGTGGCTCTAGTCTGAAGTCAGTGGTGCTAGTCTAAAGTTAGCGGTCCTAGTCTAAAGTCAGTGGTGCTAGTCTAAAGTCAGTGGCTCTAGTCTAAAGTCAGTGGTGCTAGTCTAAAGTCAGTGGTGCTAGTCTAAAGTCAGTGGCTCTAGTCTAAAGTCAGTGGTGCTAGTCTAAAGTCAGTGGTGCTAGTCTAAAGTCAGTGATTCTAGTCTAAAGTCAGTGATTCTAGTCTAAAGTCAGTGACTCTAGTCTAAAGTCAGTGGTGCTAGTCTAAAGTCAGTGGCTCTAGTCTAAAGTCAGTGACTCTAGTCTAAAGTCAGTGGAGCTAGTCTAAAGTCAGTGACTCTAGTCTAAAGTCAGTGGTGCTAGTCTAAAGTCAGTGGCTCTAGTGTAAAGTCAGTGACTCTAGTGTAAAGTCAGTGACTCTAGTCTAAAGTCAGTGGTGGTAGTCTAAAGTCAGTGGCTCTAGTGTAAAGTCAGTGACTCTAGTCTAAAGTCAGTGACTCTAGTCTAAAGTCAGTGACTCTAGTCTAAAGTCAGTGGAGCTAGTCTAAAGTCAGTGGAGCTAGTCTAAAGTCAGTGACTCTAGTCTAAAGTCAGTGACTCTAGTCTAAAGTCAGTGGTGCTAGTCTAAAGTCAGTGACTCGAGTGTAAAGTCAGTGACTCTAGTGTAAAGTCAGTGACTCTAGTCTAAAGTCAGTGGTGGTAGTCTAAAGTCAGTGGCTCTAGTGTAAAGTCAGTGACTCTAGTCTAAAGTCAGTGGTGCTAGTCTAAAGTCAGTGGTGCTAGTCTAAAGTCAGTGACTCTAGTCTAAAGTCAGTGGTGCTAGTCTAAAGTCAGTGGTGCTAGTCTAAAGTCAGTGGCTCTAGTCTGAAGTCAGTGGTGCTAGTCTAAAGTCAGCGGTCCTAGTCTAAAGTCAGTGGTGCTAGTCTAAAGTCAGTGGCTCTAGTCTAAAGTCAGTGGCTCTAGTCTAAAGTCAGTGGTGCTAGTCTAAAGTCAGTGACTCGAGTGTAAAGTCAGTGACTCTAGTGTAAAGTCAGTGACTCTAGTCTAAAGTCAGTGGTGGTAGTCTAAAGTCAGTGGCTCTAGTGTAAAGTCAGTGACTCTAGTCTAAAGTCAGTGGTGCTAGTCTAAAGTCAGTGGTGCTAGTCTAAAGTCAGTGACTCTAGTCTAAAGTCAGTGGTGCTAGTCTAAAGTCAGTGGTGCTAGTCTAAAGTCAGTGACTCGAGTGTAAAGTCAGTGACTCTAGTGTAAAGTCAGTGGTGCTAGTCTAAAGTCAGTGACTCGAGTGTAAAGTCAGTGACTCTAGTGTAAAGTCAGTGACTCTAGTCTAAAGTCAGTGGTGGTAGTCTAAAGTCAGTGGCTCTAGTGTAAAGTCAGTGACTCTAGTCTAAAGTCAGTGGTGCTAGTCTAAAGTCAGTGGTGCTAGTCTAAAGTCAGTGACTCTAGTCTAAAGTCAGTGGTGCTAGTCTAAAGTCAGTGGTGCTAGTCTAAAGTCAGTGGCTCTAGTCTGAAGTCAGTGGTGCTAGTCTAAAGTCAGCGGTCCTAGTCTAAAGTCAGTGGTGCTAGTCTAAAGTCAGTGGCTCTAGTCTAAAGTCAGTGGCTCTAGTCTAAAGTCAGTGGTGCTAGTCTAAAGTCAGTGGTGCTAGTCTAAAGTCAGTGGCTGTAGTCTAAAGTCAGTGGTGCTAGTCTAAAGTCAGTGGTGCTAGTCTAAAGTCAGTGGCTCTAGTGTAAAGTCAGTGACTCTAGTCTAAAGTCAGTGGTGCTAGTCTAAAGTCAGTGACTCTAGTGTAAAGTCAGTGACTCTAGTGTAAAGTCAGTGGCTCTAGTCTAAAGTCAGTGGTGCTAGTCTAAAGTCAGTGGTGCTAGTCTAAAGTCAGTGGCTCTAGTCTAAAGTCAGTGGTGCTAGTCTAAAGTCAGTGGTGCTAGTCTAAAGTCAGTGATTCTAGTCTAAAGTCAGTGATTCTAGTCTAAAGTCAGTGGTGCTAGTCTAAAGTCAGTGGCTCTAGTCTAAAGTCAGTGACTCTAGTCTAAAGTCAGTGGAGCTAGTCTAAAGTCAGTGACTCTAGTCTAAAGTCAGTGGTGCTAGTCTAAAGTCAGTGGCTCTAGTCTAAAGTCAGTGACTCTAGTCTAAAGTCAGTGGAGCTAGTCTAAAGTCAGTGACTCTAGTCTAAAGTCAGTGGTGCTAGTCTAAAGTCAGTGGCTCTAGTGTAAAGTCAGTGACTCTAGTGTAAAGTCAGTGACTCTAGTCTAAAGTCAGTGGTGGTAGTCTAAAGTCAGTGGCTCTAGTGTAAAGTCAGTGACTCTAGTCTAAAGTCAGTGGTGCTAGTCTAAAGTCAGTGGTGCTAGTCTAAAGTCAGTGACTCTAGTCTAAAGTCAGTGACTCTAGTCTAAAGTCAGTGGAGCTAGTCTAAAGTCAGTGACTCTAGTCTAAAGTCAGTGACTCTAGTCTAAAGTCAGTGGTGCTAGTCTAAAGTCAGTGACTCGAGTGTAAAGTCAGTGACTCTAGTGTAAAGTCAGTGGTGCTAGTCTAAAGTCAGTGACTCGAGTGTAAAGTCAGTGACTCTAGTGTAAAGTCAGTGACTCTAGTCTAAAGTCAGTGGTGGTAGTCTAAAGTCAGTGGCTCTAGTGTAAAGTCAGTGACTCTAGTCTAAAGTCAGTGGTGCTAGTCTAAAGTCAGTGGTGCTAGTCTAAAGTCAGTGACTCTAGTCTAAAGTCAGTGGTGCTAGTCTAAAGTCAGTGGTGCTAGTCTAAAGTCAGTGGCTCTAGTCTGAAGTCAGTGGTGCTAGTCTAAAGTCAGCGGTCCTAGTCTAAAGTCAGTGGTGCTAGTCTAAAGTCAGTGGCTCTAGTCTAAAGTCAGTGGCTCTAGTCTAAAGTCAGTGGTGCTAGTCTAAAGTCAGTGGTGCTAGTCTAAAGTCAGTGGCTGTAGTCTAAAGTCAGTGGTGCTAGTCTAAAGTCAGTGGTGCTAGTCTAAAGTCAGTGGCTCTAGTCTAAAGTCAGTGGTGCTAGTCTAAAGTCAGTGGCTCTAGTCTAAAGTCAGTGGTGCTAGTCTAAAGTCAGTGGTGCTAGTCTAAAGTCAGTGATTCTAGTCTAAAGTCAGTAACTCTAGTCTAAAGTCAGTGGTGCTAGTCTAAAGTCAGTGGCTCTAGTCTAAAGTCAGTGACTCTAGTCTAAAGTCAGTTGAGCTAGTCTAAAGTCAGTGACTCTAGTCTAAAGTCAGTGACTCTAGTCTAAAGTCAGTGGTGCTAGTCTAAAGTCAGTGGCTCTAGTGTAAAGTCAGTGACTCTAGTCTAAAATCAGTGGTGCTAGTCTAAAGTGAGTGGTGCTAGTCTAAAGTCAGTGGTGCTAGTCTAAAGTCAGTGGCGCTAGTCTTAAGTCAGTGGCTCTAGTCTAAAGTCAGTGGTGCTAGTCTAAAGTCAGTAGCGCTAGTCTAAAGTCAGTGGCTCTAGTCTAAAGTCAGTGGTGCTAGTCTAAAGTCAGTGGCGCTAGTCTTAAGTCAGTGGCTCTAGTCTAAAGTCAGTAGCGCTAGTCTAAAGTCAGTGGCTCTAGTCTAAAGTCAGTGGCTCTAGTCTAAAGTCAGTGGCGCTAGTCTAAAGTCAGTGGCGCTAGTCTAAAGTCAGTGGTGCTAGTCTAAAGTCAGTGGCGCTAGTCTAAAGTCAGTGACGTTAGTCTAAAGTCAGTGGTGCTAGTCTAAAGTCAGTGACTTTAGTCTAAAGTCAGTGGTGCTATTCTAAAGTCAGTGGTGCTAGTCTAAAGTCAGTGGTGCTAGTCTAAAGTCAGTGATTCTAGTCTAAAGTCAGTGACTCTAGTCTAAAGTCAGTGGTGCTAGTCTAAAGTCAGTGGCTCTAGTCTAAAGTCAGCGACTCTAGTCTAAAGTCAGTGGAGCTAGTCTAAAGTCAGTGACTCTAGTCTAAAGTCAGTGGTGCTAGCCTAAAGTCAGTGGCTCTAGTGTAAAGTCAGTGACTCTAGTGTAAAGTCAGTGACTCTAGTCTAAAGTCAGTGGTGGTAGTCTAAAGTCAGTGGCTCTAGTGTAAAGTCAGTGACTCTAGTCTAAAGTCAGTGGTGCTAGTCTAAAGTCAGTGACTCTAGTCTAAAGTCAGTGACTCTAGTCTAAAGTCAGTGGTGCTAGTCTAAAGTCAGTGGTGCTAGTTTAAAGTCAGTGGTGCTAGTCTAAAGTCAGTGACTCTAGTCTAAAGTCAGTGGTGCTAGTGTAAAGTCAGTGGCTCTAGTCTAAAGTCAGTGGCTCTAGTGTAAAGTCAGTGGCTCTAGTCTAAAGTCAGTGGTGCTAGTCTAAAGTCAGTGGTGCTAGTCTAAAGTCAGTGGCTCTAGTCTAAAGTCAGTGGTGCTAGTCTAAAGTCAGTGGTGCTAGTCTAAAGTCAGTGGCTGTAGTCTAAAGTCAGTGGTGCCAGTCTAAAGTCAGTGGTGCTAGTCTAAAGTCAGTGGCTCTAGTCTAAAGTCAGTGGTGCTAGTCTAAAGTCAGTGGCTCTAGTCTAAAGTCAGTGGTGCTAGTCTAAAGTCAGTGGTGCTAGTCTAAAGTCAGTGATTCTAGTCTAAAGTCAGTGACTCTAGTCTAAAGTCAGTGGTGCTAGTCTAAAGTCAGTGACTCTAGTCTGAAGTCAGTGACTCTAGTCTAAAGTCAGTGGTGCTAGTCTAAAGTCAGTGGCTCTAGTGTAAAGTCAGTGACTCTAGTCTAAAGTCAGTGGTGCTAGTCTAAAGTCAGTGACTCTAGTGTAAAGTCAGTGACTCTAGTGTAAAGTCAGTGGCTCTAGTCTAAAGTCAGTGGTGCTAGTCTAAAGTCAGTGGTGCTAGTCTAAAGTCAGTGGCTCTAGTCTAAAGTCAGTGGTGCTAGTCTAAAGTCAGTGGTGCTAGTCTAAAGTCAGTGATTCTAGTCTAAAGTCAGTGATTCTAGTCTAAAGTCAGTGGTGCTAGTCTAAAGTCAGTGGCTCTAGTCTAAAGTCAGTGACTCTAGTCTAAAGTCAGTGGAGCTAGTCTAAAGTCAGTGACTCTAGTCTAAAGTCAGTGGTGCTAGTCTAAAGTCAGTGGCTCTAGTCTAAAGTCAGTGACTCTAGTCTAAAGTCAGTGGAGCTAGTCTAAAGTCAGTGACTCTAGTCTAAAGTCAGTGGTGCTAGTCTAAAGTCAGTGGCTCTAGTGTAAAGTCAGTGACTCTAGTGTAAAGTCAGTGACTCTAGTCTAAAGTCAGTGGTGGTAGTCTAAAGTCAGTGGCTCTAGTGTAAAGTCAGTGACTCTAGTCTAAAGTCAGTGGTGCTAGTCTAAAGTCAGTGGTGCTAGTCTAAAGTCAGTGACTCTAGTCTAAAGTCAGTGACTCTAGTCTAAAGTCAGTGGAGCTAGTCTAAAGTCAGTGACTCTAGTCTAAAGTCAGTGACTCTAGTCTAAAGTCAGTGGTGCTAGTCTAAAGTCAGTGACTCGAGTGTAAAGTCAGTGACTCTAGTGTAAAGTCAGTGGTGCTAGTCTAAAGTCAGTGACTCGAGTGTAAAGTCAGTGACTCTAGTGTAAAGTCAGTGACTCTAGTCTAAAGTCAGTGGTGGTAGTCTAAAGTCAGTGGCTCTAGTGTAAAGTCAGTGACTCTAGTCTAAAGTCAGTGGTGCTAGTCTAAAGTCAGTGGTGCTAGTCTAAAGTCAGTGACTCTAGTCTAAAGTCAGTGGTGCTAGTCTAAAGTCAGTGGTGCTAGTCTAAAGTCAGTGGCTCTAGTCTGAAGTCAGTGGTGCTAGTCTAAAGTCAGCGGTCCTAGTCTAAAGTCAGTGGTGCTAGTCTAAAGTCAGTGGCTCTAGTCTAAAGTCAGTGGCTCTAGTCTAAAGTCAGTGGTGCTAGTCTAAAGTCAGTGGTGCTAGTCTAAAGTCAGTGGCTGTAGTCTAAAGTCAGTGGTGCTAGTCTAAAGTCAGTGGTGCTAGTCTAAAGTCAGTGGCTCTAGTGTAAAGTCAGTGACTCTAGTCTAAAGTCAGTGGTGCTAGTCTAAAGTCAGTGACTCTAGTGTAAAGTCAGTGACTCTAGTGTAAAGTCAGTGGCTCTAGTCTAAAGTCAGTGGTGCTAGTCTAAAGTCAGTGGTGCTAGTCTAAAGTCAGTGGCTCTAGTCTAAAGTCAGTGGTGCTAGTCTAAAGTCAGTGGTGCTAGTCTAAAGTCAGTGATTCTAGTCTAAAGTCAGTGACTCTAGTCTAAAGTCAGTGGTGCTAGCCTAAAGTCAGTGGCTCTAGTGTAAAGTCAGTGACTCTAGTGTAAAGTCAGTGACTCTAGTCTAAAGTCAGTGGTGGTAGTCTAAAGTCAGTGGCTCTAGTGTAAAGTCAGTGACTCTAGTCTAAAGTCAGTGGTGCTAGTCTAAAGTCAGTGACTCTAGTCTAAAGTCAGTGACTCTAGTCTAAAGTCAGTGGTGCTAGTCTAAAGTCAGTGGTGCTAGTTTAAAGTCAGTGGTGCTAGTCTAAAGTCAGTGACTCTAGTCTAAAGTCAGTGGTGCTAGTGTAAAGTCAGTGGCTCTAGTCTAAAGTCAGTGGCTCTAGTGTAAAGTCAGTGGCTCTAGTCTAAAGTCAGTGGTGCTAGTCTAAAGTCAGTGGTGCTAGTCTAAAGTCAGTGGCTCTAGTCTAAAGTCAGTGGTGCTAGTCTAAAGTCAGTGGTGCTAGTCTAAAGTCAGTGGCTGTAGTCTAAAGTCAGTGGTGCCAGTCTAAAGTCAGTGGTGCTAGTCTAAAGTCAGTGGCTCTAGTCTAAAGTCAGTGGTGCTAGTCTAAAGTCAGTGGCTCTAGTCTAAAGTCAGTGGTGCTAGTCTAAAGTCAGTGGTGCTAGTCTAAAGTCAGTGATTCTAGTCTAAAGTCAGTGACTCTAGTCTAAAGTCAGTGGTGCTAGTCTAAAGTCAGTGACTCTAGTCTGAAGTCAGTGACTCTAGTCTAAAGTCAGTGGTGCTAGTCTAAAGTCAGTGGCTCTAGTGTAAAGTCAGTGACTCTAGTCTAAAGTCAGTGGTGCTAGTCTAAAGTCAGTGACTCTAGTGTAAAGTCAGTGACTCTAGTGTAAAGTCAGTGGCTCTAGTCTAAAGTCAGTGGTGCTAGTCTAAAGTCAGTGGTGCTAGTCTAAAGTCAGTGGCTCTAGTCTAAAGTCAGTGGTGCTAGTCTAAAGTCAGTGGTGCTAGTCTAAAGTCAGTGATTCTAGTCTAAAGTCAGTGATTCTAGTCTAAAGTCAGTGGTGCTAGTCTAAAGTCAGTGGCTCTAGTCTAAAGTCAGTGACTCTAGTCTAAAGTCAGTGGAGCTAGTCTAAAGTCAGTGACTCTAGTCTAAAGTCAGTGGTGCTAGTCTAAAGTCAGTGGCTCTAGTCTAAAGTCAGTGACTCTAGTCTAAAGTCAGTGGAGCTAGTCTAAAGTCAGTGACTCTAGTCTAAAGTCAGTGGTGCTAGTCTAAAGTCAGTGGCTCTAGTGTAAAGTCAGTGACTCTAGTGTAAAGTCAGTGACTCTAGTCTAAAGTCAGTGGTGGTAGTCTAAAGTCAGTGGCTCTAGTGTAAAGTCAGTGACTCTAGTCTAAAGTCAGTGGTGCTAGTCTAAAGTCAGTGGTGCTAGTCTAAAGTCAGTGACTCTAGTCTAAAGTCAGTGACTCTAGTCTAAAGTCAGTGGAGCTAGTCTAAAGTCAGTGACTCTAGTCTAAAGTCAGTGACTCTAGTCTAAAGTCAGTGGTGCTAGTCTAAAGTCAGTGACTCGAGTGTAAAGTCAGTGACTCTAGTGTAAAGTCAGTGGTGCTAGTCTAAAGTCAGTGACTCGAGTGTAAAGTCAGTGACTCTAGTGTAAAGTCAGTGACTCTAGTCTAAAGTCAGTGGTGGTAGTCTAAAGTCAGTGGCTCTAGTGTAAAGTCAGTGACTCTAGTCTAAAGTCAGTGGTGCTAGTCTAAAGTCAGTGGTGCTAGTCTAAAGTCAGTGACTCTAGTCTAAAGTCAGTGGTGCTAGTCTAAAGTCAGTGGTGCTAGTCTAAAGTCAGTGGCTCTAGTCTGAAGTCAGTGGTGCTAGTCTAAAGTCAGCGGTCCTAGTCTAAAGTCAGTGGTGCTAGTCTAAAGTCAGTGGCTCTAGTCTAAAGTCAGTGGCTCTAGTCTAAAGTCAGTGGTGCTAGTCTAAAGTCAGTGGTGCTAGTCTAAAGTCAGTGGCTGTAGTCTAAAGTCAGTGGTGCTAGTCTAAAGTCAGTGGTGCTAGTCTAAAGTCAGTGGCTCTAGTGTAAAGTCAGTGACTCTAGTCTAAAGTCAGTGGTGCTAGTCTAAAGTCAGTGACTCTAGTGTAAAGTCAGTGACTCTAGTGTAAAGTCAGTGGCTCTAGTCTAAAGTCAGTGGTGCTAGTCTAAAGTCAGTGGTGCTAGTCTAAAGTCAGTGGCTCTAGTCTAAAGTCAGTGGTGCTAGTCTAAAGTCAGTGGTGCTAGTCTAAAGTCAGTGATTCTAGTCTAAAGTCAGTGATTCTAGTCTAAAGTCAGTGGTGCTAGTCTAAAGTCAGTGGCTCTAGTCTAAAGTCAGTGACTCTAGTCTAAAGTCAGTGGAGCTAGTCTAAAGTCAGTGACTCTAGTCTAAAGTCAGTGGTGCTAGTCTAAAGTCAGTGGCTCTAGTCTAAAGTCAGTGACTCTAGTCTAAAGTCAGTGGAGCTAGTCTAAAGTCAGTGACTCTAGTCTAAAGTCAGTGGTGCTAGTCTAAAGTCAGTGGCTCTAGTGTAAAGTCAGTGACTCTAGTGTAAAGTCAGTGACTCTAGTCTAAAGTCAGTGGTGGTAGTCTAAAGTCAGTGGCTCTAGTGTAAAGTCAGTGACTCTAGTCTAAAGTCAGTGGTGCTAGTCTAAAGTCAGTGGTGCTAGTCTAAAGTCAGTGACTCTAGTCTAAAGTCAGTGACTCTAGTCTAAAGTCAGTGGAGCTAGTCTAAAGTCAGTGACTCTAGTCTAAAGTCAGTGACTCTAGTCTAAAGTCAGTGGTGCTAGTCTAAAGTCAGTGACTCGAGTGTAAAGTCAGTGACTCTAGTGTAAAGTCAGTGGTGCTAGTCTAAAGTCAGTGACTCGAGTGTAAAGTCAGTGACTCTAGTGTAAAGTCAGTGACTCTAGTCTAAAGTCAGTGGTGGTAGTCTAAAGTCAGTGGCTCTAGTGTAAAGTCAGTGACTCTAGTCTAAAGTCAGTGGTGCTAGTCTAAAGTCAGTGGTGCTAGTCTAAAGTCAGTGACTCTAGTCTAAAGTCAGTGGTGCTAGTCTAAAGTCAGTGGTGCTAGTCTAAAGTCAGTGGCTCTAGTCTGAAGTCAGTGGTGCTAGTCTAAAGTCAGCGGTCCTAGTCTAAAGTCAGTGGTGCTAGTCTAAAGTCAGTGGCTCTAGTCTAAAGTCAGTGGCTCTAGTCTAAAGTCAGTGGTGCTAGTCTAAAGTCAGTGGTGCTAGTCTAAAGTCAGTGGCTGTAGTCTAAAGTCAGTGGTGCTAGTCTAAAGTCAGTGGTGCTAGTCTAAAGTCAGTGGCTCTAGTCTAAAGTCAGTGGTGCTAGTCTAAAGTCAGTGGCTCTAGTCTAAAGTCAGTGGTGCTAGTCTAAAGTCAGTGGTGCTAGTCTAAAGTCAGTGATTCTAGTCTAAAGTCAGTAACTCTAGTCTAAAGTCAGTGGTGCTAGTCTAAAGTCAGTGGCTCTAGTCTAAAGTCAGTGACTCTAGTCTAAAGTCAGTTGAGCTAGTCTAAAGTCAGTGACTCTAGTCTAAAGTCAGTGACTCTAGTCTAAAGTCAGTGGTGCTAGTCTAAAGTCAGTGGCTCTAGTGTAAAGTCAGTGACTCTAGTCTAAAATCAGTGGTGCTAGTCTAAAGTGAGTGGTGCTAGTCTAAAGTCAGTGGTGCTAGTCTAAAGTCAGTGGCGCTAGTCTTAAGTCAGTGGCTCTAGTCTAAAGTCAGTGGTGCTAGTCTAAAGTCAGTAGCGCTAGTCTAAAGTCAGTGGCTCTAGTCTAAAGTCAGTGGTGCTAGTCTAAAGTCAGTGGCGCTAGTCTTAAGTCAGTGGCTCTAGTCTAAAGTCAGTAGCGCTAGTCTAAAGTCAGTGGCTCTAGTCTAAAGTCAGTGGCTCTAGTCTAAAGTCAGTGGCGCTAGTCTAAAGTCAGTGGCGCTAGTCTAAAGTCAGTGGTGCTAGTCTAAAGTCAGTGGCGCTAGTCTAAAGTCAGTGACGTTAGTCTAAAGTCAGTGGTGCTAGTCTAAAGTCAGTGACTTTAGTCTAAAGTCAGTGGTGCTATTCTAAAGTCAGTGGTGCTAGTCTAAAGTCAGTGACTCTAGTCTAAAGTCAGTGGTGCTAGTCTAAAGTCAGTGGTGCTAGTCTAAAGTCAGTGGCTCTAGTCTGAAGTCAGTGGTGCTAGTCTAAAGTTAGCGGTCCTAGTCTAAAGTCAGTGGTGCTAGTCTAAAGTCAGTGGCTCTAGTCTAAAGTCAGTGGTGCTAGTCTAAAGTCAGTGGTGCTAGTCTAAAGTCAGTGGCTCTAGTCTAAAGTCAGTGGTGCTAGTCTAAAGTCAGTGGTGCTAGTCTAAAGTCAGTGATTCTAGTCTAAAGTCAGTGATTCTAGTCTAAAGTCAGTGACTCTAGTCTAAAGTCAGTGGTGCTAGTCTAAAGTCAGTGGCTCTAGTCTAAAGTCAGTGACTCTAGTCTAAAGTCAGTGGAGCTAGTCTAAAGTCAGTGACTCTAGTCTAAAGTCAGTGGTGCTAGTCTAAAGTCAGTGGCTCTAGTGTAAAGTCAGTGACTCTAGTGTAAAGTCAGTGACTCTAGTCTAAAGTCAGTGGTGGTAGTCTAAAGTCAGTGGCTCTAGTGTAAAGTCAGTGACTCTAGTCTAAAGTCAGTGACTCTAGTCTAAAGTCAGTGACTCTAGTCTAAAGTCAGTGGAGCTAGTCTAAAGTCAGTGGAGCTAGTCTAAAGTCAGTGACTCTAGTCTAAAGTCAGTGACTCTAGTCTAAAGTCAGTGGTGCTAGTCTAAAGTCAGTGACTCGAGTGTAAAGTCAGTGACTCTAGTGTAAAGTCAGTGACTCTAGTCTAAAGTCAGTGGTGGTAGTCTAAAGTCAGTGGCTCTAGTGTAAAGTCAGTGACTCTAGTCTAAAGTCAGTGGTGCTAGTCTAAAGTCAGTGGTGCTAGTCTAAAGTCAGTGACTCTAGTCTAAAGTCAGTGGTGCTAGTCTAAAGTCAGTGGTGCTAGTCTAAAGTCAGTGGCTCTAGTCTGAAGTCAGTGGTGCTAGTCTAAAGTCAGCGGTCCTAGTCTAAAGTCAGTGGTGCTAGTCTAAAGTCAGTGGCTCTAGTCTAAAGTCAGTGGCTCTAGTCTAAAGTCAGTGGTGCTAGTCTAAAGTCAGTGACTCGAGTGTAAAGTCAGTGACTCTAGTGTAAAGTCAGTGACTCTAGTCTAAAGTCAGTGGTGGTAGTCTAAAGTCAGTGGCTCTAGTGTAAAGTCAGTGACTCTAGTCTAAAGTCAGTGGTGCTAGTCTAAAGTCAGTGGTGCTAGTCTAAAGTCAGTGACTCTAGTCTAAAGTCAGTGGTGCTAGTCTAAAGTCAGTGGTGCTAGTCTAAAGTCAGTGGCTCTAGTCTGAAGTCAGTGGTGCTAGTCTAAAGTCAGCGGTCCTAGTCTAAAGTCAGTGGTGCTAGTCTAAAGTCAGTGGCTCTAGTCTAAAGTCAGTGGCTCTAGTCTAAAGTCAGTGGTGCTAGTCTAAAGTCAGTGGTGCTAGTCTAAAGTCAGTGGCTGTAGTCTAAAGTCAGTGGTGCCAGTCTAAAGTCAGTGGTGCTTGTCTAAAGTCAGTGGCTCTAGTCTAAAGTCAGTGGTGCTAGTCTAAAGTCAGTGGCTCTAGTCTAAAGTCAGTGGTGCTAGTCTAAAGTCAGTGGTGCTAGTCTAAAGTCAGTGATTCTAGTCTAAAGTCAGTGACTCTAGTCTAAAGTCAGTGGTGCTAGTCTAAAGTCAGTGGCTCTAGTCTAAAGTCAGTGACTCTAGTCTAAAGTCAGTTGAGCTAGTCTAAAGTCAGTGACTCTAGTCTGAAGTCAGTGACTCTAGTCTAAAGTCAGTGGTGCTAGTCTAAAGTCAGTGGCTCTAGTGTAAAGTCAGTGACTCTAGTCTAAAGTCAGTGGTGCTAGTCTAAAGTCAGTGACTCTAGTGTAAAGTCAGTGACTCTAGTGTAAAGTCAGTGGCTCTAGTCTAAAGTCAGTGGTGCTAGTCTAAAGTCAGTGGTGCTAGTCTAAAGTCAGTGGCTCTAGTCTAAAGTCAGTGGTGCTAGTCTAAAGTCAGTGGTGCTAGTCTAAAGTCAGTGATTCTAGTCTAAAGTCAGTGATTCTAGTCTAAAGTCAGTGACTCTAGTCTAAAGTCAGTGGTGCTAGTCTAAAGTCAGTGGCTCTAGTCTAAAGTCAGTGACTCTAGTCTAAAGTCAGTGGAGCTAGTCTAAAGTCAGTGACTCTAGTCTAAAGTCAGTGGTGCTAGTCTAAAGTCAGTGGCTCTAGTCTAAAGTCAGTGACTCTAGTCTAAAGTCAGTGGAGCTAGTCTAAAGTCAGTGACTCTAGTCTAAAGTCAGTGGTGCTAGTCTAAAGTCAGTGGCTCTAGTGTAAAGTCAGTGACTCTAGTGTAAAGTCAGTGACTCTAGTCTAAAGTCAGTGGTGGTAGTCTAAAGTCAGTGGCTCTAGTGTAAAGTCAGTGACTCTAGTCTAAAGTCAGTGGTGCTAGTCTAAAGTCAGTGGTGCTAGTCTAAAGTCAGTGACTCTAGTCTAAAGTCAGTGGAGCTAGTCTAAAGTCAGTGACTCTAGTCTAAAGTCAGTGGTGCTAGTCTAAAGTCAGTGACTCGAGTGTAAAGTCAGTGACTCTAGTGTAAAGTCAGTGACTCTAGTCTAAAGTCAGTGGTGGTAGTCTAAAGTCAGTGGCTCTAGTGTAAAGTCAGTGACTAGTCTAAAGTCAGTGGTGCTAGTCTAAAGTCAGTGGTGCTAGTCTAAAGTCAGTGACTCTAGTCTAAAGTCAGTGGTGCTAGTCTAAAGTCAGTGGTGCTAGTCTAAAGTCAGTGGCTGTAGTCTAAAGTCAGTGGTGCCAGTCTAAAGTCAGTGGTGCTAGTCTAAAGTCAGTGGCTCTAGTCTAAAGTCAGTGGTGCTAGTCTAAAGTCAGTGGCTCTAGTCTAAAGTCAGTGGTGCTAGTCTAAAGTCAGTGGTGCTAGTCTAAAGTCAGTGATTCTAGTCTAAAGTCAGTGACTCTAGTCTAAAGTCAGTGGTGCTAGTCAAAAGTCAGTGGCTCTAGTCTAAAGTCAGTGACTCTAGTCTAAAGTCAGTTGAGCTAGTCTAAAGTCAGTGACTCTAGTCTAAAGTCAGTGACTCTAGTCTAAAGTCAGTGGTGCTAGTCTAAAGTCAGTGGCTCTAGTGTAAAGTCAGTGACTCTAGTCTAAAGTCAGTGGTGCTAGTCTAAAGTCAGTGACTCTAGTGTAAAGTCAGTGACTCTAGTGTAAAGTCAGTGACTCTAGTCTAAAGTCAGTGGTGGTAGTCTAAAGTCAGTGGCTCTAGTGTAAAGTCAGTGACTCTAGTGTAAAGTCAGTGGTGCTAGTCTAAAGTCAGTGGTGCTAGTCTAAAGTCAGTGACTCTAGTCTAAAGTCAGTGACTCTAGTCTAAAGTCAGTGGTGCTAGTCTAAAGTCAGTGGTGCTAGTCTAAAGTCAGTGACTCTAGTCTAAAGTCAGTGGTGCTAGTCTAAAGTCAGTGGCTCTAGTCTAAAGTCAGTGGCTCTAGTCTGAAGTCAGTGGTGCTAGTCTTAAGTCAGCGGTCCTAGTCTAAAGTCAGTAGTGCTAGTCTAAAGTCAGTGGCTCTAGTCTAAAGTCAGTGGTGCTAGTCTAAAGTCAGCGGTGCTAGTCTAAAGTCAGTGGTGCTAGTCTAAAGTCAGTGGCTCTAGTCTAAAGTCAGTGGTGCTAGTCTAAAGTCAGTGGTGCTAGTCTAAAGTCAGTGGCTGTAGTCTAAAGTCAGTGGTGCTAGTCTAAAGTCAGTGGCTGTAGTCTAAAGTCAGTGGTGCTAGTCTAAAGTCAGTGGTGCTAGTCTAAAGTCAGTGGCTCTAGTCTAAAGTCAGTGGTGCTAGTCTAAAGTCAGTGGTGCTAGTCTAAAGTCAGTGATTCTAGTCTAAAGTCAGTGACTCTAGTCTAAAGTCAGTGGTGCTAGTCTAAAGTTAGTGGGTCTAGTCTAAAGTCAGTGACTCTAGTCTAAAGTCAGTGGAGCTAGTCTAAAGTCAGTGACTCTAGTCTAAAGTCAGTGACTCTAGTCTAAAGTCAGTGGTGCTAGTCTAAAGTCAGTGGCTCTAGTGTAAAGTCAGTGACTCTAGTCTAAAGTCAGTGGTGCTAGTCTAAAGTCAGTGACTCTAGTGTAAAGTCAGTGACTCTAGTGTAAAGTCAGTGACTCTAGTCTAAAGTCAGTGGTGGTAGTCTAAAGTCAGTGGCTCTAGTGTAAAGTCAGTGACTCTAGTCTAAAGTCAGTGACTCTAGTGTAAAGTCAGTGACTCTAGTCTAAAGTCAGTGGTGGTAGTCTAAAGTCAGTGGCTCTAGTGTAAAGTCAGTGACTCTAGTCTAAAGTCAGTGGTGCTAGTCTAAAGTCAGTGGTGCTAGTCTAAAGTCAGTGACTCTAGTCTAAAGTCAGTGGTGCTAGTCTAAAGTCAGTGGTGCTAGTCTAAAGTCAGTGGCTCTAGTCTGAAGTCAGTGGTGCTAGTCTAAAGTCAGCGGTCCTAGTCTAAAGTCAGTGGTGCTAGTCTAAAGTCAGTGGCTCTAGTCTAAAGTCAGTGGCGCTAGTCTAAAGTCAGTGGTGCTAGTCTAAAGTCAGTGGTGCTAGTCTAAAGTCAGTTGTTCTAGTCTAAAGTCAGTGGCTCTAGTCTAAAGTCAGTGGCTCTAGTCTAAAGTCAGTGGCTCTAGTCTAAAGTCAGTGGTGCTAGTCTAAAGTCAGTGGCGCTAGTCTAAAGTCAGTGGCGCTGGTCTTAAGTCAGTGGCGCTAGTCTAAAGTCAGTGGCGCTAGTCTAAAGTCAGTGGCGCTAGTCTAAAGTCAGTGGCTCTAGTCTAAAGTCAGTGGTGCTAGTCTAAAGTCAGTGGTGCTAGTCTAAAGTCAGTGGCTCTAGTCTAAAGTCAGTGGCTCTAGTCTAAAGTCAGTGGTGCTAGTCTAAAGTCAGTGGCGCTGGTCTTAAGTCAGTGGTGCTAGTCTAAAGTCAGTGGTGCTAGTTTAAAGTCAGTGGTGCTAGTCTAAAGTCAGTGACTCTAGTCTAAAGTCAGTGGTGGTAGTCTAAAGTCAGTGGCTCTAGTGTAAAGTCAGTGACTCTAGTGTAAAGTCAGTGGTGCTAGTCTAAAGTCAGTGGTGCTAGTCTAAAGTCAGTGACTCTAGTCTAAAGTCAGTGACTCTAGTCTAAAGTCAGTGGTGCTAGTCTAAAGTCAGTGGTGCTAGTCTAAAGTCAGTGACTCTAGTCTAAAGTCAGTGGTGCTAGTCTAAAGTCAGTGGCTCTAGTCTAAAGTCAGTGGCTCTAGTCTGAAGTCAGTGGTGCTAGTCTTAAGTCAGCGGTCCTAGTCTAAAGTCAGTAGTGCTAGTCTAAAGTCAGTGGCTCTAGTCTAAAGTCAGTGGTGCTAGTCTAAAGTCAGCGGTGCTAGTCTAAAGTCAGTGGTGCTAGTCTAAAGTCAGTGGCTCTAGTCTAAAGTCAGTGGTGCTAGTCTAAAGTCAGTGGTGCTAGTCTAAAGTCAGTGGCTGTAGTCTAAAGTCAGTGGTGCTAGTCTAAAGTCAGTGGCTGTAGTCTAAAGTCAGTGGTGCTAGTCTAAAGTCAGTGGTGCTAGTCTAAAGTCAGTGGCTCTAGTCTAAAGTCAGTGGTGCTAGTCTAAAGTCAGTGGTGCTAGTCTAAAGTCAGTGATTCTAGTCTAAAGTCAGTGACTCTAGTCTAAAGTCAGTGGTGCTAGTCTAAAGTTAGTGGGTCTAGTCTAAAGTCAGTGACTCTAGTCTAAAGTCAGTGGAGCTAGTCTAAAGTCAGTGACTCTAGTCTAAAGTCAGTGACTCTAGTCTAAAGTCAGTGGTGCTAGTCTAAAGTCAGTGGCTCTAGTGTAAAGTCAGTGACTCTAGTCTAAAGTCAGTGGTGCTAGTCTAAAGTCAGTGACTCTAGTGTAAAGTCAGTGACTCTAGTGTAAAGTCAGTGACTCTAGTCTAAAGTCAGTGGTGGTAGTCTAAAGTCAGTGGCTCTAGTGTAAAGTCAGTGACTCTAGTCTAAAGTCAGTGACTCTAGTGTAAAGTCAGTGACTCTAGTCTAAAGTCAGTGGTGGTAGTCTAAAGTCAGTGGCTCTAGTGTAAAGTCAGTGACTCTAGTCTAAAGTCAGTGGTGCTAGTCTAAAGTCAGTGGTGCTAGTCTAAAGTCAGTGACTCTAGTCTAAAGTCAGTGGTGCTAGTCTAAAGTCAGTGGTGCTAGTCTAAAGTCAGTGGCTCTAGTCTGAAGTCAGTGGTGCTAGTCTAAAGTCAGCGGTCCTAGTCTAAAGTCAGTGGTGCTAGTCTAAAGTCAGTGGCTCTAGTCTAAAGTCAGTGGCGCTAGTCTAAAGTCAGTGGTGCTAGTCTAAAGTCAGTGGTGCTAGTCTAAAGTCAGTTGTTCTAGTCTAAAGTCAGTGGCTCTAGTCTAAAGTCAGTGGCTCTAGTCTAAAGTCAGTGGCTCTAGTCTAAAGTCAGTGGTGCTAGTCTAAAGTCAGTGGCGCTAGTCTAAAGTCAGTGGCGCTGGTCTTAAGTCAGTGGCGCTAGTCTAAAGTCAGTGGCGCTAGTCTAAAGTCAGTGGCGCTAGTCTAAAGTCAGTGGCTCTAGTCTAAAGTCAGTGGTGCTAGTCTAAAGTCAGTGGTGCTAGTCTAAAGTCAGTGGCTCTAGTCTAAAGTCAGTGGCTCTAGTCTAAAGTCAGTGGTGCTAGTCTAAAGTCAGTGGCGCTGGTCTTAAGTCAGTGGTGCTAGTCTAAAGTCAGTGGTGCTAGTCTAAAGTCAGTGGTGCTAGTCTAAAGTCAGTGACTCTAGTCTAAAGTCAGTGGTGCTAGTCTAAAGTCAGTGGTGCTAGTCTAAAGTCAGTGGCTGTAGTCTAAAGTCAGTGGTGCCAGTCTAAAGTCAGTGGTGCTAGTCTAAAGTCAGTGGCTCTAGTCTAAAGTCAGTGGTGCTAGTCTAAAGTCAGTGGCTCTAGTCTAAAGTCAGTGGTGCTAGTCTAAAGTCAGTGGTGCTAGTCTAAAGTCAGTGATTCTAGTCTAAAGTCAGTGACTCTAGTCTAAAGTCAGTGGTGCTAGTCAAAAGTCAGTGGCTCTAGTCTAAAGTCAGTGACTCTAGTCTAAAGTCAGTTGAGCTAGTCTAAAGTCAGTGACTCTAGTCTAAAGTCAGTGACTCTAGTCTAAAGTCAGTGGTGCTAGTCTAAAGTCAGTGGCTCTAGTGTAAAGTCAGTGACTCTAGTCTAAAGTCAGTGGTGCTAGTCTAAAGTCAGTGACTCTAGTGTAAAGTCAGTGACTCTAGTGTAAAGTCAGTGACTCTAGTCTAAAGTCAGTGGTGGTAGTCTAAAGTCAGTGGCTCTAGTGTAAAGTCAGTGACTCTAGTGTAAAGTCAGTGGTGCTAGTCTAAAGTCAGTGGTGCTAGTCTAAAGTCAGTGACTCTAGTGAAAAGTCAGTGACTCTAGTCTAAAGTCAGTGGTGCTAGTCTAAAGTCAGTGGTGCTAGTCTGAAGTCAGTGGTAATAGTCTAAAGTCAGTGGTGCTAGTCTAAAGTCAGTGGCTCTAGTCTAAAGTCAGTGGCGCTAGTCTAAAGTCAGTGGTGCTAGTCTAAAGTCAGTGGTGCTAGTCTAAAGTCAGTGGCTCTAGTCTAAATTCAGTGGTGCTAGTCTAAAGTCAGCGGCGCTAGTCTAAAGTCAGCAGCGCTAGTCTAAAGTCAGTGGGGATAGTCTAAAGTCAGTGGCTCTAGTCTAAAGTCAGTGGTGCTAGTCTAAAATCAGTGGTGCTAGTCTAAAGTCAGTGGCTCTAGTCTAAAGTCAGTGGTGCTAGTCTAAAGTCAGTGGTGCTAGTCTAAAGTCAGTGGCTCTAGTCTAAAGTCAGTGGTGCTAGTCTAAAGTCAGTGGTGCTAGTCTAAAGTGAGTGGTGCTAGTCTAAAGTCAGTGGTGCTAGTCTAAAGTCAGTGGCGCTAGTCTTAAGTCAGTGGCTCTAGTCTAAAGTCAGTGGTGCTAGTCTAAAGTTAGTAGCGCTAGTCTAAAGTCAGTGGCTCTAGTCTAAAGTCAGTGGTGCTAGTCTAAAGTCAGTGGCGCTAGTCTTAAGTCAGTGACTCTAGTCTAAAGTCAGTGGTGCTAGTCTAAAGTCAGTGGTGCTAGTCTAAAGTCAGTGGCTGTAGTCTAAAGTCAGTGGTGCCAGTCTAAAGTCAGTGGTGCTAGTCTAAAGTCAGTGGCTCTAGTCTAAAGTCAGTGGTGCTAGTCTAAAGTCAGTGGCTCTAGTCTAAAGTCTGTGGTGCTAGTCTAAAGTCAGTGGTGCTAGTCTAAAGTCAGTGATTCTAGTCTAAAGTCAGTGACTCTAGTCTAAAGTCAGTGGTGCTAGTCAAAAGTCAGTGGCTCTAGTCTAAAGTCAGTGACTCTAGTCTAAAGTCAGTTGAGCTAGTCTAAAGTCAGTGACTCTAGTCTAAAGTCAGTGACTCTAGTCTAAAGTCAGTGGTGCTAGTCTAAAGTCAGTGGCTCTAGTGTAAAGTCAGTGACTCTAGTCTAAAGTCAGTGGTGCTAGTCTAAAGTCAGTGACTCTAGTGTAAAGTCAGTGACTCTAGTGTAAAGTCAGTGACTCTAGTCTAAAGTCAGTGGTGGTAGTCTAAAGTCAGTGGCTCTAGTGTAAAGTCAGTGACTCTAGTGTAAAGTCAGTGGTGCTAGTCTAAAGTCAGTGGTGCTAGTCTAAAGTCAGTGACTCTAGTCTAAAGTCAGTGACTCTAGTCTAAAGTCAGTGGTGCTAGTCTAAAGTCAGTGGTGCTAGTCTAAAGTCAGTGACTCTAGTCTAAAGTCAGTGGTGCTAGTCTAAAGTCAGTGGCTCTAGTCTAAAGTCAGTGGCTCTAGTCTGAAGTCAGTGGTGCTAGTCTTAAGTCAGCGGTCCTAGTCTAAAGTCAGTAGTGCTAGTCTAAAGTCAGTGGCTCTAGTCTAAAGTCAGTGGTGCTAGTCTAAAGTCAGCGGTGCTAGTCTAAAGTCAGTGGTGCTAGTCTAAAGTCAGTGGCTCTAGTCTAAAGTCAGTGGTGCTAGTCTAAAGTCAGTGGTGCTAGTCTAAAGTCAGTGGCTGTAGTCTAAAGTCAGTGGTGCTAGTCTAAAGTCAGTGGTGCTAGTCTAAAGTCAGTGGCTCTAGTCTAAAGTCAGTGGCGCTAGTCTAAAGTCAGTGGTGCTAGTCTAAAGTCAGTGATTCTAGTCTAAAGTCAGTGACTCTAGTCTAAAGTCAGTGGTGCTAGTCTAAAGTTAGTGGGTCTAGTCTAAAGTCAGTGACTCTAGTCTAAAGTCAGTGGAGCTAGTCTAAAGTCAGTGACTCTAGTCTAAAGTCAGTGACTCTAGTCTAAAGTCAGTGGTGCTAGTCTAAAGTCAGTGGCTCTAGTGTAAAGTCAGTGACTCTAGTCTAAAGTCAGTGGTGCTAGTCTAAAGTCAGTGACTCTAGTGTAAAGTCAGTGACTCTAGTGTAAAGTCAGTGACTCTAGTCTAAAGTCAGTGGTGGTAGTCTAAAGTCAGTGGCTCTAGTGTAAAGTCAGTGACTCTAGTCTAAAGTCAGTGGTGCTAGTCTAAAGTCAGTGGTGCTAGTCTAAAGTCAGTGACTCTAGTCTAAAGTCAGTGGTGCTAGTCTAAAGTCAGTGGTGCTAGTCTAAAGTCAGTGGCTCTAGTCTGAAGTCAGTGGTGCTAGTCTAAAGTCAGCGGTCCTAGTCTAAAGTCAGTGGTGCTAGTCTAAAGTCAGTGGCTCTAGTCTAAAGTCAGTGGCGCTAGTCTAAAGTCAGTGGTGCTAGTCTAAAGTCAGTGGTGCTAGTCTAAAGTCAGTTGTTCTAGTCTAAAGTCAGTGGCTCTAGTCTAAAGTCAGTGGCTCTAGTCTAAAGTCAGTGGCTCTAGTCTAAAGTCAGTGGTGCTAGTCTAAAGTCAGTGGCGCTAGTCTAAAGTCAGTGGCGCTGGTCTTAAGTCAGTGGCGCTAGTCTAAAGTCAGTGGCGCTAGTCTAAAGTCAGTGGCGCTAGTCTAAAGTCAGTGGCTCTAGTCTAAAGTCAGTGGTGCTAGTCTAAAGTCAGTGGTGCTAGTCTAAAGTCAGTGGCTCTAGTCTAAAGTCAGTGGCTCTAGTCTAAAGTCAGTGGTGCTAGTCTAAAGTCAGTGGCGCTGGTCTAAAGTAGGTGGCGCTGGTCTTAAGTCAGTGGTGCTAGTCTAAAGTCAGTGGTGCTAGTTTAAAGTCAGTGGTGCTAGTCTAAAGTCAGTGACTCTAGTCTAAAGTCAGTGGTGCTAGTGTAAAGTCAGTGGCTCTAGTCTAAAGTCAGTGGCTCTAGTGTAAAGTCAGTGGCTCTAGTCTAAAGTCAGTGGTGCTAGTCTAAAGTCAGTGGTGCTAGTCTAAAGTCAGTGGCTCTAGTCTAAAGTCAGTGGCGCTAGTCTAAAGTCAGTGGCGCTGGTCTAAAGTCAGTGGCGTTGGTCTTAAGTCAGTGGTGCTAGTCTAAAGTCAGTGGTGCTGGTCTAAAGTCAGTGGTGCTAGTGCAAAGTCAGTGGCTCTAGTCTAAAGTCAGTGGTGCTAGTCTAAAGTCAGTGGCTCTAGTGAAAAGTCAGTGACTCTAGTCTAAAGTCAGTGGTGCTAGTCTAAAGTCAGTGGTGCTAGTCTAAAGTCAGTGGCTCTAGTCTGAAGTCAGTGGTAATAGTCTAAAGTCAGTGGTGCTAGTCTAAAGTCAGTGGCTCTAGTCTAAAGTCAGTGGCGCTAGTCTAAAGTCAGTGGTGCTAGTCTAAAGTCAGTGGTGCTAGTCTAAAGTCAGTGGCTCTAGTCTAAAGTCAGTGGTGCTAGTCTAAAGTCAGCGGCGCTAGTCTAAAGTCAGCAGCGCTAGTCTAAAGTCAGTGGGGATAGTCTAAAGTCAGTGGCTCTAGTCTAAAGTCAGTGGTGCTAGTCTAAAATCAGTGGTGCTAGTCTAAAGTCAGTGGCTCTAGTCTAAAGTCAGTGGTGCTAGTCTAAAGTCAGTGGTGCTAGTCTAAAGTCAGTGGCTCTAGTCTAAAGTCAGTGGTGCTAGTCTAAAGTCAGTGGTGCTAGTCTAAAGTGAGTGGTGCTAGTCTAAAGTCAGTGGTGCTAGTCTAAAGTCAGTGGCGCTAGTCTTAAGTCAGTGGCTCTAGTCTAAAGTCAGTGGTGCTAGTCTAAAGTTAGTAGCGCTAGTCTAAAGTCAGTGGCTCTAGTCTAAAGTCAGTGGTGCTAGTCTAAAGTCAGTGGCGCTGGTCTTAAGTCAGTGGCTCTAGTCTAAAGTCGGTGGCTCTAGTCTAAAGTGAGTGGTGCTAGTCTAAAGTCAGTAGCGCTAGTCTAAAGTCAGTGGCTCTAGTCTAAAGTCAGTGGCTCTAGTCTAAAGTCAGTGGCGCTAGTCTAAAGTCAGTGGCGCTAGTCTAAAGTCAGTGGTGCTAGTCTAAAGTCAGTGGCGCTAGTCTAAAGTCAGTGACTTTAGTCTAAAGTCAGTGGTGCTAGTCTAAAGTCAGTGGCTCTAGTCTGAAGTCAGTGGTGCTAGTCTAAAGTCAGCGGTCCTAGTCTAAAGTCAGTGGTGCTAGTCTAAAGTCGGTGGCTGTAGTCTAAAGTCAGTGGTGCTAGTCTAAAGTCAGTGGTGCTAGTCTAAAGTCAGTGGCTCTAGTCTAAAGTCAGTGGTGCTAGTCTAAAGTCAGTGGTGCTAGTCTAAAGTCAGTGATTCTAGTCTAAAGTCAGTGACTCTAGGCTTAAGTCAGTGGTGCTAGTCTAAAGTCAGTGGCTCTAGTCTAAAGTCAGTGACTCTAGTCTAAAGTCAGTGGAGCTAGTCTAAAGTCAGTGGCTCTAGTGTAAAGTCAGTGACTCTAGTGTAAAGTCAGTGACTCTAGTCTAAAGTCAGTGGTGGTAGTCTAAAGTCAGTGGCTCTAGTGTAAAGTCAGTGACTCTAGTCTAAAGTCAGTGGTGCTAGTCTAAAGTCAGTGGTGCTAGTCTAAAGTCAGTGACTCTAGTCTAAAGTCAGTGACTCTAGTCTAAAGTCAGTGGAGCTAGTCTAAAGTCAGTGACTCTAGTCTAAAGTCAGTGGTGCTAGTCTAAAGTCAGTGACTTGAGTGTAAAGTCAGTGACTCTAGTGTAAAGTCAGTGACTCTAGTGTAAAGTCAGTGACTCTAGTCTAAAGTCAGTGGTGGTAGTCTAAAGTCAGTGGCTCTAGTGTAAAGTCAGTGACTCTAGTCTAAAGTCAGTGGTGCTAGTCTAAAGTCAGTGACTCTAGTCTAAAGTCAGTGACTCTAGTCTAAAGTCAGTGGTGCTAGTCTAAAGTCAGTGGCGCTAGTCTAAAGTCAGTGGCGCTGGTCTTAAGTCAGTGGCGCTAGTCTAAAGTCAGTGGCGCTAGTCTAAAGTCAGTGGCGCTAGTCTAAAGTCAGTGGCTCTAGTCTAAAGTCAGTGGTGCTAGTCTAAAGTCAGTGGTGCTAGTCTAAAGTCAGTGGCTCTAGTCTAAAGTCAGTGGCTCTAGTCTAAAGTCAGTGGTGCTAGTCTAAAGTCAGTGGTGCTGGTCTAAAGTCAGTGGCGCTGGTCTTAAGTCAGTGGTGCTAGTCTAAAGTCAGTGGTGCTAGTTTAAAGTCAGTGGTGCTAGTCTAAAGTCAGTGACTCTAGTCTAAAGTCAGTGGTGCTAGTGTAAAGTCAGTGGCTCTAGTCTAAAGTCAGTGGCTCTAGTGTAAAGTCAGTGGCTCTAGTCTAAAGTCAGTGGTGCTAGTCTAAAGTCAGTGGTGCTAGTCTAAAGTCAGTGGCTCTAGTCTAAAGTCAGTGGCGCTAGTCTAAAGTCAGTGGCGCTGGTCTAAAGTCAGTGGCGTTGGTCTTAAGTCAGTGGTGCTAGTCTAAAGTCAGTGGTGCTGGTCTAAAGTCAGTGGTGCTAGTGTAAAGTCAGTGGCTCTAGTCTAAAGTCAGTGGTGCTAGTCTAAAGTCAGTGGCTCTAGTGAAAAGTCAGTGACTCTAGTCTAAAGTCAGTGGTGCTAGTCTAAAGTCAGTGGTGCTAGTCTAAAGTCAGTGGCTCTAGTCTGAAGTCAGTGGTAATAGTCTAAAGTCAGTGGTGCTAGTCTAAAGTCAGTGGCTCTAGTCTAAAGTCAGTGGCGCTAGTCTAATGTCAGTGGTGCTAGTCTAAAGTCAGTGGTGCTAGTCTAAAGTCAGTGGCTCTAGTCTAAAGTCAGTGGTGCTAGTCTAAAGTCAGCGGCGCTAGTCTAAAGTCAGCAGCGCTAGTCTAAAGTCAGTGGGGATAGTCTAAAGTCAGTGGCTCTAGTCTAAAGTCAGTGGTGCTAGTCTAAAATCAGTGGTGCTAGTCTAAAGTCAGTGGCTCTAGTCTAAAGTCAGTGGTGCTAGTCTAAAGTCAGTGGTGCTAGTCTAAAGTCAGTGGCTCTAGTCTAAAGTCAGTGGTGCTAGTCTAAAGTCAGTGGTGCTAGTCTAAAGTGAGTGGTGCTAGTCTAAAGTCAGTGGTGCTAGTCTAAAGTCAGTGGCGCTAGTCTTAAGTCAGTGGCTCTAGTCTAAAGTCAGTGGTGCTAGTCTAAAGTTAGTAGCGCTAGTCTAAAGTCAGTGGCTCTAGTCTAAAGTCAGTGGTGCTAGTCTAAAGTCAGTGGCGCTAGTCTTAAGTCAGTGGCTCTAGTCTAAAGTCAGTGGTGCTAGTCTAAAGTCAGTGGCTCTAGTCTAAAGTCAGTGGTGCTAGTCTAAAGTCAGTAGCGCTAGTCTAAAGTCAGTGGCTCTAGTCTAAAGTCAGTGGCTCTAGTCTAAAGTCAGTGGCGCTAGTCTAAAGTCAGTGGCGCTAGTCTAAAGTCAGTGGTGCTAGTCTAAAGTCAGTGGCGCTAGTCTAAAGTCAGTGACTTTAGTCTAAAGTCAGTGGTGCTAGTCTAAAGTCAGTGGCTCTAGTCTGAAGTCAGTGGTGCTAGTCTAAAGTCAGCGGTCCTAGTCTAAAGTCAGTGGTGCTAGTCTAAAGTCAGTAGCGCTAGTCTAAAGTCAGTGGCTCTAGTCTAAAGTCAGTGGCTCTAGTCTAAAGTCAGTGGCGCTAGTCTAAAGTCAGTGGCGCTAGTCTAAAGTCAGTGGCGCTAGTCTAAAGTCAGTGACTTTAGTCTAAAGTCAGTGGTGCTAGTCTAAAGTCAGTGGCTCTAGTCTGAAGTCAGTGGTGCTAGTCTAAAGTCAGCGGTCCTAGTCTAAAGTCAGTGGTGCTAGTCTAAAGTCGGTGGCTGTAGTCTAAAGTCAGTGGTGCTAGTCTAAAGTCAGTGGTCCTAGTCTAAAGTCAGTGGCTCTAGTCTAAAGTCAGTGGTGCTAGTCTAAAGTCAGTGGTGCTAGTCTAAAGTCAGTGATTCTAGTCTAAAGTCAGTGACTCTAGGCTTAAGTCAGTGGTGCTAGTCTAAAGTCAGTGGCTCTAGTCTAAAGTCAGTGACTCTAGTCTAAAGTCAGTGGAGCTAGTCTAAAGTCAGTGGCTCTAGTGTAAAGTCAGTGACTCTAGTGTAAAGTCAGTGACTCTAGTCTAAAGTCAGTGGTGGTAGTCTAAAGTCAGTGGCTCTAGTGTAAAGTCAGTGACTCTAGTCTAAAGTCAGTGGTGCTAGTCTAAAGTCAGTGGTGCTAGTCTAAAGTCAGTGACTCTAGTCTAAAGTCAGTGACTCTAGTCTAAAGTCAGTGGAGCTAGTCTAAAGTCAGTGACTCTAGTCTAAAGTCAGTGGTGCTAGTCTAAAGTCAGTGACTCGAGTGTAAAGTCAGTGACTCTAGTGTAAAGTCAGTGACTCTAGTCTAAAGTCAGTGGTGGTAGTCTAAAGTCAGTGGCTCTAGTGTAAAGTCAGTGACTCTAGTCTAAAGTCAGTGGTGCTAGTCTAAAGTCAGTGACTCTAGTCTAAAGTCAGTGACTCTAGTCTAAAGTCAGTGGTGCTAGTCTAAAGTCAGTGGTGCTAGTCTAAAGTCAGTGGCTCTAGTCTAAAGTCAGTGGTGCTAGTCTAAAGTCAGTGGTGCTAGTCTAAAGTCAGTGGCTCTAGTCTAAAGTCAGTGGTGCTAGTCTAAAGTCAGCGGCGCTAGTCTAAAGTCAGCAGCGCTAGTCTAAAGTCAGTGGGGATAGTCTAAAGTCAGTGGCTCTAGTCTAAAGTCAGTGGTGCTAGTCTAAAATCAGTGGTGCTAGTCTAAAGTCAGTGGCTCTAGTCTAAAGTCAGTGGTGCTAGTCTAAAGTCAGTGGTGCTAGTCTAAAGTCAGTGGCTCTAGTCTAAAGTCAGTGGTGCTAGTCTAAAGTCAGTGGTGCTAGTCTAAAGTGAGTGGTGCTAGTCTAAAGTCAGTGGTGCTAGTCTAAAGTCAGTGGCGCTAGTCTTAAGTCAGTGGCTCTAGTCTAAAGTCAGTGGTGCTAGTCTAAAGTTAGTAGCGCTAGTCTAAAGTCAGTGGCTCTAGTCTAAAGTCAGTGGTGCTAGTCTAAAGTCAGTGGCGCTAGTCTTAAGTCAGTGGCTCTAGTCTAAAGTCAGTGGTGCTAGTCTAAAGTCAGTGGCTCTAGTCTAAAGTCAGTGGTGCTAGTCTAAAGTCAGTAGCGCTAGTCTAAAGTCAGTGGCTCTAGTCTAAAGTCAGTGGCTCTAGTCTAAAGTCAGTGGCGCTAGTCTAAAGTCAGTGGCGCTAGTCTAAAGTCAGTGGTGCTAGTCTAAAGTCAGTGGCGCTAGTCTAAAGTCAGTGACTTTAGTCTAAAGTCAGTGGTGCTAGTCTAAAGTCAGTGGCTCTAGTCTGAAGTCAGTGGTGCTAGTCTAAAGTCAGCGGTCCTAGTCTAAAGTCAGTGGTGCTAGTCTAAAGTCAGTAGCGCTAGTCTAAAGTCAGTGGCTCTAGTCTAAAGTCAGTGGCTCTAGTCTAAAGTCAGTGGCGCTAGTCTAAAGTCAGTGGCGCTAGTCTAAAGTCAGTGGCGCTAGTCTAAAGTCAGTGACTTTAGTCTAAAGTCAGTGGTGCTAGTCTAAAGTCAGTGGCTCTAGTCTGAAGTCAGTGGTGCTAGTCTAAAGTCAGCGGTCCTAGTCTAAAGTCAGTGGTGCTAGTCTAAAGTCGGTGGCTGTAGTCTAAAGTCAGTGGTGCTAGTCTAAAGTCAGTGGTCCTAGTCTAAAGTCAGTGGCTCTAGTCTAAAGTCAGTGGTGCTAGTCTAAAGTCAGTGGTGCTAGTCTAAAGTCAGTGATTCTAGTCTAAAGTCAGTGACTCTAGGCTTAAGTCAGTGGTGCTAGTCTAAAGTCAGTGGCTCTAGTCTAAAGTCAGTGACTCTAGTCTAAAGTCAGTGGAGCTAGTCTAAAGTCAGTGGCTCTAGTGTAAAGTCAGTGACTCTAGTGTAAAGTCAGTGACTCTAGTCTAAAGTCAGTGGTGGTAGTCTAAAGTCAGTGGCTCTAGTGTAAAGTCAGTGACTCTAGTCTAAAGTCAGTGGTGCTAGTCTAAAGTCAGTGGTGCTAGTCTAAAGTCAGTGACTCTAGTCTAAAGTCAGTGACTCTAGTCTAAAGTCAGTGGAGCTAGTCTAAAGTCAGTGACTCTAGTCTAAAGTCAGTGGTGCTAGTCTAAAGTCAGTGACTCGAGTGTAAAGTCAGTGACTCTAGTGTAAAGTCAGTGACTCTAGTCTAAAGTCAGTGGTGGTAGTCTAAAGTCAGTGGCTCTAGTGTAAAGTCAGTGACTCTAGTCTAAAGTCAGTGGTGCTAGTCTAAAGTCAGTGACTCTAGTCTAAAGTCAGTGACTCTAGTCTAAAGTCAGTGGTGCTAGTCTAAAGTCAGTGGTGCTAGTCTAAAGTCAGTGGCTCTAGTCTAAAGTCAGTGGCTCTAGTCTAAAGTCAGTGGTGCTAGTCTAAAGTCAGTGGCGCTGGTCTAAAGTCAGTGGCGCTGGTCTTAAGTCAGTGGTGCTAGTCTAAAGTCAGTGGTGCTAGTTTAAAGTCAGTGGTGCTAGTCTAAAGTCAGTGACTCTAGTCTAAAGTCAGTGGTGCTAGTGTAAAGTCAGTGGCTCTAGTCTAAAGTCAGTGGCTCTAGTGTAAAGTCAGTGGCTCTAGTCTAAAGTCAGTGGTGCTAGTCTAAAGTCAGTGGTGCTAGTCTAAAGTCAGTGGTGCTAGTCTAAAGTCAGTGGCTCTAGTCTAAAGTCAGTGGCGCTAGTCTAAAGTCAGTGGCGCTGGTCTAAAGTCAGTGGCGTTGGTCTTAAGTCAGTGGTGCTAGTCTAAAGTCAGTGGTGCTGGTCTAAAGTCAGTGGTGCTAGTGTAAAGTCAGTGGCTCTAGTCTAAAGTCAGTGGTGCTAGTCTAAAGTCAGTGGCTCTAGTGAAAAGTCAGTGACTCTAGTCTAAAGTCAGTGGTGCTAGTCTAAAGTCAGTGGTGCTAGTCTAAAGTCAGTGGCTCTAGTCTGAAGTCAGTGGTAATAGTCTAAAGTCAGTGGTGCTAGTCTAAAGTCAGTGGCTCTAGTCTAAAGTCAGTGGCGCTAGGCTAAAGTCAGTGGTGCTAGTCTAAAGTCAGTGGTGCTAGTCTAAAGTCAGTGGCTCTAGTCTAAAGTCAGTGGTGCTAGTCTAAAGTCAGCGGCGCTAGTCTAAAGTCAGCAGCGCTAGTCTAAAGTCAGTGGTGCTAGTCTAAAGTCAGTGGTGCTAGTCTAAAGTCAGTGGTGCTAGTCTAATGTCAGTGGCTCTAGTCTAAAGTCAGTGGCTCTAGTCTAAAGTCAGTGGTGCTAGTCTAAAGTCAGTGGCGCTAGTCTGAAGTCAGTGGCGCTGGTCTTAAGTCAGTGGCGCTAGTCTAAAGTCAGTGGCGCTAGTCTAAAGTCAGTGGCGCTAGTCTAAAGTCAGTGGCTCTAGTCTAAAGTCAGTGGTGCTAGACTAAAGTCAGTGGTGCTAGTCTAAAGTCAGTGGCTCTAGTCTAAAGTCAGTGGCTCTAGTCTAAAGTCAGTGGTGCTAGTCTAAAGTCAGTGGCGCTGGTCTAAAGTCAGTGGCGCTGGTCTTAAGTCAGTGGCGCTAGTCTAAAGTCAGTGGTGCTAGTTTAAAGTCAGTGGTGCTAGTCTAAAGTCAGTGACTCTAGTCTAAAGTCAGTGGTGCTAGTGTAAAGTCAGTGGCTCTAGTCTAAAGTCAGTGGCTCTAGTGTAAAGTCAATGGCTCTAGTCTAAAGTCAGTGGTGCTAGTCTAAAGTCAGTGGTGCTAGTCTAAAGTCAGTGGCTCTAGTCTAAAGTCAGTGGCGCTAGTCTAAAGTCAGTGGCGCTGGTCTAAAGTCAGTGGCGTTGGTCTTAAGTCAGTGGTGCTAGTCTAAAGTCAGTGGTGCTGGTCTAAAGTCAGTGGTGCTAGTGTAAAGTCAGTGGCTCTAGTCTAACGTCAGTGGTGCTAGTCTAAAGTCAGTGGCTCTAGTGAAAAGTCAGTGACTCTAGTCTAAAGTCAGTGGTGCTAGCCTAAAGTCAGTGGTGCTAGTCTAAAGTCAGTGGCTCTAGTCTGAAGTCAGTGGTAATAGTCTAAAGTCAGTGGTGCTAGTCTAAAGTCAGTGGCTCTAGTCTAAAGTCAGTGGCGCTAGTCTAAAGTCAGTGGTGCTAGTCTAAAGTCAGTGGTGCTAGTCTAAAGTCAGTGGCTCTAGTCTAAAGTCAGTGGTGCTAGTCTAAAGTCAGCGGCGCTAGTCTAAAGTCAGCAGCGCTAGTCTAAAGTCAGTGGGGATAGTCTAAAGTCAGTGGCTCTAGTCTAAAGTCAGTGGTGCTAGTCTAAAATCAGTGGTGCTAGTCTAAAGTCAGTGGCTCTAGTCTAAAGTCAGTGGTGCTAGTCTAAAGTCAGTGGTGCTAGTCTAAAGTCAGTGGCTCTAGTCTAAAGTCAGTGGTGCTAGTCTAAAGTCAGTGGTGCTAGTCTAAAGTGAGTGGTGCTAGTCTAAAGTCAGTGGTGCTAGTCTAAAGTCAGTGGCGCTAGTCTTAAGTCAGTGGCTCTAGTCTAAAGTCAGTGGTACTAGTCTAAAGTTAGTAGCGCTAGTCTAAAGTCAGTGGCTCTAGTCTAAAGTCAGTGGTGCTAGTCTAACGTCAGTGGCGCTAGTCTTAAGTCAGTGGCTCTAGTCTAAAGTCAGTGGCTCTAGTCTAAAGTCAGTGGTGCTAGTCTAAAGTCAGTAGCGCTAGTCTAAAGTCAGTGGCTCTAGTATAAAGTCAGTGGCTCTAGTCTAAAGTCAGTGGCGCTAGTCTAAAGTCAGTGGTGCTAGTCTAAAGTCAGTGGCGCTAGTCTAAAGTCAGTGACTTTAGTCTAAAGTCAGTGGTGCTAGTCTAAAGTCAGTGGCTCTAGTCTGAAGTCAGTGGTGCTAGTCTAAAGTCAGCGGTCCTAGTCTAAAGTCAGTGGTGCTAGTCTAAAGTCGGTGGCTGTAGTCTAAAGTCAGTGGTGCTAGTCTAAAGTCAGTGGTGCTAGTCTAAAGTCAGTGGCTCTAGTCTAAAGTCAGTGGTGCTAGTCTAAAGTCAGTGGTGCTAGTCTAAAGTCAGTGGCTCTAGTCTAAAGTCAGTGGTGCTAGTCTAAAGTCAGTGGTGCTAGTCTAAAGTCAGTGATTCTAGTCTAAAGTCAGTGACTCTAGTCTAAAGTCAGTGGTGCTAGTCTAAAGTCAGTGGCTCTAGTCTAAAGTCAGTGACTCTAGTCTAAAGTCAGTGGAGCTAGTCTAAAGTCAGTGACTCTAGTCTAAAGTCAGTGACTCTAGTCTAAAGTCAGTGGTGCTAGTCTAAAGTCAGTGGTGCTAGTCTAAAGTCAGTGGCTCTAGTCTAAAGTCAGTGGTGCTAGTCTAAAGTCAGTGGTGCTAGTCTAAAGTCAGTGGCTCTAGTCTAAAGTCAGTGGTGCTAGTCTAAAGTCAGTGGTGCTAGTCTAAAGTCAGTGATTCTAGTCTAAAGTCAGTGACTCTAGTCTAAAGTCAGTGGTGCTAGTCTAAAGTCAGTGGCTCTAGTCTAAAGTCAGTGACTCTAGTCTAAAGTCAGTGGTGCTAGTCTAAAGTCAGTGGCGCTAGTCTTAAGTCAGTGGCTCTAGTCTAAAGTCAGTGGTGCTAGTCTAAAGTCAGTGGCTCTAGTCTAAAGTCAGTGGTGCTAGTCTAAAGTCAGTAGCGCTAGTCTAAAGTCAGTGGCTCTAGTCTAAAGTCAGTGGCTCTAGTCTAAAGTCAGTGGCGCTAGTCTAAAGTCAGTGGCGCTAGTCTAAAGTCAGTGGTGCTAGTCTAAAGTCAGTGGCGCTAGTCTAAAGTCAGTGACTTTAGTCTAAAGTCAGTGGTGCTAGTCTAAAGTCAGTGGCTCTAGTCTGAAGTCAGTGGTGCTAGTCTAAAGTCAGCGGTCCTAGTCTAAAGTCAGTGGTGCTAGTCTAAAGTCAGTGGCTCTAGTCTAAAGTCAGTGGTGCTAGTCTAAAGTCAGTGGTGCTAGTCTAAAGTCAGTGGCTCTAGTCTAAAGTCAGTGGTGCTAGTCTAAAGTCAGTGGTGCTAGTCTAAAGTCAGTGATTCTAGTCTAAAGTCAGTGACTCTAGTCTAAAGTCAGTGGTGCTAGTCTAAAGTCAGTGGCTCTAGTCTAAAGTCAGTGGTGCTAGTCTAAAGTCAGCGGTGCTAGTCTAAAGTCAGCGGCGCTAGTCTAAAGTCAGTGGGGCTAGTCTAAAGTCAGTGGTGCTAGTCTAAAATCAGTGGTGCTAGTCTAAAGTCAGTGGCTCTAGTCTAAAGTCAGTGGTGCTAGTCTAAAGTCAGTGGTGCTAGTCCAAAGTCAGTGATTCTAGTCTAAAGTTAGTGACTCTAGTCTAAAGTCAGTGGTGCTAGTCTAAAGTCAGTGGCTCTAGTCTAAAGTCAGTGACTCTAGTCTAAAGTCAGTTGAGCTAGTCTAAAGTCAGTGACTCTAGTCTAAAGTCAGTGGTGGTAGTCTAAAGTCAGTGGCTCTAGTGTAAAGTCAGTGACTCTAGTCTAAAGTCAGTGGTGCTAGTCTAAAGTCAGTGGTGCTAGTCTAAAGTCAGTGACTCTAGTCTAAAGTCAGTGACTCTAGTCTAAAGTCAGTGGAGCTAGTCTAAAATCAGTGACTCTAGTCTAAAGTCAGTGACTCTAGTCTAAAGTCAGTGGTGCTAGTCTAAAGTCAGTGACTCGAGTGTAAAGTCAGTGACTCTAGTGTAAAGTCAGTGACTCTAGTCTAAAGTCAGTGGTGGTAGTCTAAAGTCAGTGGCTCTAGTGTAAAGTCAGTGACTCTAGTCTAAAGTCAGTGGTGCTAGTCTAAAGTCAGTGGCTCTAGTCTAAAGTCAGTGGCTCTAGTCTAAAGTCAGTGGCTGTAGTCTAAAGTCAGTGGTGCTAGTCTAAAGTCAGTGGTGCTAGTCTAAAGTCAGTGGCTCTAGTCTAAAGTCAGTGGTGCTAGTCTAAAGTCAGTGGTGCTAGTCTAAAGTCAGTGGCTCTAGTCTAAAGTCAGTGGTGCTAGTCTAAAGTCAGTGGTGCTAGTCTAAAGTCAGTGATTCTAGTCTAAAGTCAGTGACTCTAGTCTAAAGTCAGTGGTGCTAGTCTAAAGTCAGTGGCTCTAGTCTAAAGTCAGTGACTCTAGTCTAAAGTCAGTGGAGCTAGTCTAAAGTCAGTGACTCTAGTCTAAAGTCAGTGACTCTAGTCTAAAGTCAGTGGTGCTAGTCTAAAGTCAGTGGTGCTAGTCTAAAGTCAGTGGCTCTAGTCTAAAGTCAGTGGTGCTAGTCTAAAGTCAGTGGTGCTAGTCTAAAGTCAGTGGCTCTAGTCTAAAGTCAGTGGTGCTAGTCTAAAGTCAGTGGTGCTAGTCTAAAGTCAGTGATTCTAGTCTAAAGTCAGTGACTCTAGTCTAAAGTCAGTGGTGCTAGTCTAAAATCAGTGGCTCTAGTCTAAAGTCAGTGACTCTAGTCTAAAGTCAGTGGTGCTAGTCTAAAGTCAGTGGCGCTAGTCTTAAGTCAGTGGCTCTAGTCTAAAGTCAGTGGTGCTAGTCTAAAGTCAGTGGCTCTAGTCTAAAGTCAGTGGTGCTAGTCTAAAGTCAGTAGCGCTAGTCTAAAGTCAGTGGCTCTAGTCTAAAGTCAGTGGCTCTAGTCTAAAGTCAGTGGCGCTAGTCTAAAGTCAGTGGCGCTAGTCTAAAGTCAGTGGTGCTAGTCTAAAGTCAGTGGCGCTAGTCTAAAGTCAGTGACTTTAGTCTAAAGTCAGTGGTGCTAGTCTAAAGTCAGTGGCTCTAGTCTGAAGTCAGTGGTGCTAGTCTAAAGTCAGCGGTCCTAGTCTAAAGTCAGTGGTGCTAGTCTAAAGTCAGTGGCTCTAGTCTAAAGTCAGTGGTGCTAGTCTAAAGTCAGTGGTGCTAGTCTAAAGTCAGTGGCTCTAGTCTAAAGTCAGTGGTGCTAGTCTAAAGTCAGTGGTGCTAGTCTAAAGTCAGTGATTCTAGTCTAAAGTCAGTGACTCTAGTCTAAAGTCAGTGGTGCTAGTCTAAAGTCAGTGGCTCTAGTCTAAAGTCAGTGGTGCTAGTCTAAAGTCAGCGGTGCTAGTCTAAAGTCAGCGGCGCTAGTCTAAAGTCAGTGGGGCTAGTCTAAAGTCAGTGGTGCTAGTCTAAAATCAGTGGTGCTAGTCTAAAGTCAGTGGCTCTAGTCTAAAGTCAGTGGTGCTAGTCTAAAGTCAGTGGTGCTAGTCCAAAGTCAGTGATTCTAGTCTAAAGTTAGTGACTCTAGTCTAAAGTCAGTGGTGCTAGTCTAAAGTCAGTGGCTCTAGTCTAAAGTCAGTGACTCTAGTCTAAAGTCAGTTGAGCTAGTCTAAAGTCAGTGACTCTAGTCTAAAGTCAGTGGTGGTAGTCTAAAGTCAGTGGCTCTAGTGTAAAGTCAGTGACTCTAGTCTAAAGTCAGTGGTGCTAGTCTAAAGTCAGTGGTGCTAGTCTAAAGTCAGTGACTCTAGTCTAAAGTCAGTGACTCTAGTCTAAAGTCAGTGGAGCTAGTCTAAAATCAGTGACTCTAGTCTAAAGTCAGTGACTCTAGTCTAAAGTCAGTGGTGCTAGTCTAAAGTCAGTGACTCGAGTGTAAAGTCAGTGACTCTAGTGTAAAGTCAGTGACTCTAGTCTAAAGTCAGTGGTGGTAGTCTAAAGTCAGTGGCTCTAGTGTAAAGTCAGTGACTCTAGTCTAAAGTCAGTGGTGCTAGTCTAAAGTCAGTGACTCTAGTCTAAAGTCAGTGACTCTAGTCTAAAGTCAGTTGTGCTAGTCTAAAGTCAGTGGTGCTAGTCTAAAGTCAGTGACTCTAGTCTAAAGTCAGTGACTCTAGTCTAAAGTCAGTGGTGCTAGTCTAAAGTCAGTGGTGCTAGTCTAAAGTCAGTGGTGCTAGCCTAAAGTCAGCGGTCCTAGTCTAAAGTCAGTGGTGCTAGTCTAAAGTCAGTGGCTCTTGTCTAAAGTCAGTGGCTCTAGTCTAAAGTCAGTGGTGCTAGTCTAAAGTCAGTGGTGCTAGTCTAAAGTCAGTGGCTGTAGTCTAAAGTCAGTGGTGCTAGTCTAAAGTCAGTGGTGCTAGTCTACAGTCAGTGGCTCTAGTCTAAAGTCAGTGGTGCTAGTCTAAAGTCAGTGGCTCTAGTCTAAAGTCAGTGGTGCTAGTCTAAAGTCAGTGGTGCTAGTCCAAAGTCAGTGATTCTAGTCTAAAGTTAGTGACTCTAGTCTAAAGTCAGTGGTGCTAGTCTAAAGTCAGTGGCTCTAGTCTAAAGTCAGTGACTCTAGTCTAAAGTCAGTTGAGCTAGTCTAAAGTCAGTGACTCTAGTCTAAAGTCAGTGACTCTAGTCTAAAGTCAGTGGTGCTAGTCTAAAGTCAGTGGCTCTAGTGTAAAGTCAGTGACTCTAGTCTAAAGTCAGTGGTGCTAGTCTAAAGTCAGTGACTCTAGTGTAAAGTCAGTGACTCTAGTGTAAAGTCAGTGACTCTAGTCTAAAGTCAGTGGTGGTAGTCTAAAGTCAGTGGCTCTAGTGTAAAGTCAGTGACTCTAGTGTAAAGTCAGTGGTGCTAGTCTAAAGTCAGTGGCTCTAGTCTAAAGTCAGTGGCTCTAGTCTAAAGTCAGTGGTGCTAGTCTAAAGTCAGTGGTGCTAGTCTAAAGTCAGTGGCTGTAGTCTAAAGTCAGTGGTGCTAGTCTAAAGTCAGTGGTGCTAGTCTACAGTCAGTGGCTCTAGTCTAAAGTCAGTGGTGCTAGTCTAAAGTCAGTGGCTCTAGTCTAAAGTCAGTGGTGCTAGTCTAAAGTCAGTGGTGCTAGTCCAAAGTCAGTGATTCTAGTCTAAAGTTAGTGACTCTAGTCTAAAGTCAGTGGTGCTAGTCTAAAGTCAGTGGCTCTAGTCTAAAGTCAGTTGAGCTAGTCTAAAGTCAGTGACTCTAGTCTAAAGTCAGTGACTCTAGTCTAAAGTCAGTGGTGCTAGTCTTAAGTCAGTGGCTCTAGTGTAAAGTCAGTGACTCTAGTCTAAAGTCAGTGGTGCTAGTCTAAAGTCAGTGACTCTAGTGTAAAGTCAGTGACTCTAGTGTAAAGTCAGTGACTCTAGTCTAAAGTCAGTGGTGGTAGTCTAAAGTCAGTGGCTCTAGTGTAAAGTCAGTGACTCTAGTGTAAAGTCAGTGGTGCTAGTCTAAAGTCAGTGGTGCTAGTCTAAAGTCAGTGACTCTAGTCTAAAGTCAGTGACTCTAGTCTAAAGTCAGTGGTGCTAGTCTAAAGTCAGTGGTGCTAGTCTAAAGTCAGTGACTCTAGTCTAAAGTCAGTGGTGCTAGTCTAAAGTCAGTGGTGCTAGTCTAAAGTCAGTGGCTCTAGTCTGAAGTCAGTGGTGCTAGTCTTAAGTCAGCGGTCCTAGTCTAAAGTCAGTGGTGCTAGTCTAAAGTCAGTGGCTCTAGTCTAAAGTCAGTGGTGCTAGTCTAAAGTCAGTGGTGCTAGTCTAAAGTCAGTGGCTCTAGTCTAAAGTCAGTGGTGCTAGTCTAAAGTCAGTGGTGCTAGTCTAAAGTCGGTGGCTGTAGTCTAAAGTCAGCGGTGCTAGTCTAAAGTCAGTGGTGCTCGTCTAAAGTCAGTTGCTCTAGTCTAAAGTCAGTGGTGCTAGTCTAAAGTCAGTGGTGCTAGTCTAAAGTGAGTGGTGCTAGTCTAAAGTCAGTGGTGCTAGTCTAAAGTCAGTGGCGCTAGTCTTAAGTCAGTGGCTCTAGTCTAAAGTCAGTGGTGCTAGTCTAAAGTTAGTAGCGCTAGTCTAAAGTCAGTGGCTCTAGTCTAAAGTCAGTGGTGCTAGTCTAAAGTCAGTGGCGCTAGTCTTAAGTCAGTGGCTCTAGTCTAAAGTCAGTGGTGCTAGTCTAAAGTCAGTGGCTCTGGTCTAAAGTCAGTGGTGCTAGTCTAAAGTCAGTAGCGCTAGTCTAAAGTCAGTGGCTCTAGTCTAAAGTCAGTGGCTCTAGTCTAAAGTCAGTGGCGCTAGTCTAAAGTCAGTGGCGCTAGTCTAAAGTCAGTGGTGCTAGTCTAAAGTCAGTGGCGCTAGTCTAAAGTCAGTGACTTTAGTCTAAAGTCAGTGGTGCTAGTCTAAAGTCAGTGGCTCTAGTCTAAAGTCAGCGGTCCTAGTCTAAAGTCAGTGGTGCTAGTCTAAAGTCAGTGGCTCTAGTCTAAAGTCAGTGGTGCTAGTCTAAAGTCAGTGGTGCTAGTCTAAAGTCAGTGGCTCTAGTCTAAAGTCAGTGGTGCTAGTCTAAAGTCAGTGGTGCTAGTCTAAAGTCAGTGATTCTAGTCTAAAGTCAGTGACTCTAGTCTAAAGTCAGTGGTGCTAGTCTAAAGTCAGTGGCTCTAGTCTAAAGTCAGTGACTCTAGTCTAAAGTCAGTGGAGCTAGTCTAAAGTCAGTGACTCTAGTCTAAAGTCAGTGACTCTAGTCTAAAGTCAGTGACTCTAGTCTAAAGTCAGTGGTGCTAGTCTAAAGTCAGTGACTCTAGTGTAAAGTCAGTGACTCTAGTCTAAAGTCAGTGGTGGTAGTCTAAAGTCAGTGGCTCTAGTGTAAAGTCAGTGACTCTAGTCTAAAGTCAGTGGTGCTAGTCTAAAGTCAGTGGTGCTAGTCTAAAGTCAGTGACTCTGGTCTAAAGTCAGTGGTGCTAGTCTAAAGTCAGTGGTGCTAGTCTAAAGTCAGTGGCTCTAGTCTAAAGTCAGTGGTGCTAGTCTAAAGTCAGCGGTCCTAGTCTAAAGTCAGCGGTGCTAGTCTAAAGTCAGTGGCGCTAGTCTAAAGTCAGTGGCGCTAGTCTAAAGTCAGTGGTGCTAGTCTAAAGTCAGTGGTGCTAGTCTAAAGTCAGTGGTGCTAGTCTAAAGTCAGTGGCTCTAGTCTAAAGTCAGTGGCTCTAGTCTAAAGTCAGTGGTGCTAGTCTAAAGTCAGTGACTCTAGTCTAAAGTCAGTGACTCTAGTCTAAAGTCAGTGGTGCTAGTCTAAAGTCAGTGGTGCTAGTCTAAAGTCAGTGACTCTAGTCTAAAGTCAGTGGTGCTAGTCTAAAGTCAGTGGTGCTAGTCTAAAGTCAGTGGCTCTAGTCTGAAGTCAGTGGTGCTAGTCTTAAGTCAGCGGTCCTAGTCTAAAGTCAGTGGTGCTAGTCTAAAGTCAGTGGCTCTAGTCTAAAGTCAGTGGTGCTAGTCTAAAGTCAGTGGTGCTAGTCTAAAGTCAGTGGCTCTAGTCTAAAGTCAGTGGTGCTAGTCTAAAGTCAGTGGTGCTAGTCTAAAGTCGGTGGCTGTAGTCTAAAGTCAGCGGTGCTAGTCTAAAGTCAGTGGTGCTCGTCTAAAGTCAGTTGCTCTAGTCTAAAGTCAGTGGTGCTAGTCTAAAGTCAGTGGTGCTAGTCTAAAGTGAGTGGTGCTAGTCTAAAGTCAGTGGTGCTAGTCTAAAGTCAGTGGCGCTAGTCTTAAGTCAGTGGCTCTAGTCTAAAGTCAGTGGTGCTAGTCTAAAGTTAGTAGCGCTAGTCTAAAGTCAGTGGCTCTAGTCTAAAGTCAGTGGTGCTAGTCTAAAGTCAGTGGCGCTAGTCTTAAGTCAGTGGCTCTAGTCTAAAGTCAGTGGTGCTAGTCTAAAGTCAGTGGCTCTGGTCTAAAGTCAGTGGTGCTAGTCTAAAGTCAGTAGCGCTAGTCTAAAGTCAGTGGCTCTAGTCTAAAGTCAGTGGCTCTAGTCTAAAGTCAGTGGCGCTAGTCTAAAGTCAGTGGCGCTAGTCTAAAGTCAGTGGTGCTAGTCTAAAGTCAGTGGCGCTAGTCTAAAGTCAGTGACTTTAGTCTAAAGTCAGTGGTGCTAGTCTAAAGTCAGTGGCTCTAGTCTAAAGTCAGCGGTCCTAGTCTAAAGTCAGTGGTGCTAGTCTAAAGTCAGTGGCTCTAGTCTAAAGTCAGTGGTGCTAGTCTAAAGTCAGTGGTGCTAGTCTAAAGTCAGTGGCTCTAGTCTAAAGTCAGTGGTGCTAGTCTAAAGTCAGTGGTGCTAGTCTAAAGTCAGTGATTCTAGTCTAAAGTCAGTGACTCTAGTCTAAAGTCAGTGGTGCTAGTCTAAAGTCAGTGGCTCTAGTCTAAAGTCAGTGACTCTAGTCTAAAGTCAGTGGAGCTAGTCTAAAGTCAGTGACTCTAGTCTAAAGTCAGTGACTCTAGTCTAAAGTCAGTGACTCTAGTCTAAAGTCAGTGGTGCTAGTCTAAAGTCAGTGACTCTAGTGTAAAGTCAGTGACTCTAGTCTAAAGTCAGTGGTGGTAGTCTAAAGTCAGTGGCTCTAGTGTAAAGTCAGTGACTCTAGTCTAAAGTCAGTGGTGCTAGTCTAAAGTCAGTGGTGCTAGTCTAAAGTCAGTGACTCTGGTCTAAAGTCAGTGGTGCTAGTCTAAAGTCAGTGGTGCTAGTCTAAAGTCAGTGGCTCTAGTCTAAAGTCAGTGGTGCTAGTCTAAAGTCAGCGGTCCTAGTCTAAAGTCAGCGGTGCTAGTCTAAAGTCAGTGGCGCTAGTCTAAAGTCAGTGGCGCTAGTCTAAAGTCAGTGGTGCTAGTCTAAAGTCAGTGGTGCTAGTCTAAAGTCAGTGGTGCTAGTCTAAAGTCAGTGGCTCTAGTCTAAAGTCAGTGGCTCTAGTCTAAAGTCAGTGGCTCTAGTCTAAAGTCAGTGGTGCTAGTCTAAAGTCAGTGGCGCTAGTCTAAAGTCAGTGGCGCTGGTCTTAAGTCAGTGGCGCTATTCTAAAGTCAGTGGCGCTAGTCTAAAGTCAGTGGCGCTAGTTTAAAGTCAGTGGCTCTAGTCTAAAGTCAGTGGTGCTAGTCTAAAGTCAGTGGTGCTAGTCTAAAGTCAGTGGCTCTAGTCTAAAGTCAGTGGCTCTAGTCTAAAGTCAGTGGCGCTAGTCTAAAGTCAGTGGCGCTGGTCTAAAGTCAGTGGCGCTGGTCTTAAGTCAGTGGTGCTAGTCTAAAGTCAGTGGTGCTAGTTTAAAGTCAGTGGTGCTAGTCTAAAGTCAGTGGCTCTAGTCTAAAGTCAGTGGTGCTAGTGTAAAGTCAGTGGCTCTAGTCTAAAGTCAGTGGCTCTAGTCTAAAGTCAGTGGCTCTAGTCTAAAGTCAGTGGCTCTAGTCTAAAGTCAGTGGTGCTAGTCTAAAGTCAGTGGTGCTAGTCTAAAGTCAGTGGCTCTAGTCTAAAGTCAGTGGTGCTAGTCTAAAGTCAGTGGCGCTGGTCTAAAGTCAGTGGCGTTGGTCTTAAGTCAGTGGTGCTAGTCTAAAGTCAGTGGTGCTGGTCTAAAGTCAGTGGTGCTAGTCTAAAGTCAGTGGTGCTAGTCTAAAGTCGGTGGCTGTAGTCTAAAGTCAGTGGTGCTAGTCTAAAGTCAGTGGTGCTAGTCTAAAGTCAGTGGCTCTAGTCTAAAGTCAGTGGTGCTAGTCTAAAGTCAGTGGTGCTAGTCTAAAGTCAGTGGTGCTAGTCTAAAGTCAGTGATTCTAGTCTAAAGTCAGTGACTCTAGGCTCAAGTCAGTGGTGCTAGTCTAAAGTCAGTGGCTCTAGTCTAAAGTCAGTGACTCTAGTCTAAAGTCAGTGGAGCTAGTCTAAAGTCAGTGACTCTAGTCTAAAGTCAGTGACTCTAGTCTAAAGTCAGTGGTGCTAGTCTAAAGTCAGTGGCTCTAGTGTAAAGTCAGTGACTCTAGTCTAAAGTCAGTGGTGCTAGTCTAAAGTCAGTGACTCTAGTGTAAAGTCAGTGACTCTAGTCTAAAGTCAGTGGTGCTAGTCTAAAGTCAGTGGCTCTAGTGTAAAGTCAGTGGCTCTAGTCTAAAGTCAGTGGCTCTAGTCTAAAGTCAGTGGCTCTAGTCTAAAGTCAGTGGTGCTAGTCTAAAGTCAGTGGCGCTAGTCTAAAGTCAGTGGTGCTAGTCTAAAGTCAGTGGCGCTAGTCTAAAGTCAGTGGTGCTAGTCTAAAGTCAGTGGCGCTAGTCTAAAGTCAGTGACTTTAGTCTAAAGTCAGTGGTGCTAGTCTAAAGTCAGTGGCTCTAGTCTAAAGTCAGCGGTCCTAGTCTAAAGTCAGTGGTGCTAGTCTAAAGTCAGTGGCTCTAGTCTAAAGTCAGTGGTGCTAGTCTAAAGTCAGTGGTGCTAGTCTAAAGTCAGTGGCTCTAGTCTAAAGTCAGTGGTGCTAGTCTAAAGTCAGTGGTGCTAGTCTAAAGTCAGTGATTCTAGTCTAAAGTCAGTGACTCTAGTCTAAAGTCAGTGGTGCTAGTCTAAAGTCAGTGGCTCTAGTCTAAAGTCAGTGACTCTAGTCTAAAGTCAGTGGAGCTAGTCTAAAGTCAGTGACTCTAGTCTAAAGTCAGTGACTCTAGTCTAAAGTCAGTGACTCTAGTCTAAAGTCAGTGGTGCTAGTCTAAAGTCAGTGACTCTAGTGTAAAGTCAGTGACTCTAGTCTAAAGTCAGTGGTGGTAGTCTAAAGTCAGTGGCTCTAGTGTAAAGTCAGTGACTCTAGTCTAAAGTCAGTGGTGCTAGTCTAAAGTCAGTGGTGCTAGTCTAAAGTCAGTGACTCTGGTCTAAAGTCAGTGGTGCTAGTCTAAAGTCAGTGGTGCTAGTCTAAAGTCAGTGGCTCTAGTCTAAAGTCAGTGGTGCTAGTCTAAAGTCAGCGGTCCTAGTCTAAAGTCAGCGGTGCTAGTCTAAAGTCAGTGGCGCTAGTCTAAAGTCAGTGGCGCTAGTCTAAAGTCAGTGGTGCTAGTCTAAAGTCAGTGGTGCTAGTCTAAAGTCAGTGGTGCTAGTCTAAAGTCAGTGGCTCTAGTCTAAAGTCAGTGGCTCTAGTCTAAAGTCAGTGGCTCTAGTCTAAAGTCAGTGGTGCTAGTCTAAAGTCAGTGGCGCTAGTCTAAAGTCAGTGGCGCTGGTCTTAAGTCAGTGGCGCTATTCTAAAGTCAGTGGCGCTAGTCTAAAGTCAGTGGCGCTAGTTTAAAGTCAGTGGCTCTAGTCTAAAGTCAGTGGTGCTAGTCTAAAGTCAGTGGTGCTAGTCTAAAGTCAGTGGCTCTAGTCTAAAGTCAGTGGCTCTAGTCTAAAGTCAGTGGCGCTAGTCTAAAGTCAGTGGCGCTGGTCTAAAGTCAGTGGCGCTGGTCTTAAGTCAGTGGTGCTAGTCTAAAGTCAGTGGTGCTAGTTTAAAGTCAGTGGTGCTAGTCTAAAGTCAGTGGCTCTAGTCTAAAGTCAGTGGTGCTAGTGTAAAGTCAGTGGCTCTAGTCTAAAGTCAGTGGCTCTAGTCTAAAGTCAGTGGCTCTAGTCTAAAGTCAGTGGCTCTAGTCTAAAGTCAGTGGTGCTAGTCTAAAGTCAGTGGTGCTAGTCTAAAGTCAGTGGCTCTAGTCTAAAGTCAGTGGTGCTAGTCTAAAGTCAGTGGCGCTGGTCTAAAGTCAGTGGCGTTGGTCTTAAGTCAGTGGTGCTAGTCTAAAGTCAGTGGTGCTGGTCTAAAGTCAGTGGTGCTAGTCTAAAGTCAGTGGTGCTAGTCTAAAGTCGGTGGCTGTAGTCTAAAGTCAGTGGTGCTAGTCTAAAGTCAGTGGTGCTAGTCTAAAGTCAGTGGCTCTAGTCTAAAGTCAGTGGTGCTAGTCTAAAGTCAGTGGTGCTAGTCTAAAGTCAGTGGTGCTAGTCTAAAGTCAGTGATTCTAGTCTAAAGTCAGTGACTCTAGGCTCAAGTCAGTGGTGCTAGTCTAAAGTCAGTGGCTCTAGTCTAAAGTCAGTGACTCTAGTCTAAAGTCAGTGGAGCTAGTCTAAAGTCAGTGACTCTAGTCTAAAGTCAGTGACTCTAGTCTAAAGTCAGTGGTGCTAGTCTAAAGTCAGTGGCTCTAGTGTAAAGTCAGTGACTCTAGTCTAAAGTCAGTGGTGCTAGTCTAAAGTCAGTGACTCTAGTGTAAAGTCAGTGACTCTAGTCTAAAGTCAGTGGTGCTAGTCTAAAGTCAGTGGCTCTAGTGTAAAGTCAGTGGCTCTAGTCTAAAGTCAGTGGTGCTAGTGTAAAGTCAGTGGCTCTAGTCTAAAGTCAGTGGCTCTAGTCTAAAGTCAGTGGCTCTAGTCTAAAGTCAGTGGTGCTAGTCTAAAGTCAGTGGTGCTAGTCTAAAGTCAGTGGCTCTAGTCTAAAGTCAGTGGCGCTGGTCTAAAGTCAGTGGCGCTGGTCTAAAGTCAGTGGCGTTGGTCTTAAGTCAGTGGTGCTAGTCTAAAGTCAGTGGTGCTGGTCTAAAGTCAGTGGTGCTAGTGTAAAGTCAGTGGCTCTAGTCTAAAGTCAGTGGTGCTAGTGTAAAGTCAGTGGCTCTAGTCTAAAGTCAGTGGCGCTAGTCTAAAGTCAGTGGCTCTAGTCTAAAGTCAGTGGCTCTAGTCTAAAGTCAGTGGCGCTAGTCTAAAGTCAGTGGCTCTAGTCTAAAGTCAGTGGCGCTAGTCTAAAGTCAGTGGCGCTAGTCTAAAGTCAGTGGCGCTGGTCTTAAGTCAGTGGTGCTAGTCTAAAGCCAGTGGTGCTAGTCTAAAGTCAGTGGTGCTAGTCTAAAGTCAGTGGCTCTAGTCTGAAGTCAGTGGTGCTAGTCTAAAGTCAGTGGCGCTAGTCTAAAGTCAGTGGTGCTAGTCTAAAGTCAGTGGCTCTAGTCTAAAGTCAGTGGTGCTAGTCTAAAGTCAGTGGTGCTAGTCTAAAGTCAGTGGTGCTAGTCTAAAGTCAGTGGCGCTAGTCTTAAGTCAGTGGCTCTAGTCTAAAGTCAGTGGTGCTAGTCTAAAGTCAGTGGCTCTAGTCTAAAGTCAGTGGTGCTAGTCTAAAGTCAGTGGCGCTAGTCTAAAGTCAGTGGCGCTAGTCTAAAGTCAGTGGTGCTAGTCTAAAGTCAGTGGCTCTAGTCTAAAGTCAGTGGTGCTAGTCTAAAGTCAGTGGTGCTAGTCTAAAGTCAGTGGCGCTAGTCTTAAGTCAGTGGCTCTAGTCTAAAGTCAGTGGTGCTAGTCTAAATTCAGTGGCGCTAGTCTAAAGTCAGTGGCGCTAGTCTAAAGTCAGTGGTGCTAGTCTAAAGTCAGTGGCTCTAGTCTAAAGTCAGTGGTGCTAGTCTAAAGTCAGTGGCTCTAGTCTAAAGTCAGTGGCTCTAGTCTAAAGTCAGTGGTGTTAGTCTAAAGTCAGTGGTGCTAGTCTAAAGTCAGTGGTGCTAGTCTAAAGTCAGTGGCTCTAGTTTAAAGTCAGTGGAGCTAGTCTAAAGTCAGTGGTAGTGTTCAACCGATACGGATTTTTTAGTGCCGATGCCGATACCGATATTTTTACATCAGCCTTAGCCGATGTCCGATACGGGCTGCCGATTTTATTGAGCCGATATTGCTTTTACTCCCTCAATTTTCTACATAAAATAAAATGAGCATGTCTAAGGCTAATATGCAAAGACTACACACTAGTACAGGGGTGTCAAACTCAGTTTCCCAGAGGGCCACACTGGAAAATGAGAATCACATCAAGGGCCAGACGGAGAGTTAAATTCACATGCATACATCCAAAAAAGTCAAATATGTTTTGACTGTATTACTGCATGTCGCCTTTTTGGTCATTTTTGTGGCTTTTTCAGGCGTTTTAATCAATGTTTTTGTTTGTTTTTTGCATCGTTTTGTTGCTTTTTTTGTCGCTCTTTTCAACTTTGTCGCACTTCGTTCAACAAAAACTCCTAGAAAGTCAGCAAAGAGTCCCTTAGCCATCGCAGAGTTCAGCAAATCATGCAAACAGCCTGTTTCATCTGAATATTAAAATACTCTCTGGTTCTGGGGGAGTTTCTGAGTCTCAAAGTCGGTAAATCTGCCAAATTCTGCTCTGAGAGTCGCGTCATTTGGAGTTTGAAAACAGTTTTCCATCTTTTTGGTTCGGTGCTCAACTAGCCAGAATGTACTGTGGACCTAAAATTGATACGCGGGCCGGATCAACATTTGTGAAGGGCCGCATTTGGCCCGCGGGCCGTGAGTTTGACACGTGTGCACTAGTAGGTCTAAACAAAAATGTAAAAGAAGCTGCCAGATTTGTCAACCACAGAACATAAATCAGCAGAGGAAAATAACGTGATGTCAGATGCACATTAAGCAACAAATGTTTCAAGTTTCTGTTCTAAACTGCATCAACGTTAAAAGGTAGACATATTCAACAACGTAGAAAACATATCTCAAAGTTTTAAAAAGCAGCACTCTCATATTATTGCTGTGATGCTCACACACACACACACACACACACACACACACACACACACACACACACACACACACACACACACACGGCTCTAAACAACACGGTGCACTTATGTCCGACGCGTGTGTGTGTGTGTCTTTCGGAGACACACAGAGACACACACACATACATGTCCAAACGTCAGCCAGCTGGTCGCTGAATACTCCCAAAAATACCACGGAACAACGTGCACGTATGTCTGGTACATGATAGACGTTAACACAAATTAATATTCAACTACGTATAAAAACAAATCTGTCTTGAGCGGGGGGCTGCGTTCTGACTGCAATGCAGCTCCGTCTAACTCTCTGTGTGTATGTGCGCTTTCTTTAGCTGTGTGTGTGTGTGTGTGTGTGTGTGTGTGTGTGTCAGCCGGGTGATTGCTGCATCAAACTCCCAAAAATAGCACAGAAACACGTCGGCATTACTTAATCCTATGACCAGTGTTGGTAACGGCTAGGTGTATGGTAATATTTCAGCTAAGTCAAACAGTTAAAAGATACTTTGAAAGTTTAAAACTCACCGTTGTCTTACAGAGTTCCAGCAGCACTCTGCTAGCTAGTGGGGGAGGGGAGGGACAGAGCGTGCGGTCTCTCTGCATGGGAACGGGAGGCGTCCCTAGCAACCCAGGGCTGCCTTTGCGGATGCCTGACTGTAAATAATGCCGGGAAAATCGGCAAACGCAGCAGCCGCGTATCGGCCGATGCAAATACACGTAACAAACGCAAATATCGGCCCGATATATCGGCCGGCCGATGAATCGGTCGATCACTAGTCAGTGGTGCTAGTCTAAAGTCAGTGGTGAGTTATTCAGATGCTATTTTAGGGGCGCATGCTTGGCCATAATGTAGCGTGTGCACAATGCCATACACTTTGCTTCTCTCATCTACACGGACGCAGCAGTTCCCATATTTGTAAACCATACATAATTACAAGGAAAACTATTACTGAAAATGCACTTCAGGTGTTCGGATAGGTCAGGAGGAACTTTACAGTACAGTCCTCAAAAGGTCCCAGCATTCTTTGTGGATTGTTGTGCTTTACACATTTCCATGAATCATGGACGTGTTGATGACATAAATGAGGAAATATTAGAGGACTTAAGGAGACGTGATGTTGAACTACGGCGGGATTGGACACTTGAGGGTCCGGGAGTGGCAATGCGCGATGTGGTCTTGGTGGAGCGGGTGGACAGAGATGGAGTGGGGGGAGGAGGAAGGGGCACAACAGGAGCAGGTGGTGGTTTGGAGGCCGACGCTCCATGGCTGCAGCAATCCTCTCCAGACTTGAGGAGATGCGCCCGAGAGGCCACAGCAACATCGCCACCCGATCAAGACGGGCATTTATTACTTTGCCGCATCCTGGACAGCTCCCACTGGCGTGAGCCAGGCAAATCCGCCGTCATAATAGCAATCCGCCATGGAACAAACGTGTCTGCTCTTAAAGGGAATGTGAGATGATGCTCTGATTGGTTTATTGCACGTTACGCCCAAACCACACCTAGCTACTTCAGACCAACCCATTTTAGATTTGCGTCGGGCGCAAGACTCATTTATCCCGACGGTATAATAGCAACAGCGCCCGAGATCCGCACACAAAGCTACTTGCGTTTCACGTTTGATACTTGCGTTTCAGATCGTTAAAATAGGGCCAATAGTGTGTAGTTTCTGTCCTGAGGAATTCTAAGTAATGACAACAACACTGTTGGCGCATCCACATGATACAAGCCTTCCGTGACCGTGACACCTACCAGCCAATTAGAAACATTTACTTCACATACAGCATGAACTAAAGGTAATATAGGTAATATAGGTGTCTTTGACCTTTAAAAAATGTGTAGTATATATACTGTATTTATATATAGTATTATTGAAGCAAAGTTAGTTTTTTGTTTTATACTTTTTTGTTTGGTATATTTTTAAGAGCAGCCCCAATGTAATCAGCTGTGTCGTGGTCATTCTGTTTTTTGCTCTGCACCCCAGGCTGGCTGACCTGATGGAGCAGCACCAGGAGGAGCTGGCCACCATCGAAGCCATGGACTCTGGAGCGGTTTACACTCTGGCCCTGAAGACTCACGTGGGCATGTCCATCCAGACTTTCCGCTACTTTGCTGGCTGGTGTGATAAGATCCAAGTAAGACTGAAATGAGATGAAACTGATCTAAAACTTAAACTGGGAAAACCACCAAATGATCTAATGAGCTAATCAGCAAAAGAACATGGATGACTACATGGTGTCCTCTTTCACAGGGTAGTACCATTCCTATCAACCAGGCCAGGCCCAATCGGAACCTCACCTTCACCAAGAAGGAACCAATAGGGTGAGAGAGTGGATTTAACACACGCACGCACGCACGCACACACGCACGCACACACGCACACACATATACAGTACAGTATGTTGAGCAGGTATATAAATAGAGACATCAGACACTACTGTTAAGTTAAGTTTAGGTAAGGCAAAGGCAAGGTAAGTCCCACAGCAGGGACATTTACAGTGTTACAGCAGCAAAACAAAAAGAATGGGTATGAGAAGCATCAGTAAAAAAGCAAGATATAATAAAGAAGTAACAGTAGAAAAGCAAAGTATTAGGGATCAACCGATACTGGTTTTTAAAGGCCGATACTGATTATTGGTAGTTAAACAACCCGATAACCGATATTTGGAACAGATATGCATTTACAGTGAAAATCAAACTCAAAATTAAGATTTTGGAATGTTACATACTCCAACACAAAACTTTTTTTTTAATTCTTTAAGCTATTATTTAATAAATGAGAAACTTTCAACATAATACCCAGTAAGAGAGAGTCAGATAGTGTTGTGTGTGTGTGTGGGGGGGGGGGGGACACATGAAGTCTGACTCAGTGGTGAGAGAAACTGAAGCAGAGGGACAGATACAGAGCTGGAGCCGAGACAAATTCATTAAATGTATCAGTTATCAGGCAAATAAAACCTGCAGATACAGATAATCTGCAAACTGCTAAAAAAACGAATCAATATTATATCAGCCAGGGACGATAATCGGTCTATCTCTACAAAGTATAATAAGTAGACAGAGTGAACGGTTGCATTCACACTACCAGACATAGGAAATATTGCTATTGCACAGTTTTAGTGTGCTGCCTGTAAAACGAAAGTTACGAATGTAACTACGGTTCTATGAATCCTGGATGACCGCCAGAGGCAGTGCTTACACTGAATATATTCCGTATCGCGCTTGCGCAGGTCGAGTATTTATATCAACAAAGTCACCTGTGACCTCGGGGTGACCCTAGCCAAGGTATTAAGTTCCGGTGTCACCCAGAGCTCATTCCTTCAGAATCTTCTCGCGGGTCCGCAAGATTCCAAGTGACCAAGAACTCTGGCGGTCATCCAGGATTCATAGAACCGTAGTTACATTCGTAACTTTCGTTCTATTTCATCCTTACTGACCGCCAGAGGCAGTGCTTACACTGGATGACTCATACCAACAGAGTCACGAGGAAGCCTGAGTACCCACCCCACAGGGATGCAGCAGAGGACCTTGGCCGCAGGACCACACCCAAAGGATGGGGGGGGCGGCAACAATCACTCTGTAAATCGTGCAGATGTGCTCGACGACGCCCATGAGGCCGCGGCACATATGTCCTTCCAGGGCACACCTCTCCAGTCGCCCACGACGTGGAGACACTCCTGGTAGAGTGGTATTTCACTCCGGATGGTAGGGACTGACCACCCGCTCCGTATGCAGAGGCGATGGCCTCCACAATCCAGTGGGACAGGCGCTGTTTCGAGAGAGCACAGCCCGTCATACGACCACCACAACAGACGAAAAGTTGTTCAGACTGACACACTCAGTGTCCACTCAAACCTCAAGGGCCCACACTGGGCACAACAGATTTGATTCGGCCCCTCCATCTCTAGAAGGGGGGTAAAACACGCGTCAGGTGGATAGGCTGATTGAGGCGTGAGCGTGCCAGCACATTCAGGAGGAACGCTGTAATAGGTCACAAAGTGACACCAGAGCCATCCAAGTACCACCTCAACAGGAATCACTGATGAACGGGGCATGTAGCCCGCCAACACGTTCCATGGAAGTGATGGCAAGGAGAAATGCAGCCTAGGCTGCCAACCACCTCAGCTCTACCTGTGCCAAGGTTCAAAGGGAGGCGAGGAAAGGGCATCCAGCACCCTTTGGGCGCTCAAGGGACGCAACCCCCAGAGCCCCATATAAGAAGCGGGATATGACCTGTGGCTCCCCACAGTTATTGTCAATCGCAACATGCTGCAACAAAATGGCAGCTCCATAGACCTTTAGGTTAGAACCTCGTAGAAGACCGTCCACCGCCCAGGAGGGTCTGCAATAACACAAGGATGTCAGGCACAAAGCAATGCACTGGGTACAAGTACGAGCCGTACACCACCCAGAACAAAGTTACCACCCATTCCCGTACTACAGACGAGTAGACCAGGATCTGGCAGTCAGGATACTATCTCTGACAGGCACTACACAACCTGTCAACAGCAGGTCAGGCCCTTCAGCAGCCAAACCACAGCCGAAGGCGACAGGGGTCCATATTTGGATGAAGCCGCCACTCCTCCGGTGGGGCTTCTGATGAGAGAGGAAGACTGCGACCAGGTTCCACTCCCCAGGCAAAAACATTCCCCGCAGGCCGGTCAGGCGAGGGGCAGCTCATATCAGAAGAGCCAGGGGAACCCGCAGTGACTGTGGGGATCTAGTGTCCCCTTGATGGTTTATGTGAAAGACCGTCGAGGCGTAGTTCGACCTGACGATCATGTGCCTTCCCCTCAGGTACGGCAGGAAATACCGCAGAGCCAGGTGCCCAGCCCATAGCTCCATCACAACAATGTGCTTAAGGGCCCCGTGACCATACCACAGGCCCTAAGCCGTCCTGTGTAGGACACCTTGAGTCGTCCGTGCCTGTGCCACTTGGCATCTAAGTGGAAACTGTTCAACCATCTCCAGAGGGCGCAGAGAGTAAGCCCAAGGGAACAGCTAAGGCAGCTGTCAGAGGCGAAGAAAATGGCCGTAGGGTAGCATCCTGCCCTCGCGGAAAAGAGGAAGGAGGCAGAGGATGTCGTCTATGTGCTGTAACGACAGACAGGCCTTCATAGTGACGCTGTTCAGAGCCACACCAATGAAGGTTGTGCTCTGAGAAGGAGTCAGAGAACTCTTCTCTAAGTTCACAGGGAGACCCAGTTGGGCCACATGTGACAGAAGGCAAGATGCGTCATGGCCGCCTGGAGCCTGGGCGGTGCATAAAGCAACCGGTCAAAATACAGCAGGATCTCCATGCCCTGCGACTGCAGGGGTGAGAGGGCCGCCGTCATGCACCTGGTGAACACTCGAGGAGAGAGGGACAGACCGAATGGGAGGACCCAGAACTGATAGTGATTGCCTTGGAAGGCAAAACGAAGAGAATGCCTGTGGTGAGGCACAATAGGAACATGAAAATAAGCATCCGTCAAATCTATGGACGTGAACCAGTCGTCTTTGGCAACAGCACGAAGAACATCTGCTGTGCTCAGCATGTGGAACGGCAACCCCGTCAAATATGTGTTGACGCCGTAGATCCAGAACCGGGCGAAGCCCGTCACAATTCTTCTGGACCAGAAAATAAATTGAGTAGAACCCCCCGGGCTGAGATAGGGGGTCCACCGGTTCTATTGCGCCCTTGGACATGAGAGAGAACATTTCCCGTTCCAGGGATAGAGTCTTTGCCGGGTCCCCGATGATGGTCATCTTGACCCGGCTGAAGGATGGGGGCCGGTGTCAGAACTTAAGCTTGTACCCCTGGGCAAAGGTGAAAGCCACCTAAGGATCCGAAGTAAGGGTTGCCCAGCCAGAAAAGTGCCGCTGGGAGAAGCGTCCGACAGCCGGCCCCAAGGCTTCAATGCCTGGCCCCCCCAGCCTTAGAAGGCCCTGGGGGGCGACGATTAGGCCCCACAGCCCGAGGCTGCGAAGGGGGAAAGCGAGCAGGCTCGCGAAGGTAGAGAACTGGCCTCACATGAGTCGCCAAGTCCCATGGTGGCCCCTGGGGTATGTCAGTGAGCTGAAGCGGCCCCTGGGGGCAGATGCGGATCCCCTTGGCTGGCTAGCAGGGGGCATGACCCAGCGAAGACCAGGGAATTACTGTATGGTCTGACTAGCCTGGACAGTCCGCTAAGTACTTGTAATGTAGCTGAGCCAAAAAGTTCCCCGAGCTCCACAAGGACCACAACCGAGGGTCCACCTACATGTCTCAGAAAGTGATGACTGTGCAAGCCACACCTGGCGGCGAGTCTGAACCAAACTGGACATGAGGCACCCAAGTACCCCATACATAAGAGCGAAAGCCTGCAGAGAAGCATCGCTGAAACTGGTGGAGGAAGCGTTGAATGCTGCCCGTTGCGAAGAAGCTGAGAGGGCAAGCATGAGGTGAGAGAGGGAGTTACCAATGCGGTCCATACATGCCGCAGTATCATACGCCTTACACAGAAGGTCGTCAGTGCCCCGACACTGGTCGAGTGCACCTGGCATCCGGCCTCAGAGCCACGTTACGGGAAACGATGAGGGAGGCAACAGTCTGTTCAACAGCTGCATGAATTTTGCCGCATCCTGAATGACTGTCAGAGTCCTGGCATCAGATGCAGGACAGGAGAGAGCTTTATTATCTCTCCAACATGCATGTAGCTCCGTTAGATATACATCAGAGGGAGGAACATGAAAGGCAGCAGGGGTGCCTGTAGAAAGCACTAGCCTGCGCCAGTTCGGGGTGCCCCACATCCAGCTGCAAGCGTGCCAACGCTGCGCGAATGCTGGACCCCATGGAGCTGGCATTGGCCCCATCCAATGAGTTATGAGCCGAGGAACGAGAGCCAGACCCGAAGAAATGGAAACTATATCCCCGTCAGCCGCAAGCTTAGCAGTGGGTGAATGGTGGATGAATAGTGGAGCAGCCTCCACTACACCAGCACCGGAATGGAGTGGCCCTCCGAAGGAGAGACTTCATCTGGCCCAACTCCGCAGTCAGCAAGTCCACCAGACAGCCTGACAGGTTTAGCCTCCTTCACTGAAGGAGCACCAGCAGCCTCCCCGGCCTGACCAGAGGTCATGGCCGCCCCTATTTTGAAGGAGGAACCAAACACACTACAATTAGAGAGAGTCCATAACAACAGTGAGGAAACTCCACCACCGAGTGATGGCCAACGGCAGTCAGAGCGAGAGCACTCCGATGAGAGAAAAAACAGTGTTGAATGTAACCTGTAAGTCTAACTGGCAGGCAAAGAAGAAACGGCACACGCAGTGAGGAGAAAGCGAGAACACTTTCGTCACTGTACATTAGCCGTCAGAAAAACGGATACACTCCAGCTAGCGACCCACCACGTCAGCTCGAGCAAGAGCACGCTGCTACCTGTGGCCGATGGACAACAATAGGCCATAGTGAGAGGGGAGCGAGGACACTCCTTACACATGTGTAACTGGCATTTACAGGTACAGCAATTAGTAACGCAGAGAGAACACGCTCACGTTAGCAATGGAGGTTACTTTATCGGGTAAGAGCAGTAATGTCACTATAGCACAAGCGAAAGCGCCCCGTCACCGTTAAACAATTGCACAGGAGAGGGGAGCGAACACGCTGCCATCACTGACACAATAGACTTGTAGGTGAATGCATTACACTGGCAATTAATACAGCTACCGTAACATAAGCACTCAGCGAACACGCTCACTGCAATAACGGATTAGCGCAATATCAGGTAAGGATATTGGCTACAGGTAGCACAGCGAGAGCGTTAAGCCACAGTTAAACAATTGTACAGGAGAGGGGAGCCGACACGCTGCCGTCACCGACACAATATGACTTGTAGGTGAAGGTGTTACACTGGTAAGTAATACAGCTACCGTAACGTTAGCACTGAGCGAACACACTCACGGCAAAAACGGATCAGCGCAATATCAGATAAGGAAATAAGCGGCATGTAGCACAGCCAAAGCGCCCAGCCGGGGTGAAATAAACAATCGTATTAAAAGGAGAAGGAAGCGAGGACACTCCCTTCACAGACACAATATGATAAACATGGTTGTAATATATTGGTGTGGCTCTAGGAGCGCCATCTAGAAACGTGGCATGTACGTAATGGTAGCTTACTCAGCCACCATACGGTCGCTCTGGGTGTTGCTAATAGTAAGAGTGGCAAAACCAGAATAAAGCAACACAGCATGTAGAAACGCACGTCTAGTTACCGGGTCACGGTACATGACAGCGGTTATAATTACAGTAAATAATAACACCGAGCGGACACGCTCACGTTAGTAATTGACGTTACACTAAAATCAGATAAGGCCATTAATGTCGCTCAGCACATGCGCTCAGCCAGCGACACAAACATTTGTACACAGTAGTGGGCAGCAAGCACACTGCCCTCACTGACACAATACTACGTGTAGGTGAATACGTTACACTGGTAAATAATACAGCTACATTAACACCGAGCGAACACGCTCCCGTTAATAAAGGAGTTTACACGTTAACAGTTTAAGGACATTAACGTCACACAGCGAAAGCGGCGAGTGACAGTCAAAACAAACAATTGTACAAAGAGGACGGTATTACCGAGCGTAGAAGCTATATGAGTGGGTCCGGAGTATCCGCCGGTCCGGGGCTTCGTCCGAAGCCGAACGGCAAACACACCGTCCCCGTCCCTGAAGAGGGACAGCCCAGCCGCAGCCTTTGGAGGGCGAAAAAATCCGCAACTCCGACCGTAGTAGCTACAAGCGGCGAGCATTGCAATAATTCCAACTTAAGCTAATGCTAATGCTGCCACAGATGGCAGACGACCTGCATAGCGAGAAGATGAAAAAGGAATGAGCTCTGGGTGACACCGGAACTTAATACCTTGGCTAGGGTCACCCCGAGGTCACAGGTGACTTTGTTGATATAAATACTCGACCTGCGCAAGCGCGATACGGAATATATTCAGTGTAAGCACTGCCTCTGGCGGTCAGTAAGGATGAAATAGAACAGGAAAGTTATTACATAACTGCACTAAATAAATGACAGATACAAACACAGGCACTTGTGTCATTAGCATGCACAAACCTTCCCTTTCTCTCTCCTCAGAGTGTGTGCCATCGTGATTCCCTGGAACTACCCTCTGATGATGCTGGCCTGGAAGACCGCCGCCTGCCTCGCAGCGGGGAACACAGTCGTCCTCAAACCGGCTCAGGTCAGACTCTGTCCATACAACTGCTAGATAACATCTACAAATAAGGACCAGGGTTATTATAGTTTAGCATTTTTCATTAGTTTTTATTTCGTTTTGACTAGTTTAGTTTATTTTTTATTTTTTGAAAATGCTTATAGTTTTAGTTTAGTTTTTATTAGTTTTGTTAGTTTTAGTCTTTTTTGTAATATGGGTTATTTGTCAGGGGCAAGATTCAAAAAGGTCAGGGAAAATATTATGTAATAATTACTCAACAAAATCATCATACAATTTCAGAAATGTGTATTCACAATGTATTCAACAATAACACCTACATACAATATACATATGGTCATAAATATTTAAACAGTCTAAACAAGACGCAGCAGTAAGTGCAAAATGTGTAAGTGACGTGTTCCAGGAACAAACCTAAATAGCCAACAGACTAAAGAAGACAGACATCAACAGGTGTTTTAAACTTTGTGGTGAACTTTCTGAAGTCAATCGACTCACACAGTTGTGTAGACATCCCAGTATTAATCCATATATTGACCCACGCTTCCTCCCGTTATGGTGTTCCTGCGTATTTACTAACCAGCAGCTATCGGCTTGCCGGTGAAAGCCCTCCTGTAGTGTTCTCTGTCCTACAGTTGTCTCCGTCATGCTGCCTGGCCCTGTACCCATACATCCACGCCCTGTACCCATACATCCACGTCCTGTACCCATACATCCACGCCCTGTACCCATACATCCACGCACATCCACGTCCTGTACCCATACATCCACGTCCTGTACCCATACATCCACGTCCTGTACCCATACATCCACGTCCTGTACCCATACATCCACGCACATCCACGTCCTGTACCCATACATCCACGTCCTGTACCCATACATCCATGCACATCCACGTCCTGTACCCATACATCCACGTCCTGTACCCATACATCCATGCACATCCACGTCCTGTACCCATACATCCATGCACATCCACGTCCTTTACCCATACATCCATGCACATCCACGTCCTTTACCCATACATCCATGCACATCCACGTCCTTTACCCATACATCCACGCCCTGTACCCATACATCCATGCACATCCACGTCCTGTACCCATACATCCACGTCCTGTACCCATACATCCACGCCGTGTACCAGGGTTAGCTTCTGTTTCAGGAAACAGGGGCTTTGCGTTCTCGTTTAGCTTGTTAAGGTAAGCTAGGTTAGCCTTCTTGTGTGCGTTTCTCAAATGTACTTTCAAATTTGTGGTATTTTTCCCTGTAATAAATTGTCCACATATTTTACCACTTTCAACCGCAAGACACTTGCTTTTATCTGACACAGTCATAATCAAATAGGACTTTGCCACTTTCTTCCAACTTTCAGTACCGCCATGATGCCAGGCGAGGGGCACGGACTATGTTGTGTTCAATTTGACGTGGAATGTTGGAATTTCTGTCGGAAATTACGGCATAAACTAAATAAAACAGGTCTATGGTCAGAAATGTCAACTCTGAAATATATCGCTATTTGCTGAATTAGATGAAAATGAAGGACATTTACTCGATTATTTTATTTTAGGTAGTTTTACAAACAGACATTACAGTTTTAGTTAGTTCTAATTTTTTTGTAATTCCTCGTTTTTATTTTTATTTCGTTATTTCGTTCGTTTTTGTTAACGATTATAACCTTGATAAGGACATGGTCATTTTAATGCATTGAAATCAGTTTTTTTTAATATATTGTCATGTTGGGCATGTTGTGGTCGTGTGTCTCCGACTTTGGACAGTGATCAGCTGTCTCCGTCTTGTTGTGGCGAGGATGGACTGATGGAACATCAGGGACTCCGATGGAAATGAGTCCTGGACTTTGTCCATTTATCCCTGATACTCTGATGACCTCGATGTCTTATACATGTGTGTTTTATGCCTCCGCGCCAGCGACAGCTGTGGCTTAAGAATTCCTATGCTAATTCTGACATAATTTCACACAAATGTCTAATAGGATCAAATGATCAAGTGATGACATTTACAGGTGAACTTCTCTCTGACATCGTAATATTCCTTAAAGGGTAACTACAGTTTATTTCAACCTGGACCCTATGTTCCTATGTTTTTATGTCTAAGTGACTGATGGGAACAGTAATGTTTGACAGTGGTCCAGTATTAAGAGAGATCGCTGCAGTTGGCAGCGTTGAAACAAGCTACAATGTAAGTTAATAGGGCAATTGTCCAGCTTGTATTTATATTTTAAAGGTCGACCTTTCTGTTAAAGAGTAAGATCCTTTTTAAAAACATCCGTGAAATTGCGTTCACTAAACCCACCAGACTCCATGTAAATAAACAGTCATTTTAGCATCGTAAAACACACCTCATTCAAAATCGACAGAAACAAAATAAAACTATGAAAAGCCGTTTTGGGTCGTCTTTCCACTTTAACCAACCACCACAACTCTAGTTTGGGTTGAAATAAACACAAAGTTTACTGATTTACATTATATGTTCAATTCAATTTTATTTATAGTATCAAATCATAACAGGAGTTATCTCAAGACACTTTACAGATAGAGTAGGTCTAGACCACACTCTATAATTTACAAAGACCCAACAAATCCCGAGATTCCAGGAATTCCCCCAAGAGCAAGCATCAATGCAACAGTGGTGAGGAAAAACTCCCTTTTTAGGAAGAAACCTGGGACAGACCCAGGCTCTTGGTAGGCGATGTCTGACGGAGCCGGATGGGGGCAATAACAGTCACAGAACAGATAATGAAACAGAATTGTGAAACTGTGGTTGTAGTAGTGTAGCAGTGAGCAGCACGGCATAGCAGGGAATTGCGGCAGAATCCCAGCCACAGCTGGAACCATGATTTGGTGCCATCCTAATCCCGGGATTTCATCCTGGGTGAAAGGAAACAAAGACTCCGGGGAGCAAGCTCCCAGGGCTAGGTTAGTAACAAGCATTTCTGGGACATGGATGCACAGAAAAGGGAACATAGAGGAGAGAGAAGCTCAGTGTGTCAAAGGTAGTCCCTCGTCAGTCTAAAACTAAAACAGCATAACTAAGAGAGACAGGTTAAAGAGAGGTGTTGGTGTTAGAATTAAACACATAGTTTACTGATTTTACATGTGTAAATATGTTGGCTCTATACACACTAAAAGTATTGCTTTTCTAAATGGAGTCTGGTGGGTTTAGAGCTAGTGACCTCAGAGCTGTTTCTGGTTAAACAGAAAGGTCTCAAAGAGGTTTTAAAGCTCTATCTCTGTAGGGATCCTTTCATAATGTTGTCAGACACTTAGAATATTAATCTGAGTCTGTCAGCGGCAAAACCAGCACTTTAGTGAAGGTAAATCCAAGCTGGACAATTGTCCTGTTAACTTCCTTTGTAGCTTGTTTCTCTGCTGCTGACTGCAGAGATCTCTCTTAATACTGGACCACTCACTTAGACACAAGAACATAGGAAAATAGGTTGAAAAAAAACGGTAGTTACCCTTCAAATCCACTTTTCTGGCCGTAATTCGACGCCATAACTGTGGAACATGTGACATGAGACATTTGGTCAGAGACCGAGTTGGTGACACTAATCTTGAAACTGTGGTGATGATTTATTTAATTTATTTAATTTATTTAATTTATTTAATTTATTTAATTTATTTAATTTATTTTATTTAATAATAATAATAATAATAATAATAATACATTTTATATATATAGCACTTTTCAAGCATTAAGGACAAGTGTTTTCCATATTAAAAGATTAACAGGATATTAATTAGGAATCAGAAACCCATATAAACCCCACAATGACATACACAAATTAGAACATGAGCTCATAAATTTCAAGCAGCATTTCAAAAAACAGTGAAAGTGCAAGATGGAATGTCATGTATGGAAATGCATCTAAAAACACTAATATGATAATACAAATCAAGCATGATTTAAATACATAATGACGAAGTTAAAAAAAAAGCATAAAAAAGTATAAAAAATAGGAAATATGCAGTGTTGCGATAATTGGAAAGCAGACATGGTTAAGTGAAGGCTGTCTTGTAAAAATGAGTTTCAAGGAGGCTTAAAAGCTGCAGTAGAATCAGCCAATATCATAAAACAGTGAAGAGGTAATTCTAGTTTAGTAGCTACATTTGAATTTTGTCAGGTAAACAGAATGAAAATGGCTGTGCAGTCTGCAGTTGTACTGTTGAGTGGATGAGTCTACATTAGAGGATGGATACCCGACCTGAGCCCGATGGGACCCGATGGGACCCGATGGTACCCGACGGGCCGGGCCGGGTTCAGACAGATATTAAGAAATGATGTTTGGGTTCTGGTCTGGCTCAGTCACATCAGCGTGATAAGACATTGAACATTTTTGCATGCGCTCATTTGTTGACATTTCTGAATGCCTTCTTACAGTTGCCCTGTGAGGCAGCAGATGTTAAGTAGGTGTAATGTTAACCATGTTTACCATGCTAACATTTGATACAGTACTTAGCACTCAACACAAAGTACACCTAAGGCTGATGGGAAATTCATTAGTTCTGCAGGTATTAGGTCATACATTTTGACCTGATGATGGCGCTAGATGATAGGTCAGTTAGTACATCTGATCCTGAGGGGAACATGACAGTCTGCAGTCTTTTGTTTCCAGGTGACTCCACTGACAGCACTGAAGTTTGCCGAGTTGGCGGCGAGAGCAGGACTGCCTAAAGGAGTGGTTAACATTCTGCCGGGATCGGGTAGGAACACTTGGCCTGGTTGGACAGTACATTATTTTGTGGGATTTGTTTTTGTGATATGTGATATCAGTTGTTATTAATGTCCTCCTTCTTTTCTTCTAGGTGCTCTAGTGGGTCAGCGTCTGTCGGACCACCCTGACGTCCGTAAACTGGCCTTCACAGGTTCCACTGAAATCGGTAAACACATCATGAAGAGGTGAGAGGTACAGCACATTTACAAAACTCTGAGCAAACAAAAGGTCACATCAGTGCTCATCTCCATGTACCTGTGTCCTCCTGCATCTGAAGCTGTGCAGTCAGCAACGTGAAGAAGGTTTCTCTGGAGCTCGGAGGAAAGTCCCCTCTCATCATCTTCAGTGACTGTGACATGGACAAGGCTGTGCGCATGGTGAGGTCATTCATGATTCTAGTCCTTTAGTTGAAGCCATAGACTGAAATAGAAGTAATTGACATAGCATCAGTGACGTCACCTATTGATTTATGGACTACCATTTTTGGTAAATTGGCAGTCAGCATCTTGTTTTTTTGCAACCAGACGTGTTGATTTCTGACGAGGGGATGGAGCTGGGGAGGATGACGCGGCCCAGCCAGTGTTGTTTATGGTTGCTATGGAGCTGCGCTAAGCTAAACGCTAAAGGGGGAAAGTTGTTGATTTTGATCCCTTCTGAAGCAAGTCATCCAGCAGAGATTTATCGACGGGTAAACACAGACCTCCGGGTACTGGAGCCGTTCATCTGCATGTACGGCAGAACAGAAAACCTAAGGATTTTCACTTAAGTCACCAGCTAACGCTAGCTTGCTAGCTTGGTTGGCAGAATGCTGAACCATACATTTTAGCGACCAAATGTTCAGATTAACTTTGGTGAAGTAAAAACACACAGGGAGAGGGTCAAAGTTTAAGATGAAAACATGGACAACAGCCAAAAACAAGTTGAGGTCTATTTTAATGTCCCCAGTGTTAGCATGGTTAGCATTGCTAAGCCTCTGTCCTGATTGACAAGTCCTAAAACATCCCCTGCTTTATCGTCTATTTTAAAATAAATGAGACCATCATTTACTAAATGAACATCATGCTGTATTGAAGAAGACTTGAAACTAGCGATTGAGACCATAAAGTCATTATGAAAATGTTTACTGAGGTAATAAATCAAGAGAGAAGTCGGCTCATTTTCTCATAGACTTCTATAGAAGCAGACTTCTTTCTGGAGCCAGTGGAGTCTCCCCCGGCTAGAAGTTAGAGAGAATGCAGCTTTAAGGAGCTTCAGCTTTGGCTTTACATCTTAAAACGAGCGTCCATTATTTTTTACAGTCTATGGTTTAAATAGTTGCAGAAGTGAAAGACTGTGCTATCTGTGTATTTCAGGGCATGAGTTCAGTGTTCTTCAACAAGGGAGAGAACTGCATCGCAGCTGGCAGACTGTTTGTGGAAGACAGCATTCATGACCACTTTGTGAAAAGAGTGGTACGTCTTGATCTCAGATTTGCATCTCATTTGCTCAGTTGTCATTGAGATAAACAAATGATTATTCATAAATACTTTAATATTAATTACAATGAATGTAATCAATAAATGCTTCACATTTTATATCCATATACATTTTTCATGTAATTCTGCATTTTAACATCTTATATTAGTGTGTATTATTATTATTTTGACGATACATACCTCATGTCATTGCATCCTTATTGTCACCAGCAAATCATATCATGAATCGATTGTTAAAGGGTAATTTCATTTTTTCAACGTGGACCCATTTTCCCATGCATTGGTGTCTAAGTGACTGGTGAGAACGCTGTAACCAGGAGCTGTGAACCGGGCTGTAATGTAACCCTACAGGACTAATGTTCAGCAGCAGTTAGCATCCACAAGTTCTGTATTTGCCGCTGACAGACTCAGATTATTATTCTAAGTGTCTGACAACATTATGGGATGGATCCCTACAGAGATAGACCTTTTAGTTAAAGAGTAAGATCCTTTTAGTTTAACCAGAGTAGTGATTGTTGGAACAGTGGAAAGACTTTGAATGAAGTGTGTTTTACGATGATAAAAGTCCTGATTATTTACATGGAGTCTGGCACTATACACGCTAAAAGTAGTGATTATTTACATGGAGTCTGGCTCTATACACGCTAAAAGTCCTGATTATTTACATGGAGTCTGGCTCTATACACGCTAAAAGTAGTGATTATTTACATGGAGTCTGGCTCTATACACGCTAAAAGTCCTGATTATTTACATGGAGTCTGGCTCTATACACGCTAAAAGTCCTGATTATTTACATGGAGTCTGGCTCTATACACGCTAAAAGTAATGATTATTTACATGGAGTCTGGCTCTATACACACTAAAAGTCCTGATTATTTACATGGAGTCTGGCTCTATACACGCTAAAAGTCCTGATTATTTACATGGAGTCTGGCTCTATACACACTAAAAGTCCTGATTATTTACATGGAGTCTGGCTCTATACACGCTAAAAGTCCTGATTATTTACATGGAGTCTGGCTCTATACACGCTAAAAGTCCTGATTATTTACATGGAGTCTGGCTCTATACACGCTAAAAGTCCTGATTATTTACATGGAGTCTGGCTCTATACACGCTAAAAGTAGTGATTATTTACATGGAGTCTGGCTCTATACACGCTAAAAGTCCTGATTATTTACATGGAGTCTGGCTCTATACACACTAAAAGTAGTGATTATTTACATGGAGTCTGGCTCTATACACACTAAAAGTCCTGATTATTTACATGGAGTCTGGCTCTATACACACTAAAAGTAGTGATTATTTACATGGAGTCTGGCTCTATACACGCTAAAAGTCCTGATTATTTACATGGAGTCTGGCTCTATACACTCTAAAAGTCCTGATTATTTACAGGTGTAGTTTGGTGATGGTGATTTCGGGGCTGTTTGATGTTAAACTAAAAGGATCTTACTCTTTAACTAAAAGCTCTATCTCTGTAGGGATCCATCCCATAATGTTGTCAGACACTTAGAATAATAATCTGAGTCTGTCAGCAGCAACAACAGAACTTTTAGTGGACGCTAATTGAAGGTGCGCAATAGCTAAATTACTTACATTGCAGCTTATTTCGCTGACAGCAGCGTTCTCACTCAATACTAGACCAATTTTAAAGATTGTTGTTCCTGTCAGTCACTTAGATACAAAAACATTACCCATTAAGAGGTTATTTACAGGCTGAAATATGAGAGACAGACTGCAGCGAGCTTTACTTAAAAGATTACTGTAGCATAGAGGACAACAGGACACAAGATTGATGCTTCAATTCAGTAAAACATCTTAGTCACATACTGAAAACTCACATACCGAAATGAGCGAATGAGAGATTTTGACAACAAAGCCTTTGCATGCAGACTGTATAGAGGCTACAGTGTGCATCGTTTTTGTGGTCATCTTATTTGACATTTGTCTCAGGTTGAGGAGGTCAAGAAGATGAAGATTGGTGATCCACTGGACCGCGCCACAGACCACGGCCCTCAGAACCACAAGGCCCACCTGGACAAACTGGTGGAGTATTGTCAGATCGGCATCAAGGAGGGAGCCACTCTGGTCTGTGGGGGCAAACAGGTGCAGCGGCCAGGTAATGTAGTGATGTCTGCGTGGTCCACCTGTGACAGATGATGCATGATCTCTCACGATCTGTCGGTCTATAATGTGCTGTCTTGTTATATGTCTGCCTCCAGGTTTCTTCTTCGAGCCCACGGTGTTCACTGATGTGCAAGACCACATGTACATCGCTGTAGAGGAGTCATTCGGCCCCATCATGATCCTTTCCAAGTTCAAGAGCGGGTAATGCTGACTCAAGATTACGCCACATTTACCACAGCTCACAAAATGTTCACAAATTGTCTTTTTCTCTGGCTCAGCGAGGTGGACGATGTCCTGAGAAGGGCCAACGCGACAGAGTTCGGCCTGGCGTCAGGTGTCTTCACACGGGACATCAGCAAAGCTCTGTACGTCAGTGAGAAGCTCAACGCAGGCACAGTTTTTGTCAACACCTACAACAAGACTGACGTGGCCTCGCCTTTCGGAGGCTTCAAACAGTCTGGCTTTGGCAAAGACCTGGGTAAGAAAACCTGCTGCTGTTATTATGTAGCTGTAGTTCTTTATAAGTCTCGTCTCGTTCTCGTGAACCCAATCTCGTGTCTCGTCTCGTGAGCTGTGTCTCGTCACACCCCTACTGGCTATACGGTACAATACAAGAACACTGCTGTATTGATCAGCAAAGAGCTATTTAACTGTATTTTGTAATTACTGTTAGTGTGGATTATTTATTAGATGTTGTGAAGCTCAGCTGTTAACCAGGAAACACGGATGTTTGAAAGCCAACACACTTGGGTCACATCCTGCTGCAGAACTGGGACAAAGTACTCCAGTTTGTTGTGATTCTTATCCATACTTACTGTCAGTGTCTGTCACTCCAACAGGACAAGATGCTCTCAACGAATACCTGAAGACAAAGGCAGTGACCATAGAGTATTGAGGGAGAAGCAGCGGGAGGCAGACCTGTCTCTCATTAGTGACTACTGACTAATAAAATTGTATGTATGTGCCTTAACATCTTAAACATATCAAATCAAATCCTCTCAAAAACCTCTGAGCCATGTTGTAGTAGGTATTGTCCTAAACTATGCAAATGAAGAACAAGTGACCTCTCTGACTGTTTTGTAATCAATGTGATTGAGTTTTAAAAAAAACTATTTTCAACAGATTGTATTAATTTGTAATATGGCTTACATTAGGTCAAATGTAACATTTGTAATAACAATGAGAACTGCTGAGCACCATCACTGCTGCGTCCCTCTTTATTCCTGTTGTGTTGCAGCAGCATGAACGTCTGCAGGCAGCACCATGATGTGTTCATACTAACTACTATGTAACATTCTAATTCTAATCTATTTTATTACACAAAGTTCCTTGTGGCTCTTAACCCAAATGACTGCTCAACTCTACTTACTGATAAAACACTACATACACAGAAAACTTGAGCATGCAGGCTTCCATATTGCAGTCGATAATGCACAACAAAACATGCAAGAATTAAATCCATCTTTCAATACCATGGATATAGTGCCATTCGGCCAGCCATGCCATCGTTTTGGTGCCTAAACTTAAAGGGATACTTCACCGATTTAGCATTCAGCTTTGTATCAGTAGAAACGCGGTAGTATTTCTGAATGACCGTGCTTCCCTCCCACATGTCCCCCTGAGAGGGGAGATCCCGGCATTGGGGGGTCTGGAAATCATTCCTCCAATGACGCAAAATGACGATTTTTGCGTCATTGGAGGAATGGAAGGCCAGAGGCAAAGGACTACAAACAGTAGCAGGAGCTACTTCCGCATGTTTTAAACCCGCCCATCACCCGAAGCGAGCCAATCTCAGCCGGAAAAAAACAAAATGTCAGCCATCTTGGATCCTCGCTAAACAGGGCTCTCTCTTCTCAGCAGCTAACTTTTACAAAATGATGTGCTTTCAAACTACCGCACACGTATACCACCGGGATACATCGCTACAGATCGGAGAATATTCAGGGAACGTTATTACAGACGGAATAATCGGCACACTACAAGACCTTCTCCTGCCCGGAGACCAGCGGTCTCGCTCGATGCTCCGAGCCGGGGAAGTGGACATCCTCATCGGCTAGGTGGGAAGCTAACGCTAGCCGGGGAAAAGGCACATCCAGAGCGAGCTAACGCTAGCCGGCCACCTGTCCCATCAATCCTGATTGAAAGTGTCCGTTCATTAAACTACAAACTGAGTGGACTCAAAGCAGCGAAGCGAAGTGCATTCTGGGATTTGGTGTCTTTCATCCATATGAGCCAAAAACACATTTTCTGGCTTTTCTCGGCCTACAAGGCACCAATTTCAATTTTTTTCACATTTCTGCTACATAAGTGACCCAATTTAAAGATATATTAAGCTTTCCAGCGGTGAAATATCCCTTTAACTGTCAGCGTGGCATGGCGCTCACTTCTTCTGTCTAACCTCCACTACCACGGCCCCTGAAAGCAGCGTCATCTGGCGGTGCCTGTAGCCGGCTCACAGTCACCTGTTGTTGGCTAAACAACTGCTGCTGGTAGCCGGCGTCCTAGAGCTGTGTAGAGGCTAAATGCAACCAGCAACTGCTGCTCAGATTTAATCTTTCTATGGCAGACTGTTCACGTTACAGCGCTTTATGTAGTTATAAATACTTCTATTTTATATGGTCTATTGGTGAAGTAGCATTGATCGCTTTGAGGGCGGATCGATTTTGTTCCCACCAGGGACAAAAATAATTCAGCAGAGGCAGGGATATGTAGACCAGAATATGTAGACCAGGATATGTAGACCAGAATATGTAGACCCCCGCCGGAAAATCGCACCCTGGATGTAGGTTACCATGACATATGGAAGACTGAGAAATAGAGTCTCCAGTGCTCGCACACTGGATAATGATGCTATAAAATGTTTATTTAATTACCACTAATTTAACCTGTTGCATTTTCTTGAATTTGAATCAAGTGACCGGCTGGTCACGGTTTGAATCTCAACAAACCTCAGCCTTATACCTTCTTCTGTCCTGCACTGTAGTCCCGTGTGAACTTCTTCAGTAACATGACATTTGGTACACGCATCCATGTGATGAATTCTAATAACCTTTCTCATTTCATCTCACACCATCGCCAGGTCTGTTCAGGAACATTCTATTTGGGTTTACTGTGAAACAAAATAAAGGGTGCTTTTGGCTTTCAGAGCTCTCGTATGATAACACACTCCACGCATATGCCTGGCCATTCATACCGAACGCGTATTTCTACCTGCCTGTCACGGCTCTCTCTCTCACGCTCTCTCTCAATTCAATTTTCAATTCAATTTGTAAGTGTAGAATAAAATGTACAACCAACATACATAGCACATATAACAATATAAAATATGTATAATATTAAATATGAAGTAACCAAGAAGTCTGCAAGAAGCATAACAGTGCAATATTGTAATGAGGTAATGAGATGGTTATCTCACACAGTTTTATGGATCATGGATTTATGAGAGAAGGTGCTCTGCTGTTGGACCAGGTGCAGGGTGGTAAGGATTGTCCAGTGCCCTCCTCTCTACCACAGCTTCAAATTAAACTTTTATTTTGTATTTAGCTACAATGTAATGTAAGTTAATAGGGGCAATTGTGCGACTTTTTTAACGTTCACAAAAGTGCTTGTTTTGACATTGACAGGCTCAGATTAATATTCCAAGTGTCTGACAACTGACAATGAACATTTGCCCCATAGGCTTACATTGCAGCCCGCTGTGTGGCTGCCGGTTACATCGCTCACACTTGATTCTGTACCAATAGTTACCCTTTAATAAAGTCTATCTAACTATCAATCTACGCTATACTTTCAACAAAACATGTATTTCTCATAGTATGTACACACTAGCCAATTGCAAATCTATAAAGAAAGCTAGTACAGAAAAAAAAAGATACAGAACAGCTAAATAACCAGGAACCACTGTACAATATATGCAAAAAAGAAGAACAAATGCTACACTCAATTGTGCCTCCGTTGCAATGCAACCATCCCCCTACAACAATCTGCTGTGATAATCTCACAACCAGCATGCATTGCACCTAGTAGATGGTTAGTTAGCTTCACCATCAGCTGACTGAGGGCACTGTTTTCAGGATTCAACTCTTGGGTTTTTAGTGCTTTGAAATTAAGTGTGTCTTTTTGGCATAAATTAAGATGTGTCCTAAATGTAATAGGGCTTGGGCGCCGCGTTGCATTCTGGGACGTGGCGGCCATATTGATAGCATTGCGAATGTAAACATACACCAAGTCGAAGGAGGAGAAGAAAGCAGAGTTGGGAGAAAAAAGGAAAACAAAGATGTTAAAATCCAGAAAAGGATGTGGACTTTACCGGGATACTTTAAATAGAGAAGCCAGGGACCGGTATGTGGACAAAATCGGCACTATTAAAGGTTTGGATCCCTACGAACTCCCCAACAAAGATTGGAGCAGCAACAACCATTCACACATGTAATACTTTTAACTATGTGCTTCAAAAGTGTAGTTAGTAGCTGTCAACCCTCCCGTTTTTTCCGGGTTTCTCACGTATTTGAGCTGTTTTCCCGCTGTCTTCCTGTTTTAGTATTTTCCTGTAAAATATCCCGTATTTGAATAATCCTCTCATAACATTAACGTTAGCCCTTCCATCGGACCTGCCAGTCTCTGGACTGTTGTCCTGTTGTCCTGTTGCCCTTCCAGCGAAACAGATGTTTTCTAAGCTTCGTTTTGCTGACTTGAAAGCAGCCTTAGCGTGATGTTGGCCTCTTTAAGATAACAGCGTGGTTGTTGTGAGAGCACGATTTCACGCCAATCTGTAAGCAAAGTCACGTTAGATCTAGCTAGTTTCACATAGCTCGCTTAGTTAATGCAGCAGTTTTGTAGTACGAATTTTAGCTGTCAGCAGAGGGATAGCAACAGAAAGATGAATGTTACATGAATGTTGAATGTTGCTGTTACACCCCACAATACAGCAACGGTTTACCATGGTTGAAATAGTAAATAAGACACACGACTGAGAGGGATGTTACGTCTATAAACAGTGGGCAGTAGTCCGAGTAGCGGTAAAGGAGGCTGCCAACATGTCGCCACGCCAAGTAATGACGTCACGACGCCCAAGCCCTATAGCTGGTTTCTTCATATTTCGGAGTAATGGGAAATGTCCCAGTTCTGCTCGACAGGCGTTATTTGGGGTTTTCCTGTGAATGTTTAGAATTCTTCTACAGAAGTCAGTGTGTAGGGTCTCTATTGATGCTGGTCCCAGGAGTCATGCTCCAGTCTACTTCCATATAGTGCTATCGGTACAATTACACTATCACATTTAATTTATTAATTTCATTTAATTTTGCTGTGTAGACAGCCCAAATCACCGTAAACCTGGCTGTTTTATTTTGAAATTTGTTTTATTTTTGTAAAGTATCCGGCTGCAGTGTGGTCTTCCTGTATGTGATTACGTGCCTGACTTGACACATACGCTCGCGGATCGCGCAAGAAATAGAGGAGACGCCGAAACTATCCATACTGCAGCGCGCGGACCGACGGTATGAACGGACAGGTTGGATAGCACGGCCGCTGCGCTACGGTGTGTCCTCTGATCGGTACATGTCGCTGGCTGGGCTCAGTCCTGCAGCAGCCCGAGAGGCTCTCCATCCGGGACACGGTCTGCGAGGAGACGGCGTCGTGGAGCAACAACAGGCTGGCAGCCTGAGATATGATTTATTATGCAGTAATAAATGCTGGAGAAAGAGAGAGAGAGACGCTGCACTTGTCCGTCTTCATGTCTAATGAGAGAAGAGAACCGACATGTCGGCACTGACAATCACTGGATATTTGATTGTTTCTATATTTCATTTGTGTAGCCCGTTTTTTTAAGCAACAAAATGGGAAGGCGGCAGTCACAAAGGAAGCCGCAGTTGACGCTGCCGAGTCCAGACCAGAGTAACGACAAGGTAAGAGAGCTCAACCTTTTCATAAGACATTCTTGTTTTTGTCAAGCAGAACATTCCAAACATTTGCTGATAAGTTTCTTAAAGGTGTGTTAAATATGGAAGCAAATAGGAGCCATAACGTGTCACTGAATAGGCTACTTAATATTGTAATATTTTACTTTGAAAACGGTCAGTGTATATTTTGGTTATTTGATTTTCCTTTCATAAATGGGTATTAAAATACAAAATTTGAAATTGAAATAGAAGATTTGTTTTCTTCCTTTTCATCGTCAAAAGGGGAGGAGAGAAATTCAACATATGCTTTGATTTAGATCTTCTATTTCATATAGGCCTAACCAACAAGAAAACCCAATAGAAATCATCATATTCTGAGACCAGATGTTGTTGTTTCCAAGGCAACAGTGTTTCTATAATGACTTTGCAACCTGAACAAACTATCTCGCTGACTTTGTATAGATCTGGTGTTGTAAATGTGGTAGTTTCTATTTGTCTAACCCTGTCTTTATGTTATCTGTTGATGTATTTGTCCGTGTATATTGCCATGTGCATGAAACAAGACTGTGAAAACAAATCTCCCTCATGGGACAATAAATATCAATCTACTGTATGTATTGAGATCTGATTTAGTATTAACCATCAGACCTCCGGTGCTGGGTCTAATGTTAGCTGCTGCTGCTAGCAGGCTAGCTTTGCTTTTAGTCTGTCTGTGAGAAACTTCATTTGAATATAACGTAAAAATAAATAGAGAGGGAAATGACGGTGTACATGTAACCAGGTTCTAATCAGCCTTCAACATTTACCTGCAAAAAAAAAAACACTCAAGGTCTGGGATCACTACTTCAATATTATTTTTTTAGTAATGTCCTGGATTCGAGGGATAAACACAAGATAGATATCAAATGCACTGACACTTAACACTAATTTGTCTTTGGCTGTAGATGATTATTGACTTCACACAGAATGAAAACACCAACACACAGTGACTCTTTAGAAAAAAAATAGTATTATTGAAAATTATCAACAATGCATATTACACTCCCATTTCCCACCCCAAAAATACATTTGCTAACAAAATATGTTCTGGCCAGAAACCACAATTTTTAAGTATTGCTGCAGCAACAGTCTCTTGAATTTAGTTGTGCACAACCCAGTACCTATTTGAGCTCAGCAAAAAAAAAAAAATATATATATATATATATATATATATATATCCGACACGATCCTCCAAATCCACGGGAGAGAAAGACCTTACTGGTGAGATAGTAGAAATGAAAATCCAAACTCAGGCCTGAAGTTCAGAGTCCAGCCCGCTGTCCACCACGCTCTCTCCTGCTACGGCTAGCAGAATGGAGGTACACGGCTCCTCCGTCTCACCAGCCACCACACAATCCCACACTATGTCAACAGAAAAGTTTTCAGACACCACCATCACAAAAAATAAAAAATAAATCACTTTTCAGGATGATATTTCCTTCTTTTTTCTTTCAGAGCTAATGTTCACATTTCTCCCTCTGAATACAGGTTAAGGAAAGAAAAAAAAAGAAAAAAAACGACACCAGCGCTGCGCAGCTGCCATCTAGGGGGCATTACCGCAAAGTGTTTGCCACTGCTGAAAAGTGTTGACAATTAAAATGACTGTGTTAAAACAAAGTGGCATAACCTGAGCTATTTGTGACTGATTAAATGAAAATAGGAAACTCATACTTTGTCTTTTTCATGTATTATGTCTGAAGGAATATTTTAGCTTCAGTTCAAATTAGTTTGGATGAATGTACAAAATGTCCTATTATGGTGACAAATATTGATCATATAATCATATCATCCCTGATAAAATTTTAAACAACCAGCCAATTTGGGGTGGGTTACATACACATGAAATAAAAGTCCCCTGAAATAAATAAAAGTTCAATCAGGAGCGACCTCACATGACTGACAGACATTTATATTTATTGGCTCATTTATTTATCTCAGGATGTATTTCATAGCCATATTTATGTATATTTATGTAAAGAGTTGCAAAAAATGGAGGATCAGTCGCTCAGGAAGTTAGGCTACAAGTTTCCCTCACTGCAGAATCAGACGCTGTGAATTGGAAGCTAAGTTCAGCGTCGTGTCAGATGAGTTCCATCAAGCTTGAGCTATTTTCAGTGCAAAATCATCTTGCAAGTGGCCGGGTTGGCTCAGTGGGTAGAGCAGGCGCACATATACTGAGAGGCTTGTGCCTCGACACAGAGGTTTGAGTCCGACCTGTGATGATTTCCTGGATGTCTTCCCCCTCTCTCTCACCTAGCTGCAGAGATGCTCACAAGTCTCTGAGCTCGAGTCCAAGTCAAGTCTCAAGTCTTTGAGCTCGAGTCCAAGTCAAGTCTCAAGTCTTTGAGCTCGAGTCCAAGTCAAGTCTCAAGTCTCTTAATAAGTAAATAATAAGTGTTGCATCACACACACACACACACACACACACTAACAGCAGGCCCTGACAGGATGAGGACAGAGTAAAGGTACACAGGACCTCCTTTTTTTCCCCACTTTTTGAAAACACCATACAAGGGTTAAACAAACGCTCATTTATATTTCATAAGGAAGACAGTCAGAGTTAACCTCCCGGAACGTTAGCTCGTAGCTAAACCAAGAAATAAGCTAACGGTAATATTAGATGGTCGATGCTGAGCTAACGTTAAACATGTTTACTGACCTGTCAGGATGCGTTTTCAGACGCCTGATAAAATCAGATGTGGTTGAGCCAGAATCTTTTATCTTGAGACCGCATATTTTGCATTGAGCGCTTCTTTTGTTTGGGCCGTCGTTTTGGAAGTTTTTAAACCCAAAGCTTACGATGAACAGCACAGCAGCGGCCGGTGCAGTCGACATGTGTGTTTGCTGTCCTCTAATGTGTGGCCGCGTGCAGCAGATACGTAGTACGGAACGTCGTGGGCAGGTTATAGGTAACGGAGGGAGGGAATAACAGCGAGCTCATCAGACGTTTCCTAAAAATAAACATTGTTCACGAGTCCCGCAGCTCGAGGTTGAGTCTCAAACTCGAGTCCCCATCTCTGCCTAGCTGTCCTATTGATTAAAGGCGGAAAAGCCCCCAAAAAAATCATCTTGCGCCCCCACTTTCCTGTGATATGTGTGCGCACATACACTTGAACACAACTTTTGGCCATCAGAGCATAGTCTGTCAGTCCAATCCAAGAAAGTGGCTTGAAAATTTAAACTCAAAAGTGATGCAGCACTGGTAAGGGTAGCCCGGATGTTGCCATGTGAATTATTTCACCTTGAATTTTTGGATCTTCAAAGATGTGAATTCAAAACAAATAACTTCAGTTACATGGTTTTTAAAGTTACATATTTCAATATTAGGTATTCAATACTTATGTCTCTTATTTGCTTCCATAGTTCAAGGGTACCTACTGTTTTTTTTCAACCCTATGTTCCTATGTCTCTGTGTCTAAGTGACTGATATGAACACCAGTCTGTGACACTGGTCCAGTATTAAGAGAGATCTCTGCAGTCAGCAGCAGAGAAACAAGCTACAAAGGAAGTTAACAGGACAATTGTCCAGCTTGGATTTACCTTCACTAAAGTGCTGGTTTTGCCGCTGACAGACTCAGATTATTATTCTGAGTGTCTGACAACATTATGAAAGGATCCCTACAGAGATAGACCTTTAAAACCTCTTTGAGACCTTTCTGTTTAACCAGAAACAGCTCTGAAGTCACTAGCTCTAAACCCACCAGACTCCATTTAGAAAAACAATACTTTTAGTGTGAATAGAGCCAACATATTTACACATGTAAAATCAGTAAACTTTGTGTTTATTTCAACCCAAACTAGAGTTGTGGTGGTTGGTTAAAGTGGAAAGACGACCCAAAACGTCTTTTCATAGTTTTATTTTGTTTCTGTCGACTTTGAATGAAGTGTGTTTTACGATGCTAAAATTACTGTTTATTTACATGGAGTCTGGTGGGTTTAGTGAACGCAATTTGCGGATGTTTTTATGTTTAAAGGTCCCATGGCATGAAAATTTCACTTTATGAGGTTTTTTAACATTAATATGAGTTCCCCCAGCCTGCCTATGGTCCCCAATTGGCTTGAAATGGTGATATGTGTAAACCGAGCCCTGGTTATCCTGCTCTGTCTTTGAGAAAAAGTAAGCTCAGATGAGCCGTTCTGGAATCTCCTCTTTATGAGGTCATAAGGAGGAAGGTTACCTCCTCTTTCTCTGCTTTGCCCGCCCAGAGAATTTGGCCAACCCATGAGAGAGAGACATCATGGCTTTCAAACGAGCAAAGTGGCAGTCGGTCAAGGCCACACCCCCACCCTCCACCTTGCCCCCCCCCCCCCCCCCCCCCCTCCTCCTCAATAGCTACAGACACAGAAATGGCACGTCCTGAGTAAAGCTCATTGTGGGACTGGCTCTAGTGGCTGGAATTCTGCACCAAGGCTGAATTTCAGGAAAGAGACTTCAGATACAGTATTAGGGGACCACTAAGGTCTATATAAAAGAGACTTCAGATACAGTATTAGGGGACCACTAAGGTCTATATAAAAGAGACTTCAGATACAGTATTAGGGGACCACTAAGGTCTATATAAAAGAGACTTCAGATACAGTATTAGGGGACCACTAAGGCCCATATAAGAGACTTCAGATACAGTATTAGGGGACCACTGAGGTCTATATAAAAGAGACTTCAGATACAGTATTAGGGGACCACTAAGGTCTATATAAAAGAGACTTCAGATACAGTATTAGGGGTCCACTAAGGTCTATATAAAAGAGACTTCAGATACAGTATTAGGGGACCACTAAGGCCTATATAAAAGAGACTTCAGATACAGTATTAGGGGACCACTAAGGTCTATATAAAAGAGACTTCAGATACAGTATTAGGGGACCACTAAGGTCTATATAAAAGAGACTTCAGATACAGTATTAGGGGACCACTAAGGTCTATATAAAAGCATCCAAAGAGCACCATGTCATGGGACCTTTAAAAAAAAGGATCTTACTCTTTAACAGAAAGGTCGACCTCCTTAGAAATCCTTTCCATAATGTTGTCAGACACTCAGAATAATAATCTGAGTCTGTCAGCGGCAAAACCAGCACTTTAGTGAAGGTAAATCCAAGCTGGACAATTGTCCTGTTACCTTCCATTGTAGCTTGTTTCTCTGCTGCTGACTGCAGAGATCTCTCTTAATACTGGACCAGTGTCACAGACTGGTGTTCATATCAGTCACACAGACACAGAGACATAGGAACATAGGGTTGAAAAAAATGCTAGTTACCCTTTAAGTTTAATATCAATAATATAATTTGAAGACGTCACCACGAGCTCTGGAAATGCAATGGGCATCCTAACAATTTTTCAGATGATAATTGATTAATCGACAGTAGACTGCATTATGAAGTATGTGATGTAATGATGTGTTTAAAGAATGAACATGTATTAATGATCAGTAGAAGGCTTCATAGTGTCTCTCTGTTCTCACAGAGGCCGCAGCAAAGAAGAAAGCAGAAAGCGAACACTCCCTCGACCAAACGCCTTACTCAACACAGGTGAGATTGCTGCTTGTGCACATCTCATTCTGTGCTGCCCGGATGCTAACCTAATATAATTTACTTTTCCCTCTAGTGCTCAGGGAACCTCAGAGTCAAAGGCCCATCCACTGTCCCCTGCAGAAGACAAGATGGAGCCAAAGGTGCCGCCGGCTGCTCAGCCCTGCAGCCACAGGGAACACAAGCCCACGGGTTTCAGAGGGAGCAGACACACAGCTGCCTTTCCCTGCCACCGCCTGACTGATTCAAGTCCTACTCTGCAGGAGAGCCTGTCACCAAAGCCAGAGGTAGGAGGTCTGGCTGGCCATGGAGAGGGCGACAGCGACACAGACTTGTCTGAGTCAGAGAGACTTCCTATGTCGCCCTCTGGTGGGGTTCCTCCACAGCTCCAGCTGAGGCCAGAGGTCATTGAGGCTGAACACTGCCCCTCTCGCAGCCACAGGCCCAGAGGACACAACCATGGTGCTTTTGACTTCCCAGACTTCCTCCCCCCACCTTTTAACTCCTGGAGCCTCAGTCAGCTGGCTGTCTTCTATAACATGGAGGGCCGGGGGGGCCCTCGGCCCAGGCCCGTGGGCCCTTTGGAAAGGTACCTGGATAGGCTGCTGCAGCTGGAGTGGCACCAGATTCAGACAGTGCAGGGGGAGGATGGGAAGTCAGCGGTGTCAGATGTCCTATCCAGCTGCCACAGGTCCCATGCTGCCGCCTCGTCACGCCTCAGCTCTCCAAAGTGCATCCTCCAGTGTCAGCGTGCCTTCTCCCTCACCTTCCTCTCCTGTCTGGCCAGTCACTCTGCCCTGCTCTCTGGCTGTGCCTGCACTCTCTGCCGTATCCGCTACTCCACCTGTAGCACATCGTGCTGCCGCTCCTCCCACCACACCCGTCAGTCCAGACTGAGTCCCATGCTGGAGCGCAGGGGGCCCACGTCGCTCCCCAAAAGGAGCTACAGCGAGAACCGGGTGAAGTCCTCAGACAGGAGCTCTGCATCCCGACCTCAGGTGTCCAGCAGCCCTGTGCGGACCAACAGCCACCTGAGGAGAATGCAAGCCTCAGGAAATATCCGCAACCCTGTTAAAGGTGCTAACACCAAGCCTCATTCCACTGCCAGAGGTGGGAGTGTTGGGCCTGGGACGGACCGCGTGGGAGCGTTGGGCGACGTGGTGGACTATAGGACAGGAGGGTTTAGGAGGAGTGGCTCAGAGCAGAGAAGAGGTGGAGTAGAAAAACAACAAGGTGCATCAGAGAAACGACGAAGTGGTTCTGAGTATAGAAGAGGAGGGGCTGAGCGGAGGAGAATAGCTGAGCTCAAGGATCGGGAGATAAAACCAGATGATGTCACTGCAATAATGGACAATTTACCTGGGCCCAAACATTCTCCAATAAAGAGACCAAACAGACACAAACAGGTGGAATTTGTTACATAACAGCAGGTTGTGTACTGTAAGTTCAATCTGTCAGTCTGCCACAGCTATAGTTTAATATTTGATTATGACTGTATATTGTCAGTCATTTTTTTGTTAGCAGAAAGTGTAGCAAGAGCAGAAAGTGTAGCAAGATTGTAAATGTATTTTATTCATTAGTGGATGGATTTCTTTGTTCTTAGCCAATTATAGTTACATTATTATGTTTTATCCAATGCTGCGATTGCACTCAAATAAGATATTGCAACAGTGGATGTTTACATACACTATTGATCATACATAAATCCTATTTTTTATTTAAACCAGTAAGCTTTTGTCGGCACAAAACATTATGTATGGAGGTTTCAGCACGCCGCCACTTTTACTGGTGATTATGTTTTGGTTTGTTGACAAAAGAGCTGCATAATAAAGGTGATTAAGTTTACCAAACAAGTATAATTTGCATGTGTAATTCTTCAAAGACAATGTAAAAGTTATCTAATTAATTTAGTATGTTAAAGTGCCCATATTATGAAAAGAATCACTTTTTCTGTGATTTGGGGTGTTATTTTATGTCTCTGGTGCTTCCACACACATACAAACTTTTAAAAAAAAAATCTCTCCATGCTGTTCTGAGTGAGATACGGTTTCTGAATGATTCCTGCCTTCAGTCTCTGGGTGAGCTGGTCAAAATCTGCACAGCTTTTTACATAACTAGCCGAAACGACGGGCTAAACACAACCGTTAGCATGCTAGCGCTAGCGTATGCTAGCTCATTCTCAATGGCAAAGCACTGCTACAACACACACAAGTTCACCATAATCTCCAAAAGAAGTACTTCCATGTGCGCCCTCCTTTAGAAGAAGTCTCCCGGCTAATCCTGCCTTGTAACTGACCAAAGTTGGAGAAACAACCTTTCTTTTACTGTCTGTGGAGCTAACTGACATGATCTACCATCTGAGCTACTGAGCATGTGCGAGTGGAATCAAAGATAGTACAGAAGGAAAGATGATTCACTCTGTAGCTAAAACAGAGACCTGAACACAAGGTGAAAAGAGGAGCTGCAGCAGTGAGAGAGAGATGTGCAGTACAACAAAATATATTAAACCATGTAAACCTATTCTGGTACAACCTTAAAATACAATTATCAACCTGAAAATGAGTATAATGGACGGTTCCGGTAACGTCAGCACAGCGAATGGCTGCTTGAGAGCACAGCTCCTCCAAGAATCAACTTACTTCACCCCCAAAAGTATTCAAGTAATACTCGTTTTTATTTATACACGGTCAAAATGTCTGGGGCAAAAACGAGAACAAGGGAAGCAACCGGAAAAAAAGGTACTGAACTGCAAACCGAGGTAGTTGGCATAGATACTTCTAGCTCACCTCATGGGGAGGCTAGCTCAAACCAAGCCACGGCGGCTAATACTAGCCTAGCTAAAGTTCTGGAGGAGATTCGGGACTTCCGTCAAGACATGAATAAACAATTGAACAACATCAAGGCTGAATTCACTAAAGTTGACCAAAAGGTTGAGGATGTGGAGAATTGCGTTGGTGACGTAGAAGACCGCACTTAGAACATGGAACAAGTGGTGTCAAAATTGATAAAAGAAATGACCCGGCTCGATAATAAAGTACCCGACCTAGAAGGTAGGTCCAGACGAAAAAATCTCCGGATATTTAATGTACCAGAAGACACTGAGGGAGCATCTATGGTGGAGTTCGTTGAAAAGCTTTATTTATATTTAGAAATTAATATTCTATTCCCTGACAAATATAATGTACAATGGAGGGATTAAACCTTAAGTTAGCCAGTTTGCACTAATGGACGAAGAGTTTTTTTTCCTCCCGGAAATCTCTTCGGAGGCCCTCAACCTATGGAAAGGAGAGGCTTTCCTCCCAAGCTAGGCGTTCCTCCTAGCTTAGTTAAGGGTCATTGCAAGACCTCAGCCTTGGAATCTCTGTTACTATGTTTTTTGTTTTATTGTTGGAAAATGTTCTTCATTGTCTTTTTTTTAGGGAGTAAATCACTTGAAACTTGTTTGAGAATAAAGATGCATAGTTTATGGCTAGTGACAAAGTTAAAATAATTTCATATAATGTTAACGGGCTGTTAAATCCCATCAAACGCTCAAAACTTCTAACTAAAATGAAGAAAGAGAGGGCACGTGGTATATTTACAAGAAACCCACTTAAATGAGGTTTCCTTAGCCAACCAACACAATCCCTGCCTCAGTTGATGCTGGCGCTGAAGACTTATGGACGATTATCAGGATACATGGTCAATGTGGGTAAAACCCAAGCGTTATCATATAATTATAATCCAACATCAGAATGGGAAGACAAATACCCATGGACATGGCAAACAAGTCAAGTACCTGGGCATAACTATTCCAAAAGATCTCTCAAAACTATCAGAATATAACTACTCTCCTATACACCAAAAAAATCAAAGAAGATATCACAAGATGGAGCCTCATCCCCTTCTTTAGCTTCAGCTCAAGAGTACAATCTGTAAAAATGAATATATTACCCAGATTGTTGGACCTATTCCAAACCCTACCAATAGAAGTTCCCCAAAGCCAGCTAAATGAATGGGACAAAATATTATCTAGATACTTGTGGCAAGGCAAGAGACCAAGGGTTCGTCTCAAAACACTGCAGTTAGCGAAGGAGAAAGGAGGATGGGGTTAGCCATCCCTCAAGGAATATTATTATGCTGCTCATACAAGAGCTATACTATGCTGGTGCAATCCTTCATATTCTCCACAGTGGAAAGACATTGAAGAAAGTTTCCCATTCCAATACAAGCAATCATAGCTGATTCAAAACTGCAACACTACATAGACAGTTCTGATAACCCATGGGTCAAATTAACTCTTAAGGTGTGGAAAAATATCATTAGAGAATATAAACTAGAAGGAGATCTACTGTCTCTTAAATGGTGTGGTTATGACTCAGACTTCACACCGAACAAAATGGACACCTGATTCAAAAAGTGGAGAGCTAATAGAGTAACAGCTCTATGCAATATTATGAATGGAAACATATTTATTCATTGGAGAAACAGGATTTCTTTAGAAATTTACAGTTACGGCATTATGTTGACAATGTAACAGAGGCTAATTCCAGTCTCATAGAACTGTTTAAACAAGCATATAAGTCAAATCTCAGTAAAGGGGTGATATCAGCCATATATAAACGCTTTATGGATCTTAAAACCCATTCAACAGCATACATTAAAGCGAAATGCGAAATGGGAAAAGGAATCCGGAATAGATATTTCTGAGGAAGAATGGACATTAATATGGGAGAACCAATTAAAATGTACCAGCTCAATGAGCTGGTGAGAGTTTAACTGGAAAAATAGTTTAAGATATTTTATTACACCATCTCAATCATCCCATCATAGCAATAACATCCCTGTTTGCTGTAGAAAGTGTGGAGATCAAAGCGCAAATCACTACCATATCTTCTGGGACTGTCCTGGCATGAAAAACTTTTGGAAGGCGATACACAATGCTTTACAAGTCATGTTCTGTGAGGATATTTCTTTGGACTTTAAGACTCCATATATTGGAAATATACCTCAAAGTTGGCTGAAAGGGGACAAACACTTGATAATGCAATGCTGGTGGCCAGTAAAAAGGCAATTACCAGAAAATGGCTACTACCAGAGTGCCCAACAATTGCTTCATGGAGAGATATTTTAACAGAAATCTACAGAATGGAGCGGATTACAGCTCATGTTAACCAAAGAATGGAAACATTTCTTAAACAATGGCAGAAGTGGTACAACTATGTCTGAATGGCCTGACTGTACTTCTTCATTATATTGAAAGTGATTTCTCCCTGTTTTACTTATAGTTTTGTTATTATGGTGTTATTTCTTTTGGTTCATTTATATATTTGCTTGTTTATTCCATCTTTTTATCTCTATACTTGAATAGGTATGTGGTTTGTCATAGAACCTGAAAAATCGAAATATGTATACACAAGATTCTGAACACTAATAAAATACAAATAAAAAAAAAGAAAAAAGAAAATGAGCATAATATGGGATCTTTAATATAACACAAATCGCATAATAAAGTCCTGCTAAAATCTAATAATTCAGTGGTTCTGCTTTTTCAATCAAATCCTTGACACCACCCATAGACTGTAGCAATGATTGGATGTAGCAGCAGTGAGGTCACCCGTTGGTTTGTGGATTGCCGTTTTGAAGCATTACATGTCATTTGGCTGACGCTTTTATCCAAAGCGACTTACAATTGCTACATATATGTCAGAGGTCGCACGCTTCTGGAGCAACAACAGGTTAAGTGTCTTGCTCAAGGACACATTGGTTGGTGTATCACAGTGGGAATCGAACCCTGGTCTCCCACACCAAAGGCGTGTGTCATATCCACTGCACCATCACCACCCATGAAGCCTCAAGTTTGGCAAAATGGCCATCGCCATCATGTTTTTTAAAACCGGATATGAGGATACAAGGATTTTGGAGGAGAGGGTGGAGCTGGGGAGGACGACGTTTATGGTTGCAATGACGCTGCTTGGAGCTAAACACTAAAGAGGGAAAGTTGCTGATTTTCAACCCGGTGGTTAAACACAGACCTCTGGGTACTGGAGCAGTTCATCCGCATGTACGGCAGAACCCAGAGCTGGTTAAAACCGGATATGAGGATACAAGGATTTTGGAGGAGAGGATGGAGTTGGACAGGAGGAGGGGGTTGCCCCTAGTTGACTGGCCAGCTATATCACCATGGATTTTACCACCATCAGAGATAGATGCAAGAACATGACTTGATAGCACTGCAGTGTATGGTGAAATAGGGGAAAGGAACACCTGGGGACATGCATGATGATCATATGTCTGAGGGGGTTTCAGTCCATACAACAGAGTTGCTGGCTACATGATGACATTATACATGATGGGCTCTGCAGTGGCTAGAGGAGGGGAAAGCAGGGCGAGCAGTGATATGCTCAGACTCTGCATCAGTTCTGATGACACTGAGGGAGGGAACGTTCGGAGCCAGGAAAACAAGACATACATACTGGCATGGGACTTGGCAAAAATATGAAAGCATGAAGATGGGCTCTGTGGAATATGTAAACAACAACAGACGGGACACATCTACTGATGGAATGCACTGGCTCCACAGAAGAAAGAGAAAGACTGTATGTGGCAATGAAAAGTCTGGGCACAAAAACAATAGCACTGACAAGCCTGTTAAATCCTATGGGGAACCACCCTGGGACTATAAAAGTTGTCCTAGTATACATCAAGGCAACCGCACCTATGGCAATAATAGGATAATAAATAGGAATATATGTTTGCTAGTGATGTGCGGATCGATACTAAAGTATTGATATTTACAATCCCAACGTCTCCTGCTCTAGTATCAATTCTCATATAAAAAGATCGATATTTAAACTCAGTAATTTGGAGTGAGTGTTTATGCTATCATAAGTAACTTGTTGTCACCAGAAAAGTCTAATTATATCCGGTTAGGGGACGGAACTACTTCTCCTTCCGCCGGTCAGTTGTGTGTCAGCACTTCTTTAATTTCCCTCTACGAAGACTGCAGACTGCAGAGTGACTATGGCTGACCGCAAAAAGAGTCAAGTCTGGCTGTATTTTAGCTGTAAAGACAGCAGTGACGCTGAGTGTGATGTGTGCGGAAAGACAGTGAAATACAGTGGTAACACTACAAACCTCGCTAAACATCTGAGGTTAAGTCATAAGAGTGAATATGATGATATAATGAGGAGGAGGTCCAGGGCGAGACAGACTTCAATCAGTGAGTCATTTGGCAGCAGCAGCAGAAGTTATCCAGGTACAGGGAGATAGCGTGATAGTCGCGTTATCACTGACTGTGGGAAAGTTATTCACGTCTAAAGGCTTTAGTTTTTTAATGTTCAAGAGTTCCCCGGAATCCCAGCATTCTTACAACTAGCTAACAGAAAGCAGAAAATACTAGTGAAACATGAAGTAAGCTATCCTAATGAAATAAATGCAACAATGAGTAGGCTAGCTTTCCCTATCAGTGCTAAGAGTGTATGTATGCTTTTATTTGTGTGTAATTTTCAACCTGTTTTACTGTACAAGTCTCTGAGATTTTCTTCATAATTAAATAATATGAGAGTAGTTTATTGTCTTGTCATTGGTAAGCCTACAGCCTACTTTTTTACTTTACTTTAAACTAGTTGTCACATCACACTACAAATAAAATACGTAAAAAGTGTTGGTATTGGTATCGGCAATACCAGCCTGGGTATTACTTGGTATCGGATCGAATAGGAGTTAAGTGGTATCACACATCACTAATGTTTGCCCTGTGGGAGGCAGCAATGTGCCGTTAAGGCATCCAGTGACTGGGTCAGAAGAAGAGAATGGAAACGTTGTTTCTGATCGGACGTATTTTTATAGCACACACACACACACACACACACACACACACACACACACACACACACACACACACACACACACACACACACACACACACACACACACACACACACACACACACACACACACACACACACACACACACACACACACACACACACACACACACACACACACACACGACGGCTACCATGGACGGTGTGTCCCAGCGTGTTTTGGAGAATCTGACAGAAGTTGAAGAGGCAGCTGAGGATGTTCTGACCACTAAACAACAGGTAAGGTTAGGTTACCACATCCTTAGCTAGCTGACAGCAGTAAGCTGCGAATAGCTTGCAGAGCAGGCTAACGTTACCTGCGAGGATATGTAACGTTACAGCAGCTAGGGCTAGGCTAACGTTACCTGCGAGGATATGTAACGTTACAGCAGCTAGGGCTAGGCTAACGTTACCTGCGAGGATATGTAACGTTACAGCAGCTAGGGCTAGGCTAACGTTACCTGCGAGGATATGTAACGTTACAGCAGCTAGGGCTAGGCTAACGTTACCTGCGAGGATATGTAACGTTACAGCAGCTAGGGCTAGGCTAACGTTACCTGCGAGGATATGTAACGTTACAGCAGCTAGGGCTAGGCTAACGTTACCTGCGATGATATGTAACGTTACAGCAGCTAGGGCTAGGCTAACGTTACCTGCGATGATATGTAACGTTACAGCAGCTAGGGCTAGGCTAACGTTACCTGCGAGGATATGTAACGTTACAGCAGCTAGGGCTAGGCTAACGTTACCTGCGATGATATGTAACGTTACAGCAGCTAGGGCTAGGCTAACGTTACCTGCGATGATATGTAACGTTACAGCAGCTAGGGCTAGGCTAACGTTAGGCAGTGTCTCTTTATCTAACGTACATTTCCATTGGTCAACGTTGACGTTAAGCAGCACGGTGTGTGTTCATTGTATGCCTCATGTGAGCTATATTACTGGTAGTCTATTCTTTGACAAAAGCAGTAACGTTACAGTAACTTTGTTTATATATATATATATATATATATATATATATATATATATATATGCTCAGGATAACGTAAACGTAAAGCCACAGTAAAACGTGTTTTGGTTAGGCAGCTATTGAAATGTTGAAGGTTTAAGGGCTTAATTAGAACACTATGATGGAAGTATACTAAGGTCATTCACATGCTCACAGTCATTTTGGGTTGATCACATTTATTACTCAGATTTGGTGCACCATTGAACTGTTTCTTGATTAAAAGAAATGGTCAGAAATGTCTCAATATCTCAGGTCTCACATATAGAGATAGATTTCTGCAAGAATTAGATTTTTCGGTGATCTGATGGCGAGCATCATCAGCCTGTGATTATCCTCCACAGCTCGTTTTATACAGTGAGGTCAAGTGAAATGGCTGCTATAGGGACTAACACCATCACACATGGATACAGTTGGGCTCATTGATCCACAAGAGTCTCAGCTTTCCAGTCAGACCCAGTTTATGCAACCCATGTTTTCCACCAGGCGCGTCTGCGCTGTGTTCCAGAGGCAGGGCTCTCAAGTTTTGAAGACAGGCAAGAGTGACATTCCTTCCCCCCCCCGCCCAGCTTGTTAATATCCAGTGTATGTTCATTATAGCTTCCAGTTTGTAGATGTTAGTTAGATGGCACCAATAATCATAGCTGGCCTGGCAGCCAAAAGGACAGGGTTCCGGTTCCAGATTTGTTTGGTGACTTATGATGGGGGGGTTCTGGGGGTCCACCCCCAGAAAATGTTGAGCATTAAAGGGATACTTCACCGCTGGAAAGCCTAATATATCTTTAAATTGGGTCACTTATGTAGCAGAAATGTGAAATTTTTGGTGCCTTCTAGGCCGAGAAAAGCCAGAAAATGTGTTTTTGGCTCATATGGATGAAAGACACCAAATCCCAGAATGCACTTCGCTTCGCTGCTTTGAGTCCACTCCCAAGCCACGCCTACCGCTTGACAGACAGACAGCGAGGCATTCGACTCAACTCAATGTGTTTTATTGTTATTTCAACCATATACACAAAACGTTTCATCGTGTTACACATTTAAAATATATAAAAACTACATTATATAATAACAACATACGAAACAGGCTACATTTAGTGCACACACACACACACATTATAGGCTCCGTAAAGTTCAGCTAAGCATACTAGCATTAGGCTTGGTGGGCTGTAAACACCGAGTATAAACACAGCCGTGAATTAGCGTGGGATGTCGAATGGTCGCCATGTAACAGTCACAAACTCCAGCGGTTAGCAGTTAGTTGGATACAAATCACCCCATTTCTGCACCAGTCCGTGTTAACACAGCTCACCTTCATACAGAGCATCTCTAGCTCGGATCGTCGGAGGGCTAGCAGGCCTGGTAGCTGGACAGTCCGGTTCATTGTTGTTCAGCCATGTTTCCACGAAAGCAAAAAACACAGTCTCTGAACTCGCGTTGGGAGCATCGTTGAAGTTGAATGTAGTCCAGTTTGTTGTTTAATGAACGGACACTTGCAAGCAGGATTGATGGGACAGGTGGCCGGCTAGCGTTAGCTCGCTCTGGATGTGCCTTTTCCCCGGCTAGCGTTAGCTTCCCACTTAGCCGCCGACGAGGATGTCCCCTCCCCGGCTCGGGGTACGCTGGTCTCCGTGCTGGTCTCCGTGGCAGGCGAAGCTCTCGTAGTGGGCCGATTATTTCGTCTGTAATAACGTTTCCTGCATATTCTCTGCTGTGTAGCGATGTATCCCGGTGGTACACGTGCGGTAGTTTGAATGCACATAATTGTTGTAAAAGTTTGCTGCTGAGAAGACAGAGCAGAGCCCTGTTTAGCGAGGATTCAAGATGGCTGACATTTCGTTTTTTTCCGGCCGAGATCGACTAGCTTCGGGCGATGGGCGGGTTTAAAACATGCGGAAGTAGGTCCTACTACTGGTTGTAGTCTTTTGCTCTGGCCAAAAAATCTTCCGATGACGCAAAAATCGTCATTTTACGTCATCGGAAGATTTTTTCCGGACCCCCCAATGGAGATATCTCCTGTCTCAGGGGGATATGAGGGAGGGACGCACGGTCATTCAGAAATACTACCGGGTTTCTACTGATACAAAGCTGAATGCTAAATCGGTGAGGTTTCCCTTTAAACACTTCATTTCCTGCATTGTGGTGAATTTCTATGCACCTATTAGTACCTTTTTCTGAATCAATATGCTGGAAATATCTTCATGTAAAGGGACACAAATTACAATTCAAATATAAAAACATAATGGAATATATTGCAGTAAGGCTCTCAGGTATTCTGTAGTGCTTTCAACTATTTATTCTCCTTTGGATCAACTTTCCTAATTATATCTGAGTCAGCACACATGTAGCTTAGGTATCATTTACTCTTACCTTCTCTTTTGCATCTTTTGTTGGGGAATAACCTCCTTAAATGTGCATTTGACATTATTCACCTCAATTATACATTATTAATTTTAATGGATTAATAAACCCCTGGACTGTAATATTTCAGATGTGTTTGAGCAAGATTTCTGCTCATGTCCAAAACTTTTGCACATTCAAAATACAGTATAACTCATCCCATGCTCTCTGAGATTTGGAGGACTCGTGATATTTTGTGAAAAATAAAGTGATAATAGGATATTACAAGAATACAGTCACAATATTTCAGAAAATAATCCACCTGCACAATAGTCTGCTGTGCATTACGTGATTGCTCTGCTGATACGGTAGACCTCAGACCTTCTGACAGACCAGATCCCCGTCTGGGTCTCTGAATGAGTCAAAGTTTAGTGAAGTGGCTGAACGCTGCTCTACGCCGGAGGTGGAGAACAGAAACTATACGGCAGAATCAACGGAGCTCAAACGTGACACATCTGCCGCAGCATCTCCACAGCAGAGCGCATAGATAAACCTGAAGCTGCAGCTTTTTTACAGCGAGAGTGGACACTAAGCCACGTTTAATTTTTGTCAGTCAACTTTTCTAAATAGGCTACATTCAGAGCTACACTCAGAACATTCGAGCCGAAGCCTCGGCAAAATCAGCTGACGCCGCGTCTGGTGTAGCCCCTTTCTTTTTTTTTTGATTCTGATTGATAAGCGGCAGGCTCGACTAAGAACTCCAGGGGAGACTCGCTTGATTCCTGCCGGTTCCATAGTGAGAGTGGCGCGGCCAGAGAAATGTTGGGCGCTGCGGTATATTAAATATATTATAAATAGTTTTTCTGCGTGAGAAATACAGTGTGTGGCGGGAGTGCGTGACAAAAGACTGAAATGAGTGACTGTCACGTTCAATGCGTGACACTTGAGAGCCCTGCAGAGGTGCTGCGTCCCCCCACGTTTGCCATTCAAGTCTATGCTTGATATTCCACCAGCTGTGGCGCGTACCAGAAGCGTGCGTGATGCCTGAAGGTACGTGTCGCCCCGCTTCCCAGCATTGCACGCTAGTGGGCTCGCCACCCGTTTCTCTTCAATGACCACTGACAAGCAAAGAAAACCGTCTACACCTGGGGTGGCCAACCAGTTCAGCACAAAAGAAATGCACCATAGCAAAAAGCCACACAACACATGCTATACTACAACAGCAACAGTGACTTCCAGATCTAATGACAGTCATAATAAATAAAATAGTTTTTTTTCTTACTTAGATTGACACAGTGGGAAACCTGACAGTCTTTGTTACCCACAATCCTTTTCAGGTGTTGCTGGAACTCGGTTGTGGCCACTCGAACAAACTCTTTCACTCGTTGGTCACTAGAGGGGCGCTCAAACAGTCTGACTCAGCAGTGAAAGGGTTAATGAGGAAGGTGATCTGTGGCCGCTTTTTCTCCTCAGGTTGCACAATCTGTCCTCAAAACTCTGCTGCATTATTTTTTATTTTTAAATAATTGGCAAATGTATTGGCAGATGCATTCAAATGCATTTTTTTTTATGTATCTGAAATGTTTCAAAAAGTAAAAAAACTCACCAACAACACAGCCCCCCAGCCACACAGTAAGAGCCTCAAAGGAGCAGGCGAAGAGCCACATACGGCGCAAGAGCCGCAGGTTCGCCACCACTGGTCTACACCCTCCTACGACCGCGATGGCTGCAGCTGATTGGATGAACGCATCACGTGGGGCTGACTGCTCCGGGATTTCAAAACCGACCATAATGGCGGCTCGTTCGGAATACGATCTCTTATTTTACCAAAATAGTTCACCGAAATGTGTTTCAGAAAACCTTTTAAGTGAGAAAATAAATATAGATTTAGAAACTGCACGGCCTATTTCTCGATAGTCTGCAGTGTTTCCGGCGCCATGCCATGAAATGACATCACAACAGCTGTGGTTTCCAGTGCAAAGGCTCCGTAATCTGTCGCGGGGCGTGGTCGTGCACCTCTGCATTTTTGTAACTACACGCCCACTGCGCTTTCAGTTGGTGGTTGGCTGGGAAGAGCAGGTTGGCCTCCCCAAACATCTGTGTGATTCTTCCTGTCAGACCACAGTAGGGATGGGAATCGAGCACCGGTTCTTCTTTAGAACCGGTTCCCAGTGAATCAATTCCTTGGAACCGTTAGTGTACCTGCTTAACGATTCCGCTTAACGGTTCCGCTCGTTGCAAATGTGTCATGACCGTCACACGCGCTGCGTTCTTTTGGTTACGCAGCAAACATGTCATCGAGGCAGAAGCGATCTAAAGTTTGGTTATATTTCACTCGAAAAGACGCCAATGCAGTCATTTGCAACAGTTGTAAAAGTTTAATTTCGGCAAAGGGGGGAACTGCCTCCAATATGCAGAAGCATTTGGCCACACAGCACGCAATCCGTTTGCAGGACTGTCGCGTGTTTGATTCTCTACTACTCAGCGACACAGCAACAACAAGTGAGTCAAGCAGTAGCGGAGCTAACGAGACGCCATCTGCTATTAATGCCAAAGGTAACTTGTCTATTTAGTTAATGTGAGCGCCATTTCATTGTGTAAACTTTACCTATACGGAAAAAATCCAGCTTTATAGAAGCCTTCCGCCCATTCCAACCAAAGACAGCGCCAGTTTCTGGTGGTGGAAGAAGAGTGACGCGTTGCCAGTGTTGTCAGCTCTAGCTGAGAAGTATCTCTGTGTCCGAGCTTCCTCCACCCCTTCTGAAAGGGTGTTCTCCACTGCTGGAGACACCCTAAGTCCAGAGAGATCTCGTATCCTTCCTGAGCGGGCAACATGACCATTTTTCTGCACAAAAATTGTTAATTTGCCCAAGTTGATAGTTGTCGTCTTTACAGAAGACTTCTTTCTATTTTGTATGTCAGTTGAGTTGAATTTAGTTTCAGGTTGAATATTTCCAAAGGCACAAGCTCTTCCTTGACTGTTTACAGTCTGTGTTTTTTGTTTTTATGGCACTTAAATGGCAGTTTTATTTATTTTTTTGGCTGGACCAATGAATGTGAAAAAATCTATAGGTCCCTGGACTTTACTTTGTAGCTCACCTACTTTTAGGTTTGTTCCGAGGTTGCTACACATAATTTGTGTATACTCTGAGTATGTGCGGTGTTCTTATCAGATATCAAAGCGAGTTAATACAAACAAACAAATTTGTACTTATTTCCTCACCCAATGAGAATCGATAAGAGAATCGATAAGGAATCGGATTGATAAGCAATATCGATAATGGAATCGGAATCGTTAAATTCTTATCAATTCCCATCCCTAGACCACAGGGAGTCAAACAGCCTCAAATATGTGGTCCGAGAGAGACGCCACGCTGGGAGAAGAAGAAACATTTAGCTGGAGAGTGTGGAGAAACAGGAGAGATGGTTATGGAGGAGTGTTCTCAACAGTGTTACAGGCAGACAGTCATTTTGGTTTGGAGAGAGTTTGTTCAAAATGTAATGCAATGTGCCTGCAAAATATAGTTCTCTATGCTCACAACATACAGTTACTCGCTGAGGAATGCGACACATATATAACGCCATACATGAGTGTATGTTGTGACCTGGTGTTCTCTGTGGTGTTTCAGATCGTCGACCTGGACACTAGGAGGAACAGGAACAGAGAGGCGTTGAACGCACTGAAAAATGAAATATCCGATTCAGGTGAGTGACAGGATGTTGGCTCCGTAGTGTGGAAGTGTCGATCAAACGGTAATATCATAGACATATTATTATTGGCTTAGCCTATGGAGACAATAGTCCCGATTTGCCAGTGGACATGAGTCAGGTGCATGATGGGAACACTGTTGTTGACTAAACACTGCTGTCATTTGTAGAGAAAGTGAAGGTTTGCTTCGGAAACATGTTCATCAAATTTCCCAAATCAAAGACAAAGGAGATGATTCAGAAAGGTAAAAAAGTCTAAATGTATTGAATACCTTTTCATCATCAATTATGGTAGATGTGGCTTTGTCTAACCCTTGGTTTGTCCCCTGTAGACCAAGAGCAGCTGGACCAGGAGATTAACCAACTCCGCAAAGAACTGAAAGCTAAAGTCAACCGTCTAAGTGAGATGCAAGGTATGGTTTTACAAGAATAGTCCTATGAAATGCCATTTGATTAAATACATATACATAAATAAATAAAGATGCCTATGAAATACATCCTGAAAAAGTTCAATGAATAAATAAATAGGTTTTTATTTTAAAAAGGACGTTTTTCAAATGAAAAACTACTACTTTTATTTATTTCACAGGACTTTTATTTTATAAGTCCACATTTATTTGGGGGGTCATGTGACCTGTAAGATTTAATTTTACCGGGAAAGATTCCAGTCAAATATTTTCAGTGTTTATTGTGCTTAAAGGGAACCTGTTATGCTGTCCCGTATTTTCTGTCCTATCTATAATGTTAAACGTGGCCAAAGCTTCAAATAATGAGGGAAACGTATTTCAGAGAAAGTTGTGAACGCTCCTGTGTCAACAGTCAGTTTTCTACTCTGGGCTCCGTGTCACGTACCTCTGAGCTGGGTGGCTATGATTGGTCATCTGATCCAGGCAGGCTACTGAAGCCTTTTTTTAACGTCACTGCAGTGTTTATTACCACAGGTACTGGAGTTATATGCTAACGGCAGAGAAGCTGTAATCTTGGCTACCAATGATGTTCACTTCTCTCCCATTTCGAGTCATTTCATTTCATGACATGACATTACATGTCATTTAGCTGACGCTTTTATCCAAAGCCACTTCAAATGAAGTGCTTTCAACCCTGAAGGTGCAAACTCCAGACAACAAGTAGTAGGTGCAAGAACATTAGCTTCAAATAAGTAAAACTACAAAGAGCCATATGAAAGTGCATATATATACATGTATATATACTGTATATATTTTAACCATGGTAACTACTGTTTTTTCAACCTGGACCTTATTTTCTGCAGAGATCTCTCTTAATACTGGACCAATGTCAAATATTGTTGTTCCCATCAGTCACTTTGACACAGAGACATAGGAAGATAGGGTCCAGGTTAAAAAAACGGTAGTTACCCTTTAATGAGAGGGGCTGGTGCTGGTTCGTTTTTCTTAGCTTAATTTACGTTAGACCAGCTGCTGCTTGGTTTCATAAAGTCATTCACAATATTTCCCTGTTTGGCCATGACTTGGGCTTTGACCTTCCCGCTTGTCGCCGTTTGTAGTTTGTAAAGCTACGGTAGTCAGTGAATTCAACCAGAGCGCATACAAATACACTACAGTCTATGGACATTTAAAAAAATGAATAAAACATGATTGTTCATTCTTTTAATAGAACGAATGATATGGAAATCACCGTGGCCTATTTGAAGACATTTCAAATTGAAATGATTTCCACCAGTCATTGTGTTGATGCTGTGTGAACTCTGAATGTCTCTCAGGGGTTCACTGACCTCCAGTTATTGCATTTCTGTAAAAAGACCTCACTCGCAATTAAATCCAGTGCATATGGAAGGTTTGTTGCTCCTATTCAGTGAATGATACCTCCGTAGAACTTGCTGATGGTCTGTCAGTACTCTGAATGTCCTCCCAGCATTCAGGGCATGATGTTTGTTTGTCTGTCTGTTTGCAGGGAAACCTGAGCTGAGAGGCTACAATCTTTCTCCTCTGTCTACCGATGAAATCAAAGCCATTAACGGCCTTTTAAAGAGATGACATCAGATCTGAGGACATGGGGACAGAGCCTGATGCTAACCTCTGGATGATCTGAAGGCACTACAGTAGCTTCCTGAATCATTGACATCTGCCTTTAGGACATATTGGAAATTTATGTCAAACGTTGTACCCTAGGTCTTTCAGTTAAAGGGTAACTACTGTTTTGTTCAACCTGGACTCTATGTTCCTATGTCTCTGTGTCTGTGTGACTGATATGAACACCAGTCTGTGACACTGGTCCAGTATTAAGAGAGATCTCTGCAGTCAGCAGCAGAGAAACAAGCTACAAAGGAAGGTAACAGGACAATTGTCCAGCTTGGATTTACCTTCACTAAAGTGCTGGTTTTGGCGCTGATAGACTCAGATTAATATTCTAAGTGTCTGACAACATTATGGAAAACATTTCACCATTTGCGTTTTTTCTCTTCCAATTATTTTTGTTTAAGCTATTGGCTTTATTTCCAACCTGTTTGAGTGACTGCTCATTGGACAACATCATAACCAATAGAGCTGAGGACCAGAGCTATGAAGATAAATCCCAAGTTGCAATAAACTGTAGTTTTCCTTTAACCAATCTTTAGAAGTAACATAAATACTCATTGCTCTGTGAGACTGGACAGGAGTTGGACAGGACAGGACTGTCTAATCACTCGATGTGTCTGTGAATGGCCACAAGGTGGCAGTGCAAGTGTACGGCACTTAGCAGATGTCTAGTGTGTTTTCCAGTGCATAATGTGAAATGTTTGTTTTCATAGTGTTAAACTTGTTTTGCTTTATTTACCATCTCTCTATAAATACATGTTTATGATTTGGGGTCATTTTTATTTAAGTTGAGTTACTCTATGTGCCCTCAGTATGACTTTCTGTTTTGTCTGAGACATACCTACATCAGCAGCCAGGGTGCTGTCTTCTGGAATAAACTGTGTAAAAGAAAGTGTTAGCGTGTAATTCCTTGGTCTGACATGCTGTTGAGCATGAGAAGAAATGGACAGCCTCAGGTAACGGGAGAAAGAAAGTGTGTGTGTGTGTGTGTGTGTGTGTGTGTGTGTGTGTGTGTGTGTGTGTGTGTGTGTGTGTGTGTGTGTGTGTGTGTGTGTGTGCGCGCGCGTGCGTGCGTCAGATGTTGGTTGCGTGCCACCGCTCTCAGACCTGGAACCATGAGTGATGAATTTATGAGTCAAAGGATGGGAACCTGCTGATCAACTCAAATGTTAGACAATTATTCCCAACAAGGCACGCAACAGTGCTATGTTGAGAATATGACTCACTGACAGATAGATAGATACTTTTATTCATCCCGAGTGAAATTTTAGACATGGTGTTTGTCTTCCACCTGTGAAACTACAAACTGATGATTGATTATACAATGTTTGCCTCTACTAGACTACAATAGCTAATTATTTACTGCCAAGAGCAATGGCATACATCCATAAACTGTGTAATTATAGTGTGTTCAGCAGTGTAGAGTGGAGATGTATTAAAGAACATAATGTATTGACATTAACCCCAGTTTGAAGGTACTGTATGTGTTAATGCTGCAACAGCTGGGTTAGCAAGATCTATAATTAACACAGCCAACATCTGTCACTCTTTGGGAGAGAATTTGAATTTATCTGCAATTCTTTCAAAAATACCAACTCTAAACTAAATCTGGGTGTGGGTGGGTGGTGAGATTGAATCGTTTAATGGCTTTCTAGAGAAAATATCTCATTGGCCTGTCATCCCATGCCATCCCAATCTGCAGAACGGAGTCATGATTTAGTGTGTGTGAGTGCAGAAACCTCTGCTGTCACCGAGCTGCAGATGGAAATGTGAAGTCAAATCTTGACGTAGTTAGGGGAATTAATTTCATGTGTGGGGCACAGATGCTTCTTTTGACAGACTTGACTGTTAACGTGAATGGTGGAGGCTTTTGTTGTCATTTATGGAAGCCCATGTAAATGTGTAAATAGTATAATTAAAAAAAGCAATATTTTTAAAATGAAAACGCATTAAATCCATTTTTCATTTTCACGTACTCCTTTGGGCATTCTATCACCATATTAAAATGAATAAGCTGTTTGACATTTAATTTTGAAGGTGGTACCCCGCAGTAGAGTGGACAATATTCAAATGTTAATTCAATTTTAAAAATGAAAATGCAATATACAGTAAACAATGTAGCTTGATTGTCCATCACGAACACTAATGAATGAACATTGTGCCTCCCCAATCCCCGATTATGGATCCCACGCAACTTCTATGCATGTCCCGTCCTACGAAGCAGCCCGATTGGTTGGGGTCAGGCATTGACCTGGAGTAGTTAAGGTTAGGATAGCCGACTGGTCAGGGATAGGACCTGAACATTGACCCGGAGGAGGATCCAGTCTCTCATTGCAACCAATAATTTAGAATCCTGGCCCATTATTAATATCGTTATCATTATTATTATTCCAGATCAAATCTCAAATCAAAATATCAATTTCTTTTCTATTTTTAAACTGTATAATAATTTCAAGGTCACCCCACAAACTGAAATACACATGCCTTAAAGAGCAATGTGCCGGTTGGACACTCCTATACAGCATAGTGTATATTAATGATAAACAACTAGATTTTCAAAAAAGTAACTGCCATAAACGATTTTTTGAGATAAAATTGTGAAAAAATAAGTGTGATAGAGCGGAGCGGGAGCGCTAGCTGTTGTTTACCTCTGCCTACGTCATAAGACGTGTTGCTAGCGCGAAAGGGTATTTCAGAGCCTAGCTTAAAATGGGCATCCTTTCATCAATATTTCTGCTTTAGGGTTTGTGTAACATAGCAATTTCTACTTATTTGTTTTTAAAAGACCTCTTCAGACAACATTACGTATTAATTCAGTTATGAATTCAACCTGCACATTGCTCTTTAAAGTGCTCATATTATCCTTTTTGACCTTTCCCCTTTCCTTTATTGTGTTATCTTTTTTTGTGCACGTTATAGGTTTACAAAGTGAAAAAGCCCAAAGTCCCCCCCAAAGGGACTTACCATCTCCATCAGAAAACACTATTCACCATCTGCTCCAAACAGCTCTGTTGTAGTCCAGCCTTTACTTCAGAGACAAACGTGGTCACTTTGGAACACACGTTATAATGCTCGCCTAGCTGCTAGCATGGCACGCCCTCATACTCTGCTTCTGACTGGCCAGTAGTCCTTACCTAGTTACTGTCAGGACACGCCCTCATACTCTGCTTCTGACTGGCTAGTAGTCCTTACCTAGGTACTGTCAGGACACGCCCTCATACTCTGCTCCTGACTGGCTAGTAGTCCTTACCTAGGTACTGTCAGGACACACCCTCATACTCTGCTCCTGACTGGCTAGTAGTCCTTACCTAGGTACTGTCAGGACACGCCCTCATACTCTGCTTCTGACTGGCTAGTAGTACTTACCTAGGTACTGTCAGGACACGCCCTCATACTCTGCTCCTGACTGGCTAGTAGTCCTTACCTAGGTACTGTCAGGACACGCCCTCATACTCTGCTCCTGACTGGCTAGTAGTCCTTACCTAGCTACTGTCAGGACACGCCCTCATACTCTGCTCCTGACTGGCTAGTAGTCCTTATCTAGCTACTGTCAGGACACGCCCTCATACTCTGCTCCTGACTGGCTAGTAGTCCTTACCTAGGTACTGTCAGGACACGCCCTCATACTCTGCTTCTGACTGGCTAGTAGTCCTTACCTAGGTACTGTCAGGACACGCCCTCATACTCTGCTTCTGACTGGCTAGTAGTCCTTACCTAGGTACTGTCAGGACACGCCCTCATACTCTGCTTCTGACTGGCTAGTAGTCCTTACCTAGGTACTGTCAGGGCACGCCCTCATACTCTGCTTCTGACTGGCTAGTAGTCCTTACCTAGGTACTGTCAGGACACGCCCTCATACTCTGCTCCTGACTGGCTAGTAGTCCTTACCTAGGTACTGTCAGGACACGCCCTCATACTCTGCTCCTGACTAGCTAGTAGTCCTTACCTAGGTACGGTCAGGACACGCCCTCATACTCTGCTTCTGACTGGCTAGTAGTCCTTACCTAGCTACTGTCAGGACACGCCCTCATACTCTGCTCCTGACTGGCTAGTAGTCCTTACCTAGGTACTGTCAGGACACGCCCTCATACTCTGCTTCTGACTGGCTAGTAGTCCTTACCTAGGTACTGTCAGGACACGCCCTCATACTCTGCTTCTGACTGGCTAGTAGTCCTTACCTAGGTACTGTCAGGACACGCCCTCATACTCTGCTTCTGACTGGCTAGTAGTCCTTACCTAGGTACTGTCAGGACACACCCTCATACTCTGCTCCTGACTGGCTAGTAGTCCTTACCTAGGTACTGTCAGGACACGCCCTCATACTCTGCTTCTGACTGGCTAGTAGTCCTTACCTAGGTACTGTCAGGACACGCCCTCATACTCTGCTTCTGACTGGCTAGTAGTCCTTACCTAGGTACTGTCAGGGCACGCCCTCATACTCTGCTTCTGACTGGCTAGTAGTCCTTACCTAGGTACTGTCAGGACACGCCCTCATACTCTGCTTCTGACTGGCTAGTAGTCCTTACCTAGGTACTGTCAGGACACGCCCTCATACTCTGCTTCTGACTGGCTAGTAGTCCTTACCTAGGTACTGTCAGGACACGCCCTCATACTCTGCTTCTGACTGGCTAGTAGTCCTTACCTAGGTACTGTCAGGACACACCCTCATACTCTGCTTCTGACTGGCTAGTAGTCCTTACCTAGGTACTGTCAGGACACGCCCTCATACTCTGCTTCTGACTGGCTAGTAGTCCTTACCTAGGTACTGTCAGGGCACGCCCTCATACTCTGCTTCTGACTGGCTAGTAGTCCTTACCTAGGTACTGTCAGGGCACGCCCTCATACTCTGCTTCTGACTGGCTAGTAGTCCTTACCTAGGTACTGTCAGGACACGCCCTCATACTCTGCTTCTGACTGGCTCGTAGTCCTTACCTAGGTACTGTCAGGACACGCCCTCATACTCTGCTTCTGACTGGCTAGTAGTCCTTACCTAGGTACTGTCAGGACACGCCCTCATACTCTGCTTCTGACTGGCTAGTAGTCCTTACCTAGGTACTGTCAGGACACGCCCTCATACTCTGCTTCTGACTGGCTAGTAGTCCTTACCTAGGTACTGTCAGGACACTCCCTCATACTCTGCTCCTGACTGGCTAGTAGTCCTTACCTAGGTACTGTCAGGACACGCCCTCATACTCTGCTTCTGACTGGCTAGTAGTCCTTACCTAGGTACTGTCAGGACACGCCCTCATACTCTGCTTCTGACTGGCTAGTAGTCCTTACCTAGGTACTGTCAGGGCACGCCCTCATACTCTGCTTCTGACTGGCTAGTAGTCCTTACCTAGGTACTGTCAGGACACGCCCTCATACTCTGCTTCTGACTGGCTAGTAGTCCTTACCTAGGTACTGTCAGGACACGCCCTCATACTCTGCTTCTGACTGGCTAGTAGTCCTTACCTAGGTACTGTCAGGACACGCCCTCATACTCTGCTTCTGACTGGCTAGTAGTCCTTACCTAGGTACTGTCAGGACACGCCCTCATACTCTGCTTCTGACTGGCTAGTAGTCCTTACCTAGGTACTGTCAGGACACGCCCTCATACTCTGCTTCTGACTGGCTAGTAGTCCTTACCTAGGTACTGTCAGGGCACGCCCTCATACTCTGCTTCTGACTGGCTAGTAGTCCTTACCTAGGTACTGTCAGGGCACGCCCTCATACTCTGCTTCTGACTGGCTAGTAGTCCTTACCTAGGTACTGTCAGGACACGCCCTCATACTCTGCTTCTGACTGGCTCGTAGTCCTTACCTAGGTACTGTCAGGACACGCCCTCATACTCTGCTTCTGACTGGCTAGTAGTCCTTACCTAGGTACTGTCAGGACACGCCCTCATACTCTGCTCCTGACTGGCTAGTAGTCCTTACCTAGGTACTGTCAGGACACGCCCTCATACTCTGCTCCTGACTGGCTAGTAGTCCTTACCTAGGTACTGTCAGGGCACGCCCTCATACTCTGCTTCTGACTGGCTAGTAGTCCTTACCTAGGTACTGTCAGGACACGCCCTCATACTCTGCTCCTGACTGGCTAGTAGTCCTTACCTAGGTACTGTCAGGACACGCCCTCATACTCTGCTCCTGACTAGCTAGTAGTCCTTACCTAGGTACGGTCAGGACACGCCCTCATACTCTGCTTCTGACTGGCTAGTAGTCCTTACCTAGCTACTGTCAGGACACGCCCTCATACTCTGCTCCTGACTGGCTAGTAGTCCTTACCTAGGTACTGTCAGGACACGCCCTCATACTCTGCTTCTGACTGGCTAGTAGTCCTTACCTAGGTACTGTCAGGACACGCCCTCATACTCTGCTTCTGACTGGCTAGTAGTCCTTACCTAGGTACTGTCAGGACACGCCCTCATACTCTGCTTCTGACTGGCTAGTAGTCCTTACCTAGGTACTGTCAGGACACGCCCTCATACTCTGCTTCTGACTGGCTAGTAGTCCTTACCTAGGTACTGTCAGGACACACCCTCATACTCTGCTCCTGACTGGCTAGTAGTCCTTACCTAGGTACTGTCAGGACACGCCCTCATACTCTGCTTCTGACTGGCTAGTAGTCCTTACCTAGGTACTGTCAGGACACGCCCTCATACTCTGCTTCTGACTGGCTAGTAGTCCTTACCTAGGTACTGTCAGGGCACGCCCTCATACTCTGCTTCTGACTGGCTAGTAGTCCTTACCTAGGTACTGTCAGGACACGCCCTCATACTCTGCTTCTGACTGGCTAGTAGTCCTTACCTAGGTACTGTCAGGACACGCCCTCATACTCTGCTTCTGACTGGCTAGTAGTCCTTACCTAGGTACTGTCAGGACACGCCCTCATACTCTGCTTCTGACTGGCTAGTAGTCCTTACCTAGGTACTGTCAGGACACGCCCTCATACTCTGCTTCTGACTGGCTAGTAGTCCTTACCTAGGTACTGTCAGGACACACCCTCATACTCTGCTTCTGACTGGCTAGTAGGGATGGGCATTCGATTAAATTTTCTTCGTCGATCGTCGGGAGAATTAATGATCAATAATCGATTAATCATTAATATTTTTATATTAAAATTAATGATTTATGTAACTTTTTATAAATTAAAAACGCAATGAAAATAAAAAAATACAGCATGTTTTTACCTCGATGAGATCTTAATTACAAGAAGAACAACTTGTGGCAGTTAAACTGGAGGTTAGGCTAAACTTAAAGATATATGCGCTGCGGTGCTCTGAAGCAGCGGAACCGCTGCTGCGAGCCGGCGTTCTTAAACAGAGACCCTCGTTTGTTCCAAAATAATAAATAAAAAGAATCATGTTAAATACCTTAACCAAAAACATAATACTACTTAGATCTGACAGGTTTTGTCAAAATGTAACTCAAAACTATCCAAGGCACGGACAAAGCCTAATATAAAATAACCAGTAACTCACATACAACTTCTGCACCAGTCTACTGACCGCTACCTGGTGATCGTCAGTCCAGCCACCGAACACACCCACCGGCCGGGAAGCAGGTAGCTACCTCCGCGCTAACTTGGCCAGCCCGGGCCGGGGAACCTTATTCCGTTCTTCGTAGTGAGTTTCTACCAGTCTGGTGATGGTACATCGTGACGGAATGTGAAATGCTGCTTCCAATATCCATCTCAATGAACGTGCAGATCCCTCGGGTCATTTCCTCTGCTCGTTGTGCATCGCAGCTCCTCCGTGCTAACGCCGAGTTGATGCTAGGTTGAGACTGAGAGCACGACGCACCGTCACCGACATTAACCAGGGTCGGGTGCACTTTGTGGTACATCATTTGAGTCGTGGCCGTGTTGTACTTATACACGGCGTCGCAGTGTTTGCAGTGAACTAAGTCGTTTTTTAAATCAAAATGGTCCCACGCCACACTTCGCCGTGACCTCTTCATGTTTACTTTGAATCAAAACGTAACTCGCAGCTAACTGAGCAGCCTATGGCACCCCCGGGTGGTAAAATGTTTAATTACTGCTGACACACTGGAAATCATTTCATTGCTTCAAGACTCACACTACACAACGCAACCTGCATTAGTTTAATTGATGACAAATTAACGTGATCGACGAAATTCTTAATGATCAATCGTCGATCGTCGATTAATCATGCCCATTCCCTAGACAGGACACGCCCTCATACTCTGCTTCTGACTGGCTAGTAGTCCTTACTGAGCATGTGTGACTCCTAACAAAGATGGAACAGAAGTGAGATGTCTCACTGTAGCTAAAACAGAGAGCTCAACACACAGGGTGAAAAGAGGAGCTGCAGCAACGTGCAGTACAACAAATATATGGTGTTTTCTGAAAATTAAACCACATAAACCTATCCTGGTACAACCTATAAATACAATTATGAACTTGAAAATCAGCATAATATGAGCTATTTAAAGGGAAACCTCACCGATTTAGCATTCAGCTTTGTATCAGTAGAAACCCGGTAGTATTTCTGAATGACCGTGCGTCCCTCCCTCATATCCCCCTGAGACAGGAGATATCTGCATTGGGGGGTCCGGAAAAAATCTTCCGATGACGTAAAATGACGATTTTTGCGTCATCGGAAGATTTTTTGGCCAGAGCAAAAGACTACAACCAGTAGTAGGACCTACTTCCGCATGTTTTCAACCCGCCCATCGCCCGAAGCGAGCCGATCTCAGCCGGAAAAAAACGAAATGTCAGCCATCTTGAATCCTCGCTAAACAGGGCTCTGCTCTGTCTTCTCAGCAGCAAACTTTTACAACAATTATGTGCATTCAAACTACCGCACGTGTACCACCGGGATACATCGCTACACAGCAGAGAATATGCAGGAAACGTTATTACAGACGAAATAATCGGCCCACTACGAGAGCTTCGCCTGCCACGGAGACCAGCACGGGGACCAGCGGACTCGCTCGTACCCCGAGCCGGGTAGGGGACATCCACGTCGGCTAGGTGGGAAGCTAACGCTAGCCGGGGAAAAGGCACATCCAGAGCGAGCTAACGCTAGCAGGCCACCTGTCCCATCAATCCTGCTTGCAAGTGTCCGTTCATTAAACAACAAACTGGACTACATCCAACTTCAACGATGCTCCCAACGCGAATTCAGAGACTGTTTTTTGCTTTCGTGGAAACATGGCTGAACAACAATGAACCGGACTGTCCAGCTACCAGGACTGCTAGCCCTCCGATGATCCGAGCTAGAGATGCTCTGTATGAAGGCAGGGCTCTCAAGTGTCACGCATTGAGTGTGACAGTCACTCATTTCGGTCTGTTGTCACGCACTCCCACCACACACTGTATTTCTCACGCAGAAACACGATTTATAATATATTTAATATGCCGCAGCGCCCAAAATTTCTCTGGCCGCGCCACTCTCACTATGGAACCAAGCGAGTCTCCCCTGGAGTTCTTAGTCGATCCTGCCACTTATCAGCCAATCAAAAAAAAAAAGAAAGGGGCTACACCAGACGCGCCGTCAGCTGATTTTGCCGAGGCTTCGGCTCGAATGTTCTGAGTGTAGCCCTGAATGTATTTTGAAAAGTTGACTGACAAAAATTAAACGTGGCTTAGTGTCCACTCTCGCTGTAAAAAAGCTGCAGCTTCAGGTTTATCTATGCGCTCTGCTGTGGAGATGCTGCGGCAGATGTGCCGCGTTTGAGCTCCGTTGATTCTGCCGTATAGTTTCTGTTCTCCACCTCCGGCGTAGAGCAGCGTTCAGCCACTTCACTAAACTTTGACTCATTCAGAGACCAGAGACCCAGACGGGGATCTGGTCTGTCAGAAGGTCTGAGGTCTACCGTATCAGCAGAGCAATCACGTAATGCACAGCAGACTATTGTGCAGGTGGATTATTTTCTGAAATATTGTGACTGTATTCTTGTAATATCCTATTATCACTTTATTTTTCACAAAATATCACGAGTCCTCCAAATCTCAGAGAGCATGGGATGAGTTATATTTTGAATGTGCAAAAGTTTTGGACATGAGCAGAAATCTTGCTCAAACACATCTGAAATATTACAGTCCAGGGGTTTATTAATCCATTAAAATTAATAATGTATAATTGAGGTGAATAATGTCAAATGCACATTTAAGGAGGTTATTCCCCAACAAAAGATTCAAAAGAGAAGGTAAGAGTAAATGATACCTAAGCTACATGTGTGCTGACTCAGATATAATTAGGAAAGTTGATCCAAAGGAGAATAAAGAGTTGAAAGCACTACAGAATACCTGAGAGCCTTACTGCAATATATTCCATTATGTTTTTATATTTGAATTGTAATTTGTGTCCCTTTACATAAAGATATTTTCAGCATATTGATTCAGAAAAAGGTACTAATAGGTGCATAAACATTCACCACAGTGCAGGAAATGAAGTGTTTAATGCTCAAAATTTTCTGGGGGTGGACCCCCAGAACCCCCCCATCATAAGTCACCAAACAAATCTGGAACCAGAACCCTGTCCTTTGGGTTGCCAGGCCAGTTATGATTAGACCAAATGTTGGTGCCATCTAACTAACATCTACAAACTGGAAGCTATAATGAACACACACTGGCTATTAACACGCTGGGTGTGTGCGTGTGTGTGTGTGTGTGTGTGTGGGGGGGGGGGGGGGAGATGTCACTCTTGCCTGTCTTCAAAACTTGAGAGCCCTGTGAAGGTGAGCTGTGTTAACATGGACTGGTGCAGAAATGTGGTGATTTGTATCCAACTAACTGCTAACCGCTGGAGTTTGTGACTGTTACATGGCGACCATTCGACATCCCACGCTAATTCACGGCTGTGTTTATACTCGGTGTTTACAGCCCACCAAGCCTAATGCTAGTATGCTTAGCTGAACTTTACGGAGCCTATAATGTGTGTGTGTGCACTAAAGGTAGCCTGTTTTGTATGTTGTTATTATATAATGTAGTTTTTATATATTTTAAATGTGTAACACGATGAAACGTTGTTTTGTGTATATGGTTGAAATAACAATAAAACACATTGAGTTGAGTTGAATGCCTCGCTGTCTGTCTGTCAAGCGGTAGGCGTGGCTTGGGAGTGGACTCAAAGCAGCGAAGCGAAGTGCATTCTGGGATTTGGTGTCTTTCATCCATATGAGCCAAAAACACATTTTCTGGCTTTTCTCGGCCTAGAAGGCACCAATTATTATTATTATTTTTTTTGTTCACATTTCTGCTACATAAATGACCCAATTTAAAGATATATTCAGCTTTCCAGCGGTGAAGTATCCCTTTAAGAGTAGTTCATATAAGAGGATGTTTCAATGTAAATGTACCTCTTAGATGATATCCTCCCTCTCTATCCTTAAACATGTATTGAATGTATTAAGTATAAATTGTGCAGTTTTAAATTTTGACAATGTCCATAAATTTCAACAATTGAGAATTCCAAAAACAGGTGATTAGTGCTCATGATACCCTGCAGGATTTATTATGCTGATTGCTCTTTGTTTGCAATGTGCAAATCTTTTGTAAGGTGCTCGTGTAGGTGGTTCCCCAAACTTCCACACAATAGAAGCGATTTGGTGCAATAAGCGTGCAGTACAGAGTATGTAGTGTTTTCTGGTTTAAGATGCATCTATCCATCCATCGTCGTCCGCTTATCCGTGGTCGGGTCGCGGGGGGAGCAGCTCCAGCAGGGAACCCCAAACCTCCCTTAAGATGCATCTAGTGTTACTCAATAGCCCAATGCTCCTGGCCGTCTTAGCGCACAGATATATAACAGTGGTCGAGTACGACACCCACAAACCTCTTTTCATTGACTCTTTCAATTATTTCATTATCAGTTACTATTTTAACATCTGTGTTTATTTTGCGATTTCCAAATAACATTCATTTAGTTTAGTTCAAGTTTAAAGATAACTTGTTTGAATCAAACCACAAAGTTTAAATTTATCAATTTATTTTGCGACCATTTTCAAGATGTGCTGTAAGTCATCCCCACAACCAAAAAATACAAATGTCACTAAGACCCCTGTGGGACGCCACAGGAAATGCTGAGGCTCACTGACCGCGATGACCCATTTGAACAAACCAGTCATAGGCCACACCTCTGGTGTCATACCTTTACCCCCATACCCCCCCCATGTAAAACCAACAGATACTTGAATTCCTTCATTCCTGCTGCCATTAGTCTCTCAAATGCTGCTGATGGCAGCAACCTGTAACATCCAGAGCTTGTAATTCTGGGGAAGCATAATGCTTTGATTTATGTATTTATTACTTCACTTAAGTTAAGTTATGGTTGTATATTTATAGATAGATTGTTTATTGTCATTGCATATCACTACACAACGAAATTAAGATGACATCAATCACTCACTTAGCAGTATAAAGATAAAAAGTGACAGTGTCAACAACAATAAATAGATAAATATGGAGTCAAAAACTTTTTTTAAACCAGAATAAAAAACATTATCAACACAGTATGGTTCAAGTCCAGCTTAGTTTAGTCTTTCAGCAGCTTATTTATGGCCCTGGGAAAAAAGCTGTTTCTCATGCTGTTTGTCCTCATGACCCTAAGCCTGCCTGAGGGTAGGGTGTCAAAAAGGACATGGACCAGGGTGTGTAGGGTCCACTCTGATGCTTGCTGCTCTTCTCTGCAGCCTACTGTAGTATATGTCCTCCAGGCTTGGGAGAGGGGCACCAATGATTCTCGGGGCTGTTTTAATTACCCGCTGCAGGTCTTGTCTGTCCTCAGTGGTGCAGCTGGAGAACCACACTGTACAGCTGTATGCCAGCACACTCTCTATTGTGCACCTGTAAAGATTTGTGAGGAGTTCCTGTGAGAGCCCGGTGCATCTTAGGGTTCACAGGAAAAAGAGTCTCTGCTGAGCCTTTTCCCCCCCTATCTCCTAGTGTTCACTCCCCAGGTCAGATCCTCCGCTAGATGCACACCTAGGTATCTGAGGCGTGGGACCTGTTCCACCTCCTCTCCATGTATCACAAGACTGTTGTGGCTTTTGGTTTTACGTTTCCTAAAGTCAATTATGATTTCTTTTGTTTTCTTCTTGAGGATTAAGTTGTTTGTGCTGCACCATGATACCAGTGAATGGACCTCCTCCCTGTAGGCGGTCTCTTCGTTGTTGGTTACCAGCCCCACCACAGCTGTGTCATCTGCAAATTTGAATATGGAATTTGAGTCATGAATGGGAGAACAGTCATATGTGAATAGTGAGTAGAGGAGCAGACTGAGAACACAGCCCTGGGGGAGTGCCAGTGTTGAGGATGGTGGTGGAGGAGGTGAGATATACAAAGTCTGACATACTGGGTTCTGTCGGTGAGAAAGTTCTTAATCCACTTACAGAGATGAGAGTCCAGGCCAAGTGACAGCTGTTTGTTGACTAGCTTGTTGAAGTTGATGGTGTTAAAAGCTGAACTGAAGTCAACAAATAGCATCCTGACATAGGTGTTGGGGTTCTCCAGGTAAGTGATGGCAGTGTGAAGTGCAAGTGAGATGGCATCATCGGTGCATCTGTTGGCTCTGTAGGCGAATTGGTGTTGGTCCAGGTTAGCTGGAATGAAGGCCTTGATGCTGTTCAGCACCTGATTATGACTGGTGTTAATGCTATTGGTCGGTAATCATTCAGACATGTAACAGTTGACTGGAACAGGAATGATGGTAGCAGTCTTTAGGCAGGTAGGAACTGTGGCCTCCTTCAGTGACCTGTTGAATATGTCAGTCCAAACAGCTGGAAGCTGGTGAGCACATACCTTTGGTGCACGTCCTGGGACCCCGTCAGGTCCAGGTGCCTTCCTGATGTTCTGCAAAGCCCCCTTGACCTGGTGCTGATGTAGTGCGATTGGTTGCTCGTCCCCGTGAGTACTGACGATGGTCTGTCCTGCACTGGCTCCATCCTCAATGTGTTGTTTGCTATTGTCCTGATTTCCTGCCACATGCTACTGTGGTTGTTTTCTTTAAAATGCTGTTCAATGCACAGCTTGTAATTTAGCTTGGCAGCTGTGATCCCCCTTCTCAGGTCAGCTCTGGATTTCCTGTAGGCCTCCCGGTCCCCAGATCGCAGAAGGCATCCCTGGCTTTCAGAAGACTTTATACATTTCTGTTGAACCAGTGGTTAGGGATCAGTACAGAACTTTATGTATGACAGTACTGTGGTGGTGTATTGCTCAATGGCTGCATAGTCAAAGAGCTCCCACATAGTATTCTCAAAGCAGTCCTGTAGCGCAGATTCCGATTCCTCAGTCCAGATTTATTTAATTTAGCTTAAATTTGGCAACCTATGTGTGCTTTGCTGCTCTTGCCTTGCATTTGTTGACCTGCTGCTACTGACATGTTGGTTGATTGAATGATTGCGATGGTGTTTCTTCTGCTCTGTTTGTTTGTATGTGACTGGTTGACTGCAAAATTGAATTGCCCTTTAGGCATAAATAAAGTTGTTTAAATTGAATTGGGTCCCCAGATTTACGAATCTTCATTACTTTCAACCCATTTCCAGGACAAAGGTCATGGCACGGCAGTTCTTCTATGCAACACGTCAACTAGAAGAACCAATCCCAGTTGAAGACGATGTCCTGACCTTTAAAGAAATCCAAAGCTAGATCCCCGTTCAGTGTGCCAGAGACTGGTGGCTTGGTATGGTGCTGTGTGTTGATCTGAAGCAGCATCAGGTAGAAACCAAACGGACAAACAAGGACCAAGACATCCTGATCAGATTTAGGTTGTTTACTCCCCTGATTATGTTTGTTGACCCCCCCCCCCCCCCCCCCCCAGTTTCTTATTTGCTAATTATCATGTCTGCTAGTAGGGAGGGGGTTGGCGTGAGACGGGGATAGCTATACCAGTTCAACCACACCATCCACAGATTGCATCGCTGTACCTAAAATGGAAATAAATGGACTTAAAATGTTTTTTCGTTTAGCACTTGGTCTTTTGTGCGTTGAAATCATACCCCAGTGTTGGTAAGTGGCTCTGGGAGAATTTTATCCCACTATAGTGTTCTCAGCAGAGGAGCTGATGAAGAGCCAGAGAGACAAAATCACATTTTTAACTTCTAAGGGCCAACATATAATCCTCATAAACAGGCTGCGTAGGCAGACGGATTACATGCAGTTGTTGGAAGGTCATACAGATTACAGTTTGTGAGCTCATGAGGTGTTGCAGAGCAGCTGTCAAATTCCGTTACAATATTTTGGACATTTTGATGTTTAGCATTCCACACAGTGCACCTAGATGGGTACACTATGCATTGGCTTTTGTGTGCTGACCTATTGCTCACCCTCCCATGTGGAAAAAAACCCTAACCCTCTGCATGTCTCAAATTTAAAGACAAATAAATACATTGACATCTAGAGCACAAAAAAACAGGAGAATGTGGTTTCACATGTGTCAGATGAATGAGTTCCTGTGGAGACACAGAGCAGTCATTCATCCAAACAGAGAGTCAGTTGTCTGGTCTGGTCTCATCTACCTCAAACATACCTTTAAAAACAATTACCACATGAGCATAATACGGCCTTTAAACAACCACAAGGGATCTGACCTGTTGATGTGGAGGCTTTGGACTTGTTAGAAGGCGTGTTTGACAGAGCTGGCCTGAGCAATGCATAGTAATGTCAGCAATGGAACTAATTGTGGTGTTGATGGCGCAGTGGATATGACACATGCCTTTGGTGTGGGAGACCTGGGTTTGATTCCCACTGCGATACATCAACCAATGTGTCCCTGAGCAAGACACTTAACCTCTAGATGCTCCAGAGGCGTGTTACCTCTGACATATATAGAAATTGTAAGTTGCTTTGGATAAAAAGTGTCAGCTAAATGACATGTGATGTAATTAGTTTTGCTTTTGAGTAATGTTTTGTATTTTTGAAGTAACTTGCCCAACACTGCCATACCATAAAATATCCAGCCTAACAGATTGATGATACGTGAGGATTGATGGTACAATTGTAAATAATGGCATTCAGTCCTAAAAATGTCAGATTTCTTCTTGGGCATGTCTGTCCTGTCTCTGACTTCCATTCCTGTCTGTCCATCAATCAGAGGTTTGTGTTGTAAAGACCACAGCTGGCTCACATTTTCCAGTCAAACTCAATTAAAGGCGGTGTGCAGATTCTCCTGTGATGTTCTCAGCTTGCAGGGCTCAAAGAAAAAAACAAAAAACAAAAAAACCATAGGCCAGAACTCAAGAAGAAGAGGAGGAAGCATAATAACTGATAGCGTCATGGAAGCACCTGCTGCAGGCTCTGCCGCCATGGTAACAGACAATGACCACCCCGACGACAGTGGTGATGAAGATAACATTGATCACGGAAGGCTTGTATCATGTGGATGCGCCGACAGTGTTGTTGTCATTACTTTGAATTCCTCATGGGGGAGACAGAAACTACTCACTATAGCTTTAAGACTTTTACTCAAGTAATATTCTAAAAAGTGACTTTAACTTCTATCAAAGTTATTTTCCTGTAAGATACTTGTACTTTTACTCAATTATTGCTTTCAAGTACTTTATACAAGACTGATGGGATCACACCAGCCATCAATCCAGGCCAGGGGCATTAAGTGAGGGTGGGCCAATGGGGCCCCTTCCCTACTTCTGACGCCCTTGCTCGGACAACACTCATCTTTGAACTCAGCCTTCATTTTGATCTCAACGACACCCCTTTAAAGATTGGTGACTGCATCTTACACGGCTGTCATGCTATCGCAGTGACAACATCTCTATGCAGACAGACAGCGGCAAAGCCAAACAAGCTCCGTGGTAGTTCCCTCTACAGCAGGTGTTTTAGGACCACATTGATCACTCACACACACACACACACGCACGCACGCACACACACACACACACACACACACACACACACACACACACGCACACACACATACACACACACAGAGACTCACCAGGTGAAAACAATACGCGGCGGCTGGTAATAATGTGTCACAGATGTTATGAGTGCTTTCAGCTCTAGCCAGCAGCAGGGATTTGTACCACTTAAACACAAGACAGAAATGCTGACTCCTCGTATGGAATGAATAATAAGTTGGTTGTGTATATATATCTTGGCAGAATAAGGATTGCATGCTGATCCTGTAAAAATGTAAAACAAGCAAAGGGACTAGCCATCAGTGACTTTCAAGCATTGCTACTAACATAACAGACACTTCACTGAGACAGACCTCCTCTGTTAGACTTTGCTTTGACAGATGCAGCAAAAACAACCAGATAATAACTAGAACAAATGGGAGAGAGATAAACAGGTCAGTGTGACGGCTTTTGAATTCACATTCCATGCACCATTTCAGCTGTGTGGGCAGAAAAGAGCAGCCGGTTATTTCCCTCGAAGCAAACGGATTAAATACTTTTTGTTTGTTGTTCAAAGGTCATCATAATGATTCTCTTTGTCTCACAGACAGGATACAGACTAAATGAAATTTGCTCACAGCCATCATGTAAAATAACTGAGAACTGGGGGGCTGTGGCAAAATGCTGCGGTCAAGTGGGACAGTTTGCAGCCGTTTCCAGCAGCCTTCAGGCTGAACAGGAAGTCACAGAAACACTCACATCCTGTTAGGTTCAATTCTGATTTAATACAATGTTATCAGAACCACATATCAGCTTGGACACAGTCTCCAGACTGTAGATGATCTGTTGCTGATGTTAATAACAGACTGTAGATGACGTTAATAACAGACTGTAGATGATCTGTTGCTGATGTTAATAACAGACTGTATATGATGTTAATAACAGACTGTAGATGATCTGTTGCTGATGTTAATAACAGACTGTATATGATGTTAATAACAGACTGTATATGATGTTAATAACAGACTGTAGATGATGTTAATAACAGACTGTATATGATGTTAATAACAGACTGTAGATGATCTGTTCCTGATGTTAATAACAGACTGTATATGATGTTAATAACAGACTGTAGATGATCTGTTGCTGATGTTAATAACAGACTGTAGATGATGTTAATAACAGACTGTAGATGATCTGTTGCTGATGTTAATAACAGACTGTAGATGATGTTAATAACAGACTGTAGATGATGTTAATAACAGACTGTAGATGATCTGTTGCTGATGTTAATAACAGACTGTAGATGATGTTAATAACAGACTGTAGATGATCTGTTGCTGATGTTAATAACAGACTGTAGATGATGTTAATAACAGACTGTAGATGATGTTAATAACAGACTGTATATGATGTTAATAACAGACTGTAGATGATCTGTTGCTGATGTTAATAACAGACTGTAGATGATGTTAATAACAGACTGTAGATGATCTGTTGCTGATGTTAATAACAGACTGTATATGATGTTAATAACAGACTGTAGATGATGTTAATAACAGACTGTAGATGATGTTAATAACAGACTGTTGCTGATGTTAATAACAGACTGTAGATGATGTTAATAACAGACTGTATATGATGTTAATAACAGACTGTATATGATGTTAATAACAGACTGTAGATGATGTTAATAACAGACTGTAGATGATGTTATTAACAGACTGTATATGATGTTAATAACAGACTGTAGATGATCTGTTGCTGATGTTAATAACAGACTGTAGATGATGTTAATAACAGACTGTAGATGATCTGTTGCTGATGTTAATAACAGACTGTATATGATGTTAATAACAGACTGTAGATGATGTTAATAACAGACTGTAGATGATGTTAATAACAGACTGTTGCTGATGTTAATAACAGACTGTAGATGATGTTAATAACAGACTGTATATGATGTTAATAACAGACTGTAGATGATGTTAATAACAGACTGTATATGATGTTAATAACAGACTGTAGATGATGTTAATAACAGACTGTATATGATGTTAATAACAGACTGTATATGATGTTAATAACAGACTGTAGATGATGTTAATAACAGACTGTAGATGATGTTAATAACAGACTGTAGATGATGTTAATAACAGACTGTATATGATGTTAATAACAGACTGTAGATGATCTGTTGCTGATGTTAATAACAGACTATCATAGCACCAGTACTTAACGCTTTGCTACAGCGCACTAGTCAATACATACATTTCCCCACCACTAATGCAGAAATAATATGCATCAAGCAGGATCTTTTTGACATCGCCAACTTTCCGAACGTCACAGGAACCATTGATTGCACCCACATACCAACTGTCCCCCCCGTCACTCCAGGAACACATTTACAGAAACAGAAATCATACACATTCCATGAATGTGCAAGTTGTATGTGACGCAAACATGGTGATCACAAACGTCGTGGCCAAATTCCCTGGGTCTGTCCATGGCAGCTTCATATTTCACCATAGTGCCATCTACCAAAGATTTTGGAGAGACGTGGCTACTTGGTAAGCAATTGTTTATTTTATTTGTTTGTATGGGGATGTTTCACAGTAAACCTAAGATTTCCCTTAGATATCTAATCCATTTATCTTGCCAGCTGCCTGCATTGCTACATTATCAAACATCCCATGCATTAATACCACCCGTTAATTTCTCTTCAATATAGTTTAACTCTGTTCTATATTTTGGTGATGGTGGTTATGTACAGCAACCATGGCTAATGACCCCATATACCGTAAAACTTCAAATAATAGCCGAGTCCCAAATAGACGCCTGTCTCTTTTAAACGCCTGGTGTGACAACACATCTGGGTAAATAAAGGCCGGTCTCAAATAGAGGCCTGGTCTGTTTTTGTTTTTTTGTTTTTTTTCCGTGTCGGGTTGTATTTGATCTTTTAAAACCCATCAGATCGTTTGTTCTATGTTTTGATTTGATTTCACGTGACAGACGCAACCGTTCATAAACGACTCATCACTATGGCAACATAACAAACAGGTTAACAAACTTTCTTTTAGTCTTCAGTTTTTCTTAATTCTCTCAATACCACCATGGAGACAAAAAGAAAAAAGTATGATTTGACATTTAAGCTGACAGTTGTCAAATTTGCCGAACAAAATTGGGGAGAAGCAGCGGCGAGACATTTCTCGATTGATCCTGAGAGAGCGCGAGAATGGTGTAAACGTAAAGCAGAACTGCGACGTCTGTCCGAGGAAGACGACCAAAGGGCCAGACTGCGAGGTGGAGGGAGGAAGAAGGTCAGTGAAGAGCTGGAGGTGAGCGTGTGTGAGTGGATCCACAGCATTAAAGGCCTGTCTCTTTTAGACGCCTGTCTCAAATACACGCCGGTGCATTTCGGCGATTTGGGTAAATAGAAGCCCGGGCTATTATTTGAAGTTTTACGGTACACAACCCAACAACAGCAGCTCAGTAAAATTACAACCGGGCACACATTCAGACAAGGGGGGTGATTGAGCGCACATTTGGGGTCTTGAAAAGCCGGATGCGTTGCTTGGATTGTACAGGTGGAGCCTTCCACCTGTTCAGCAACCGCCGTTTGCTGCACAACCTCTTCAATTGTGGTCAATTTGTGTACTTCTGGGGGACCTGCACCAGTTTTCCTGGCCTGTGTCCTGTTAAAGGCAACCTTTTCTTTAGTACGCCGTTTAATGTCCTGCCGCCTCTTCTTCACCTCTTCCACCTGTCTGCGGGTTGAGGATATTTATTGAATTTATTGAAAAGATTTCTGGTACCGGATATACAATCCTCTATTCCAGACTCTAAAAACACAAAACAAATATATATATATATATATATATATATATATATATATATATATATATATATATATATATATATATATATATATATATATATATTAGTGGTGGGCCGTTATCGGCGTTAACGTACTGCGTTAACGTGAGACTCTTACCGGGCGATAAAAAAAAATATCTCCGTTAATCTATTGTCAAAGTTGGGTTGGGAGCTGGTCTATAGGATACTACGCAGCTATGATGACTTTCACCTTGATATGTTAGCGTGGATGTATACAGCCTACTGACTGTAAAACAGTTCATAATGAATGTTTAACTGAATAAACAGTCAGTAACAGTGTTTCCCACACATAGACTAATGTGCGGCGGTGCGCCTCACAATCATCACCGCCCGCCGCACTTGCGTTTATAATTTTTTTTTAATGCTATTTAAAACATGCAGCGTATTCGTTCAGCAGCATATTTCCTTCCCTGCTCTCCTCCGTCTCTCTGTCACTTGCGTCTGCCAGTGTGTTAACGTCAGAGTCCCGACCGACTCTCAGCAAACCAGAGATTTCTCACCTTTAGAAAGTTAACTAGTCGCTAGTTTGCGGTAAAATGCAGTTGGGTTGTCGAGGTCAAAACACTATACGTAGCAGCTGTGAATCAAATAAATGTATTATAAATAATGTTATGTCATTTTTTTACTCTTACACTGAATGTTTGCTGCTTCATCCCAGATGAGTATTGAAAAGTATTTTCCGCGACTGAAAAAGACCACCGCAGAAACACTGTAGTAAACACAAGTAGGCTACATCTTATTGAACATGATTTATTTCCATCACCAGTTATCATAGTAGAACAGCTTTCTCAAGCAGTTTGTGATGCATTCTGGGAACAGGAGATGAGCCCCTGGTCTAATGCTCCACCTGGCTGGAGAAACCCGTTCTCAAAGACTTACTTTTAGTCATTCTTTGGGGTAGCACACATATTCTGAATGCCTTTGGCAGAATTTAAATGAGCCATTTTAATCTAGATTAATCTAGATTAATTTCAAGATTACAGTGAGATTAATCTAGATTAAAAAAATTAATCTATGCCCACCACTAATATATATATATGTATATATATATATATATATATATATATATATATATATATATATATATATATATATATATATATATATATATATTCACATTGTAACATCTTATTTTCATAAAACACACATTTCATAATTGAAGTTTTCTAACAATTCATAAATAAACTACATAAATTACTGACAAGCTTTATACAACCCCAAATCAAACTGTTGGGACAGTATGAAAAACACAAATAAAAAAAGAAAGTAGTGATTTCTAAATGTACTTTGACTTGTATTTCATTGCAGACAATACAACAGCACATAATTTAATGTGTTCCTCATGATTTTTATTGGTTTTTTTTTCAAAAAAACAAAATTCCTATTTTTGTTCTTGCAACACATTTCAAAAAAAGTTGGAACAGTAAAGCATTTACCACTTTGTAATGTTGCCATTCCTTTTCACAACACTTAAAAGACGTTTAGGGACTGAAGACACCAAGTGATGAAGTGTTTCAGGTGTAATTTTGTCCCATTCTTGCTGCAAACAAGTCTTAAGGTGGGCAACAGTACAGGGTTTTCATTGTCGCATTTTGCGCTTCAAAATGCGCCACACATTCTCTATTGGAGGCAGGTCGGGACTGCAGGCAGGCCAGTCAAGTACCCGTATCCTCTTCCTCCGCAGCCAGGACTTTGTAGTGTGTGCAGAATGTGGTTTTACATTATCTTGTTGAAATATGCATGGACGTCCCTGGAAAAGATGTCTTCTTGAAGGCATATTGTGCTCCAAAATCTCTATGTACTTTTCAGCATTAATGGTGCCATCACAGAAGTGTAAGTTACCTTTGCCAAGGGCACTGACACAACCCCATACCATGACAGACCCTGGCTTTTGGACTTGTTGCTGGTAACAGTCTGGATGATCCTTTTCTTCTTTGGTCCGGAGCACACGGCGTCCATTTCTCCCAAAAAATACCTGAAATACTGATTCATCTGACCACAGTACACGTTTCCACTGTGTGATGGTCCATCCCAGATGACTGGCGATCCTCGGCCCATCTTTGCTCCTAAAGGACTAGACCTTTCTTGGATGCTGCTTTTGTACCAAATCATAATTACAATCACCTGTTGACATCACCTGTTTCAAATCACATCATTATTTAACCAATTTACCTGATTACTAGCCCTAAATTGCTCCTTTCCCAACCTTTTTTGGAATGTGTTGCAGGTCTGAATGACTGGAAAGGATGTATATTTACAAATGAAATTAAGTTGACCAGACAAAACATGAAATATTTTGTGTTCACATTGTCTGCAATGAAATACAAGTCAAAGTACATTTAGAAATCACTACTTTTTTTTTATTTGTGTTTTTCATACTGTCCCAACTTTTTCTGATTTGGGGTTGTAGTATCATCCGCAAAAAGGTAAACATCAGACTGTATCATATCTGGCAGATCGTTTATATATATTACAACCTGAGATGGCCTGAGATTCAACAAATACACTGCAGAGAGTATTTCTGCCTTTTCTATATCTTTATCTGTTTTTATAGAATTAGTATTATTCTGATTGCAATATAGATCACCCACTGCTGTTTTTATTTTTGTCCTTTTATTCATTATTTTATTTCATGTAGTTCCATATAACCTTTGGTTTATATTCAGATTGCTTGGCTAATTCCTCTTCATATTTTCTACTTCATAATGCTTTCCTTCCAAGATTATTTTTTTCTTTAATTTTTGTTTTTGTAATGTCGTCTATTGGAAAGGAGTGTTTTTTATTATTATGGGACCTCATTTTACCAATAGGTACAAACTTCTCCTCTATTTCCTTCAACTTAGATTTTATTAATACCCACTTTTTATTAACATCATATGTAGATAGATGTGATATCCAATCGAAATTCTCCAATTCCCTACATGCTTCATCATAATTGGCCTTATTGTAGTTCCTTCTTATGGGTACATTATTTAACATTTGTGTATAACAAATTACTGGACAGGACAGGACACAATAATCACTTTTGCCTAAAGGGCTTAGATGTTCCTCATTTGTTACAATAAGATCCAATACATGTGGTGTGTCACCACCTCGCCACCTTGTTGGCTCTGAAACATGTTGGAACAACCATACATTTTGAATACAGTCCAAGAACCTGTTATCTAATGATATGGGGTTATTTCCCTTCACTTCTAATAATCTCCAATCTATATTTGGCAAATTAAAATCCCCCATAATTAATTTGTATGAATGCTTTATATTCAACACTTCTTCTAGTAAAACCAAAAGATTATCATTGTTGCTCTCTGTTCCACTTTCTGACCTGTAAATTAATCCAATAATCAAAGTCTCGTTGCTAGATTTAATCTTAACAAAAAGACTTTCTTGGAATTCTGTAACAATGTTGTGGACATAAAGCAGTAAGCCTATATCATTCTCTATATTCCTTGAAAACATATTATAACCCTCTATATAATCCAAATTAAATTCCGTTGGGATCATTTGTTGCTTCTGACTCTTTGATTTAACTTCGGTGATTCCTATTATATGAATAAGCAGGAGTAATCTCAAACGAACAGCAAATTCAGGCAGTTTATTTTGAAGTTGATTCGCATTGGTAAATAAACATGAGATGTTGGGCGGAGATTTACTTTCCTGTGCTACTTTAACAGGGACAGGGACCAGTGTTGGTCATCTTACTTTAAAAAAGTAATTAGTTACAGTTACAAATTACTTCTCCCAAAAAGTAATTGAGTTAGTAACTCAGTTACCACATTGTAAAAGTAATTAGTTACTCAGCAAAGTAACTGACGTTATTTTTTATGTTCTATAACGCTATTACGTTCTATAACATCTTTAACGTCAAAGATGTTTATATTAAGTTAACTGATAAATAAAAACACTATAAACAGTATTTTAGAACATTTGGTATTTATTTGAACTCAATAGACTGCAGCCTGCCATATGATATGCATAGAAATAAAATTGCAATCAGTGTGTTCAGCTCGGCATTGGTCACCTGTTGCTGACCTGAAAAATGGAGCGTTGCTTGTTTTAACAGAGTGGCTGGAGCTCACGCTAGCTGCATTTGGGCTCGGGGTTATTATGGGGTTTTTATGGGGTTATTATGGGGTTGGGGTTATTATGGGGTTATTATGGGGTTGGGGTTATTATGGTGTTGGGTTAGCAGCAGCAACAAGTGTCGTGTTAGCATGTGTTGATGTGAGGTGCTTCATAAGATTGGAGTTGCTTGAGGCAGACGTGGATAAAGTCTTTTTTCCTGGGCATAGCGTACCGTATATATATATATATATATATATATATATATATATATATATATATATATATACAGTGCTCGAAGTGGGCCGGTACGCACCGGTACGCAGTACCGGCACTTCTACATTTTACTCTTAAGCGTACCTGCACCTTTTCTTGCGTACCGCTACTTCTCGCATGCAGCCGGTATGCTACCACTGACAGAGAAAGCGTCAGTGCCAGAGAGATGACCCTAACGTTACATAAACTACACTACCCAGAGGGCACTACGTGTTTACATTTTAGATCTTGACGAATCACGTAAAGGCAAGCAGTCCGCCCACCCTATCAGAAGTTAGCTTTTCCACGGACGCTAGTTTGAAAAAGCTGTCAGCGTCAGCCTGACCGTAACAGATGTTTCACTGCTGAAAACCTATAAACTAAAAATAAGTGTCGAGTTTATAAGTCATTATGTTAGCCGCCTGGCTTCAGACAGGTACTAAAAGAAGGCGTGTGCCAGACACGTCAACAGAGGTCCAAGTCCAACCAGAAACATCAGGAGGTAGCTAGTACGGTTCATGAGCTTCAAGCTAGCGTTGATGTGAGCGCAACAGCTGGCGTTAATGAGGAGTCTGCTGCTACCATAGACAGTATATAAAAGGCCGCTACCAACCTTAACGTTACACCGACGTCAACAGTAACGTGAGTAACGAAACACACGGACGGCCTGACTGTTGGTCAAAGGACCAAATGATGGATGTTTGCTCCACGAACAGCTGGCTTGTTTTTAATGATAACAAACTGGGCTGCAAAACATGATGTAGCAGCATCCCGTCACTAGCTGCCCAGACAGAGAGGGGACTGAAGCTGTTCCCCCTGTCTCTGTCACACACACACACTCACACACACACACACACACTGAGAGTGACTGTTTTGCATCTGTTTGAGCACCAAATTATTGTTAAAATGAATAGTTTTGATGAATGAATTAATTTTTTTTCTTAACATGACTCCAACATATTAGCAAATATAAATCAGCTTATTTGTGGAAAAAATAAACAATATTGATACCAACCTATATGTAAATTAGTCGCTTAGGCCATCCATAGATAGTTAATAAGGATTCACTGTGCCACATGTATGTTTAAAACATGATTTTTTGAATAGCGTACGCACTAAAGTTATGTAAAGTTGTTTAAATAAATCCATACATTTATATTGTTAATAAATGACAATAAATTGTTGTTGTACCAGCAATATCTCCAAGTTTTGTTTTTCACTACAGAAATCTCAAATGTCATAATGATCTGCCAATGCAAGAGAGTACCGGCACCTTTTTTTTCCCACTTCAAGCACTGTATATATATATATATATATATATATATATATATATATATATATATATATATATATATATATATATATATATATATATATATATATATATATATATATATATATATACTGCACGTATATACTGGCATGTTACATAAATATTCTTGTCTTTAATTTCAGTGAGCGAGAAGTAGTGCCGGTACTTCCAGTTCCAGAACGCTACCTTTGAATTTCCCTGGCCCGTCGCCATTGTTGCTGTCTTGTGTTTAGTGGTAGTCAGAGCGTGCAGTGAGACAGCGTGAGCAGGTCATCCGCCCACCCAGCCAATCATCATCACATTTGCAACGGTGTCATTATCCCCCCCCCCCTCTCCAGGCAGCTGATGTGTAGCCAAAGCCGACATCTCGCGCTTCATTCAACCAAAATGTAGTAACGCGCCACGTTACATTCTCAGTAACGATAACGCCGTTGCAACGATGGGAAAAGTAATTAATTAGATTATTCCGTTACTGAAAAAAATAACGTTGTTAGTAACGCTGTTATACTTAAAGGGATACTTCACCGATTTAGCATTCAGCTTTGTATCAGTAGAAACCCGTTAGTATTTCTGAATGACCGTGCGTCCCTCCCTCATATCCCCCTGAGACAGGAGATATCTGCATTGGGGGGTCTGGAAAAAAATCTTCCGATGACGATTTTTGCGTAATCGGAAGATTTTTTGGCCAGAGGCAAAGGACTACAGTCAGTAGTAGGAGCTACTTCCGCATGTTTTCAACCCGCCCACATGGGTTGGACTGCCGAGTCTGGCCGAGATGAAAACGACTGTCAGCCATCTTGAATTCTCGCTAACCAGGCTCTCTCTTTCAGCAGCAAACATTTACAATAATTATGTGCATTCAAACTACCGCACGTGTACCACCGGGTTACATTGGTACAGATCGGAGAATATGCAGGAAATGTTGGCAGTATGGCATAGGTGACAAACAATTTCTTTGTCCGCTTGCGGCTTGCTGCCATCCGCCATCTTACCCACATAAGATGTAACTACTGTAATACTGTAATATTGCCTTCATTTTCTTTGTAATTTCGGTTCATATGGCATTTTTTTTGTTGTGGTTGTGGTGTGGAATTCCCTCCTTGTATGATATTTAAATTCGCTGTTACCTCATGAACCAGCAGATCAATTTTGTTATCGCTAAATCTTTGTTTTTGTTTTGACTGACTTGGTGGCTGATCCATGATAGAAAGAGAGATGGAGGCCCATTCAGTTGCTTTTTTAAAAGCACGCAATCTACAGCATAGTGGGCGGAGAAAGGCACTGATTACCCGATGAACTGCAGGTTTAGTAAATACGATGTAAGCTGATGTATCACAGCGTGCGCATTCTGCGGGTTGGCCATGGCGCTGATAACGCTACATTCGCAAATGTACGTACATCTGGCCCTCTGACTTCTAAATGTCACTATCAGCCACACACCATGTATTCTGTACAGAATAAGCCTTTAAATCAGACAAAATTCAAAAACTATAAAAAGTTTATATAAAACGTCATAATGTTGAATAGATTCTGAACCAATCAGCTGAGAGCCAGGGGTTTCCCAGCATGCCCCTGGGTCTTGCAGTCGGTAAAGAGCAACTGTGCTGCCTGCGTCTAAACCTGCGACCGCCATGATCTCATGAGGTTAGCGTTGCCCACCTGTGCATGATGTCAGAGCAAGTCGGGATCAAGTCGGACACAAATCTACCCAGCATGCATTGTTCGGCGATCACCGCTAATCGATTCTGCACAGGCCTGGTCAGTTTGTTTTAGTTATAATTTTAACTATCACCACTACTTATTACTACCAACAAATTGGCTTTAATCCATCTGGAGAAATCAGGTTTCTCTAATTCCCGAAATTGAGTTTACATTAACTTATTGCAGAAAGCTGTCAGTAACAGTCACTTAAACCTGCATTAACTGATTTTTTGGCCACTTAGGTGCAGTGGAACAATGACATCACCTTATAACACTTATTTATTTAACAGTTGCCCTTTTGCAGAGCAATGTTAGCATTCTTTGAGAGTCATATTTATGTCCAACATTCACTCTTCAAGCTGTGGTTTGGTCCCCACCAACTCCTGAGGGAAATATCTGGCTCTTTAGCTGCTGAATGCTCCACTATGTTCACCAGCTAGACTCTGACTGTGTCTCAATGCAGGCTGCATGGAGTGCTGCTCGGGGGTGTAGAAAGTGTGTCCCTCCGGTGCTCTTCAGCTTGGGGATCCAAGTGTACAAAGGATTCAGGAGACTGAGGCACTCAGGAGGGTAAAGTTTAAAAAGTCTTTCTTAAGTTGCTTGGCTTATCATTAAAATAAAGCAACACGTTTCGGCCATTGAGGCCTTCATCAGGGCAAGTATATAATGTTTGCATTTGAACTGTATCTTATATCCTATTGGCCAGTAGTCACATGGTCAGTAGGTAAAGAGTCACATGATTGTTGTGAACAGGTAGTCACATGACAAACCATGTTCAGCAGTTAATCAATCAGCAATAATCAAACACAATTTAAACAAAAATAGCAATAACCAAGGAAAGAAAACTGTCTGTCTGTTGCTGAGCAGCGAGAGTAGAGCTCTAAACAGCTGAAAAATGTGAAAAATGTGCTCTCAATTGTGAAAATGAGTCTTTATTGTGTATTGTCACATAGGCAAGCTTGCTGGGTTAATGCAGGTACTGTATGATGGACAATGATCGCAGCCAACGACATGTTTGTCTATCAGTGGGCCTGTGTCAATGAAGTTTTTCCTCCTGCAGGAGTTCCAGTCAGAGCAGAACTGATGCTCCACTGTGTTTAATCCCCCATTAATTATTTCTGTTTAGTACTGAGTATACAAGCCAGAATCGGTGAACTATTGACCTGTGCCAACAAAAGCCAAGACCAATGGGCTTAAAGATGTTCTGATAAGCTGAGAGCAACTACTGTTGGTGATAGTTCTCTGTGGGCCCGTCTCTATGAGCGACTCCTTTCACATTACACACAAGTCTGTGGATGGATAAATATTGCAAAATAAATAAGTGTTAAATGAATCAACAAGTGTTGTTATTAATAATTGTCATTACTTACACATTGATGTCTAGAAACAGTTCTTGCCTCCGTTAACAACACATCAGATTTGGATGAACTGGTTGCTCTCTCCATCTGTATTGACATCTGTCTCAGTGAACGGAGGAGAGAGAGAACAGCTGTTTGTACTGCGGCCTCGGTGGCCATTAAAAGACATGGCTCACCAGTCCTCCAAAGGGTGCTGATGAGCCAGACCTTGAACTCAGAAATGCCCCCCTGCCTTTGATTCAGGGTCACCACACTGTCTCAGTCCTTATTGGCTCTGGCACAACAGCCTGTCATTCAGGGTTTCCATGGCTAAGCAGACATAATCCACACATTGACTGGGCTGCAGGGACTATATTGCATTGGAGTGCTGTGGTGTTTCAACCGTAGCGCTAGGTGGCGCTGTGCGCAATGAATCCAGTTTAGAGTATTTAGAGGAGAAGAAGAGTCGTGGTCCAGATAGACACATGCATGCCGGCACACTACCTGTTCACGTTGGTTGGAATAAAGTAAAATGAATAAGTCAAGACAGAGTTGTTATTGTTACGGCACAACATATTGGTGACGAGGATGTCGACTCTGAACCTGAGTCAGCCTACACCTTTTCTACAAAATATCGGGGTGCCGCCGATACCATTCAAGCTGTGGATACTTTTGAGAATTATCTCCAGGCGATGGCTGATGAGGAACTGCCTGAGGCAAGAATGCGCGCGCTGCTAATCCATTGTTTGGACCCAGAAGGTCAGAGACTTTTCTACACGTTGACGGTTGCTGATGAGAAGTACGATACAGCATTGGCTGCCATTCAGACGTTCTTTACGCCACAAGTGAACGTCGAAGCTGAAAGATAACACATCAGACAACGTGGTCAGTGCCCAGACGAGACTACGGACCAGTTTGTTGCTTCTTTAAAAGAGCTGGCTACAACATGATCTGTTTGGGACAATGGAAGAGGAGATGATTTGGGACCAACTCGTTGAAAAGTCGTCTTCATTGCGCATCAGGGATTGGCTACTGCTGGAGGTACCACTGACTTTACTCAAAGCTGTGACTCAAAGCGCGCCAGATTGAAACTGCTGTGGCAGAGGCCAAAGTCATGTGTGATGACGCAGTAGACAGCACCATGCACACAGTTCAACCACAGGAACAGCAGCGATACGGCAAGTTTAAAGAGAAAAAGCATGCTAAAGGTGTGGATCTACTCAGCATAAGGCTAACTTCGAGGGATGTCCTGCAAAGGAGGCGAGCTGCAACGGCTGCAAAAATTAAGGACACTTCGCAAACGTCTGTAGGGGAAGCACATGACGTGACTATCCTGAATGTGAATACAGGTGACGCTAGCAGCATAATGTGTACAGTTAAAGGAGTGTGACAGGGGTAGATAGCCAGGACATTGAGTTAATGGTAGAAACAGCTCAGCTGTATCTATACTACCAGCATCAAGGATAACTGAGCTATTTCCTAGCGTCTCCCTTAAAGGAATACGCCACCGTTTGTTGAAATAGGGCTCATCACAGTCTCCTCTAGATGTAGATAGGTGGGCAAACGCATTTTTCGTCTCAGTGCATGCATTGTCTCAGTCTGGCGGAGCCACTGCTATTATACTTTTGTGTTGGTAAGTTCCAATTCTAGTGGCATGCTTCAGGTCTAGACTGGTCGATTCAATTGCTCGGGAGAGCTTAAGGAGGGAAGTGTCTGTTGAATGCTCTGGTGACTAGTAAAAAACGTCAACTTGTATACAGCTGTATCTTTGTATAATTGAACCATTTTTGCCTCTCATGTCAATTTATTTTATTTTTGTGAAAGTATTTGTCCAGTTTGACCCTACGGTTGCAGAAGTGGCAGCGGAGGCATTAGGATGTGCTAAGGGATTTACTCACAGAGTTAAAGTATGCCCAGACATTAAACCAGCACAGCAGAAATTGCGCGGGTTACCCCTCTCAGTTAGAGCAGCAGTGTCTGAAGAGTTAAAAAACTGGTAGAGCAGGATGTTATTAAGCCCATAGATTCATCAGAATGGATGTAAAGCTATGCTCTGCTGTGCCGCGCTACATCCTGTAACGCCCTGCAGTGCCCTGATATGACATGAACTACTACGACTACTTTTTCTAGTCACTGATCCATTATCTTTACTGTGACTGTTATTGCCACTGTTGATCACACCCCCAACCGGCACCGTCAGACACACCTACCAAGAGCCTGGGTCTGCCGAGGTTTCTTCCTAAAAGGGAGTTTTTCCTCGCCACTGTCACACTACATGCTCTTGGGGGAATTACTGGAATTGTTGGGTCTTTGTAAATTATAGTGTGGTCTAGACCTACTCTATCTGTAAAGTGTCTTGAAATAACTCCGGTTATGATTTGACACTATAAATAAAATTGAATTTAATTGAATTGAATTGGATCTCGCCAATAATAGTCACCACAAAAAGAGGGGGGAAAGGACTACGGCTCTCTGTGGATCTGAGAGAGCCTAACAAAGCAGTCATGATCGATCGATTGCCTCACATGGAGGAAATGTTTGCAGAGCTGAGAGCGGCAACACTCTTTTCTACATTGGATCTCCAGAGTGCTTATCACCAGGTTCCACTCCATGAGGACAGCTGCAGCTTAACTACATTCATCACCCACGATGACCTGTTCCACTTTAAGAGGGTGCCTTTTGGACTGCCATCCGGACCGAGTTGCTTCCAGCGAATTATGTAATCTATTCTCAAGGGCCTGTCAGGGGTCCAGTGCTACCTTGATGACATCATAGTCTCTGGCACGACAACTCAGGAACATGATGAAAGTCTGACGGCTGTGCTCCGGTGCATTGAAAATGCTGGCCTCAAGTTGAATCTCTCAAAATGCACCTTCCGGCAAACATCATCCTTACTGGGGCATACAGTCTCAGAAAAGGGACTACAACCCGACGCCCCACATGTGACTGCCTTCTCTCAAGAACCTCCACCTACAGACCTGCCCAAAGTGAGGTCATTCCTTGGGCTGACATCGTGGTATTCAAAATTCATACCTGACTATGCAGCTGTTGTCGAGCCCCTACGAGCACTTCTCCGCGGGTCTCAGACATTCACATGGACGCCTGAGACTCAACAGAGCTTTGAGACTGTAAAAGAACTCATAGTAAATAGCCCTGCACTCTTCCTGTTTAACCCAGACCTGCCCACTGTGTTCACAACGGACGCATCTGATTATGGTCGGGGTGCGGTCCTCACTCAAGTATATCACGACAGCTCAGAGAGAACTGTGGCATTTGCATCACGCACACTCATCCAAGTAGAAAGAAATGACTCTACTGTAGAAAAGGAGGCTTTGGGCTTTGTGTGGGCATCAGAGAAGTGGAGAACATACTTATGGGGGAGACATTTCACAGACCACAGCCCTCTGACCACGCTGCTTGCTTCTAAGGGCCAGGGCAGAGCAGGGATGTGAGTAGCCAGGTGGTCTTCTAGATTGCTAGCATTCACCTATGACATCCAGTACAAGATCTAGTCACCTGTGGAGGACACAGAGTAGGGTTGGGTATTGTTTTTTTTTTTCCGATACTGGTCCTAAAATGATACTTTTGTAAATGGTGTTGGTGCCTAAATCGATACTTTAAAATAAAGAGCACAGCTTGTTTATGTTGTTTCTCTGACAACTCTGCTCTGAGCACCACCAGTGTCTATGGGCAGCTCCTCTCTGTCTTTAACTGCAGACTGTTGTCCCGGTGTTGGAATCCTTTCCAGTGAAATACAGTCACACTTTACACTGTTTAGCTTTCAGCATTTAACCATATTTAAGCAGAGTACAAAAGTGATACGGAGGTCGCTTACAGGAGTTGCGAAGCTGCTGTGTGGGTCTCGCCTAGGCAGTGTGGAGGTAGTGCTGGAGCGGCCACCAGATACTCTGCAGAACTGGCTGGCTTCGTTTGCTGGATACCCTTCACAGCAGTTAGATGTTTCTCACTTTCTGCATGAGACTCCCCGTACTCGCCCATACACCCAACGCTCCCAGTTTAATAGCTTTCTCGCTCACATAAGAAGCAGTAGGCTTCAAATACGTTGTAAGCGCCTGGATTTTTGCCCTAAATTCAGCTAAACTTGCACTCCCACATACCTAAAGAATAAAATCAAAGCATTTCATGTGGACAGCTAAAATCTCTCAACAGCTACTTCCAGTCGTGACACAGTCATGATAGAAATTGAGGCTCGTCTGTTACACTACATACTTTATGCACCTGCAAACAAAAGTTGGTTCAGCATCAGATAGGGATGAGTATGGTCCAAAGATTTTTAGTGCCAACAAGATATTTTCCAATGCCTTACTTTGCTGAGTATAAACAACATTTTCTGCAAACCCTTTACAGAATAAGCAAAACTTCTCAAATGCATCAAGGGTCGTCTTTATTAGGGAACGAACAACAATAAAATGATGTGTGTTTACTTATAAAGAATACGGAGCAGAGCAGCTTTCAGTACTTTAATATTTTTAATAAAGCTATAATTGTAAATACAATTTGGTCTATACTGAAAAAAACATTTTTTTTCATTTGAGCTTCATGAATGGCACTGCGTCTGTGTTTGTACCCTTGCAACAAACAGTCCCACTTTCACCTCAGAAGCAGTACTCTTACCAGAGTTATTAGAAGTTGAAAGGATAATGAAAAAGCTCAAGAATGCCCAACTTGATTAAATTTGATCCAGGGCGACTCTGGCATGTCCCCAGATGTCTGAACATGTAAGATGATCCTCAAAGAAAACTGGATTTTTGTTTTTATTAACATAATGATTTAATTTATCATCAGTACTCAAACATTTCTGCTGTGTCATTACAACCACTTGTTGTTTTGCCAGAATAATCACACATGGCAGAACTGCCTCTGCCATGCTGAAAACAACAGCAGAACATTGATATTAAACCCTTCTGCAAAGTCATATTTCATCTTTTTAATGGCAATTGCCAAAACATTTAATACAAATATTTCTTCAACATCTGCGCATGGCAACCATCGTATGGCTAAGAGTGTGGTTAGGTTTATGGTTAGGGAACTAAGCACTTGGTTAAGGTTGGGGAGACTGTGGTACACAGTACACAAAGCATTCACCAGCCCAACCTCCACATCCCGGGGGCCAGGGTTAGCTGAGTAAAACACCTTGTTAATATTGTTCTTACAGTAACACAAGTCATAAAGCACATACTACTTCATAAAGCCATTTACCAGAAATCATGCACTTGTCACAACTTGGAATTGCAGGCTTAGACACAAAAAGCAGAATGTATTGACGAAGAGGCAGCAGGAAGAGTTAGAAGATGTATTTAAGAAAAAAGGGTTTACAACAGAAAGTGTCCTGAGATAAATGCAAGATCCAAACAAAATCCAATACACACTGGGAAACCACTTGGAAGCAACTATGCAGAGACGCAGGGAATGACCACGATCGGACAACAAAGAAAGCACAGAGACTAAATACACAAGGTAACGAGGGTAGTAACCATAGACTGTAAATATTAATATACAGTCTATGGTAGTAACGAGGGACAGGTGACATGAGGGCTAACAAACAGGTGAAACACATCAGGGCGGGGCAGACAATCACCAAGGTGGGAAAACACACAAGGCAGGAAGTAAAACTAGACATGACACAGGAGAAACAGAGAGACTCAGGAAACTAACAAAACCCAGGATAACAACGGTGGTAACAAGACGAGGACTGATCACACAAAGACAGGCTGACAAGAGTAGACACAAAACAGGGGAACAAGGAAACATATGCGGGGCAGGGCTACAGAGACACATGAGGTACACACAAGCACAGGAAACTCAAAAAACAAAAAAACTGTCACACGGTCCAAAAGATATTACAAACCAAAAGTCCAAAGGCTAATGGCCATAGAGCAGGACCGTGACAGCGCTGCAGAATCGCCCAATATGAACATAGTTAGGGTCAGAGCAACTTTGATTAAAATGATAGAGATTAGATTAGAGATGCAACGGTGCTGGTCACACCAAACCTAGTCAAAACCTTTCATTTCTAGACCTTCCTCCACAGTGCTGCGGATTGTTATTGTCACATGCAAAGTTATAATGGGCTTATGCTTACGGGCTTGAGCTGCTATGTATACTATACTGTGGTAATGTTAACTTGGCAGGGAGGCACCAACATATACAAAGCATGCATATAGTATAGTTTCAGTAGATAATACGGCGACGTAAGTCCACAAGCAGATAATATGAACAGATCATTGGTGTTATTCAGCATTTCTACATATTAAAATGACTGAAGTGCAGGATAACATTATGCAGAAGGTGTGCCTGACAGCACTGTGCAATGCAATAGCATGGCGTGCGTCAGTCAGGACAAATCTCGACTTCAGCTAGTCTAGTGTCTCCTGATATGAACTCAGAATGGATGTAAAAGGAGCCTCTGATCAAACTAACCAAACAGGATTGGTCAGAGTCTGGCCTGAAATTCTTCACTATTCTTTCAGGCACATTTAAAAAGAAAAAGAAGCCAGATGTGCATCAGAATATTTTAAACATTAAGTAAGGAATCAATGTCTTCCTTTTGTCAGACTGAAACTGATTCAGTAGGCTGAGATGCTTGACTTCCAAACTACTAGTTCTTAACATCTGTCCTGTGCAGATGGTCAGTTGATTGGGGAATTGCCTCAGGGCTCAACCATAACAGGATACATAATGTGTATAATTAATTTACTGTATGGCCCACTGCAATTGTTACTTATATGGGTTATGTACCACAGAGGACTGTTGATTAGCCTGAATACATGTATAATTATATATACAACATCTTACTTTACACATTTAATGTAAACATATATATTGTACAATTGAAACACATTCCATATCCACAAGACTTGGATACAGCTTGACAAAAGTTCCTTTACCTCCAAAAATCTCACGGAAAAGTAAAATAACAATAACAGTATAATAATAATTACTGCTGAAACTAACTGCATTTATAAGGGAACAACCTAATAAAACAATCAGTGACTGTGACAAAATCGTGATATATACTGCTGTGTTACTGGCTGTGTTGAATGATGTCCCTGTGGAGTGATACCGTTCTTGTGTATTTACCAGAATGGGATGAGACAGTGGAGTTGGATGGCAGAAGCTCTTGAAGTGGCCTCCACATCACACAGCATGGGAATGTGTGTGCTCTACCAAAGTCTGTCATTGTCGGAACAAGCGGGCCATGTAAACCATCCTCAGTCGTGACAGGAAAATGAAAAACTGTCCACACCTGCCGGACAGACACAGGCAGAGAGTGCTGGTGTCCCTCGCTTTCAGCAGCTCTGCACGTTATTCATCCAGCTCTCTGATCACAAGGCACCAAATAACGGATGTCCACCTTTCATGTCACTTATACAGTATGTTCATTTCATAACAGGCCCACTGCGCAGAGAAGCTGTCCTCTTGTCTGCTTTACGAGCTGCTCGGGGTGGTGGCCTCCTCTGCCTGCTGGGAAAAAAACACACACACACACACACACACACACACACTGATCAGGTGCTGCTAATTTAGTCACAGTTCAGACACTATCGTGAACCAAAGGCAATATACTATACTAATATACTACGAGTACGCGTAGACAAGCAGCGGTGGCGCAAACGGCATTGTTCACATACTTGCTGCGTATTTTGCGTGTACCTGGAGGATTAAACGTATAGAGAGACAAAGTCCCTCCCCTCCTGGACCTCATGGGACCTTAATTCGGAAAAAATATACATGGTAGTGAACGGGGAGAGACAAATTATTTTTAGATCATGTTTTAATTGGGCCATGGTTTACAAATATGACGTACGTTAACTTCAAAGATTTTTTCAACAGAAGAAAGTCTCAGTTTATTGTAGGTTTGTCGTATGACCACTTAGTTTTGTGTGAAACTACATCTATTGCAATTTACGTCACCGTGCTGATGGCTCGGCTTGCTCGCTAGCTAGCTAGCTTAGTGCTGTTCCACAACACATGTCACATTATCTTACCTGATGTGTTTTATCCAGTGAAGTGTTATCAGCAAATAAGTAAAAGAACGAGCGAGATCCTCAGCATGTGTGAGTAACGTTACATCTCTGGTACGATACACACAGACATCGTAGCTTCAGATAGACGTCATCCATGCGACATTGAAGTGGGTAGTCTTTGTCATTACATTTCTTTCAGTCTTATACTTCAACAGTGTGACTACAAACTGCGACTTTCTTGACTTACAAAATGATCTTTTAAACTGACAAACATATGTGTAATTCATGGCTCAATTCAAACAGGATAAAAAAATAATGTGTCTTTCCCCGTTCACTACCGTTCATATTCTTTCCGAATTAAGGTCCCATGGTGGTCCTCTGGAAGGGGAGGGACTTCGCCGCTCTATATCTCCAAGGGGGCAGATCAGGGCCATGTCATCCCCAACTGCTGACGTGCCTGTCAGATGATCTACTGCCCCCACGTTCATGTGGTGAATTGCATCTCACGGACACGTAGCGTCAATTTCTGAAGACGTGCACAACCTACGCTCCAAAGGAGCGCAGGATACGCGTTGCAGCCATCTTACGTACGCGAACGCGCAGTTAAAAGCAAGTATATCTGTGCCTTTATGCCACATTTAAATCTTTATACATTTCATATTTAGTTAAACTAGTGGTTAGGGTTTGACATGTGAAAGTTACAGGATAGGTGTAGATTTGTCTTCAGTCTGCAGGTTTTGAGAGGCTATGGTATGAAAAGTGTAATGCTCTGGGTCGAGGACATGTTCACTGTTGGTATCTCCTTTCAGAAGAACATTCTTGTATTATTTATGACAAGTACTTGTGGAAATGTTGAACATTAGTACAGACACAGTTAGAGTTACCTGTCCATGCAGAAGCTGCTGCAGTCGGAGTCAGCGTGCTGTGCACACACACAGCGCTGGGCCGCCGCCCCCCTCCTCCCCTGCTCAGTCCCAGCCGAGCGCCTCCTGCGCAGGGAACCCTGGTAACTGGACATACCATACGGTACAGTGTGCCTAAAAAAATTTAAAAAAACACTCACATTTACAGAGTGCTGAGGGACCAGACAGATAGGAAGCCCTGTACATGAGGCTGAGAGGCTTCACACTGCGTCACACAAAAACAGATTCAATTCTACAGTGATTTTAGAGGCTGTGTTCTACTGGACTGCATTATACTGGGATGTGTTTCTAATATTTTGTCCTCCAACATTTGGACAAGATGGGGAGAAAATATAGGAAACACCTTTCAGAATAATGCAGTCCAGTACAACACCACCACAGACTGCACGCTCCAAAATGACCTGATGTAACCACTCTAAAATAGTGTCTACGACAATTTAGCATCAGCTTTGCAATGGTATGATTTATTACAGAACTGTTGTTGTATGGTATACATTGTAAAGATGTAACTACTGAACAGGTAAGTTGGTGTATTTTGAATATATTACACTAGTAGATTTAAAGTCATCAGATCAAAGGGAAAGTTCTAAATGGTTCAAGGGTTTCAAAAGATTTGACCCCAGCCAGTAAAGTTTGAGAAGTCAGTAAAGGTCAGGCTGTCTCTTTTACAGTCTAACTGGCATTTAGACAAATAAATGAAAAGTAAAGCATGAGCAGTTTGTATCTGAGTGTTCCTTTGGTCTACTATTGCTGAGAAACACGAAAGCTTCAGTGAATAGTAGACATAGCTGTGCAAAGGATCTCAGGAAATACTTAGAATATGTCAACCATCGCAACTAAAGAAATGTCTGATGACATAACATGTACAGTAGCATTAAAAAATAAATGTTATTGCATATTGAGAGCCATCATCATTATCACTGGAGATAGTTTGCCCTCGCTCCGGTCATCTCATTGTTCAGCCTGAGCTGCCTCACATCACCTTTCCTCACACTTTCCTGATTTTAGGCTAAGTTATTAACTGTCAATGGTAAAATGCACCTCAGTTGGTTTTAGTTCTTTTTTTTAATAGAAATCACAGGAGCATTAGAGAACTAGATACACTGTGTTACGTGTTTGTAGCTAAATGCTAATTTGCAACACCTGTCCACAGGAGGCTTTTAAACTCTCCCCCATATATCCCCAGAACAGAAATGTGAAGGGTTCAACATACATGTGGCGGGCTCATCACACTGACCCTGCCCTCGAGTCTTCTGATCTCCTCTCCACATGGCTGTAAATCGTCATGAAGAACAAGCTAGCCAAAATAGAAAAAATGATTGAACTTCACAATGAACAAAAAAACCAAGCAGCACCATCTGTTGCCTTCGATGTGCACCCCTGGTTCTCTTAAAGCTGTAGTGCATAGTTTCTGTCTCCCCCATGACGAATTCTAAGTAATGACAACAAAATTGTCGGTATGTCCACATGACAAGACAGTGGAGATGGCTGTGGACTTCAGGAAGAACTCAGCCTCACCTAGCCCCCATCACCATCTGTGGCTCCACAATTGACACTGTGGAGTTTTTCCGCTTCCCAGGATCTCAGGTGGGAGCTGAACATCAGCTGCCTCATCAAGAAAGCACAACAGAGGATGTACATCCTGCAGCAGCTGAAGAAATTCAACCTGCCAAAGACAATGATGGTACACTTCTACACAGCCATCATCGAGTCCATCCTCACATCCTCCATCACCAGCTGGTACGCTGCTGCCACTGGCAAGGACAAGGGCAGACTGCAGCGTGTCATTCGGTCAGCAGAGAAGGTGATTGGCTGCAATCTGCCGCCGCTCCAGGACCTGTACGCCACCAGGACTCTGAAGCGTGCTGGAAATATTGTGGCTGACCCCTCCCACCCCGGGCACAAACTCATTGAGCCACTGGAGGTCTGAGGCTGAGGTCCATCAGGACCAATACTACATGCCACAAGAACAGTTTTTTCTCCTCCGCCACTAGCCTCATCAACCAGGCCCAGAACCCCCCCTGGCTCGCTCCATACTCCACCTCTGGCTCCTCATGCCACTGGACTTACACTGCTGTAACGGTCCTTTTTACTGCTGTTTAACTTATTTTATTATTTTATTTTATATTTTGTCTTTATTTTTATTTAAATACACACTGTGTGTATATATTTATACCTATATTGTTTATATTATTCTTATCCTTCTAATATTTAGAGAATGTGTGACATGCACCAACAACACCAAGACAAATTCCTTGTATGTGTGAAAAACGGCAATGGAAACCTTTTCTGATTCTGATTCTGATACAAGCCTTCTGTAAACACGCACCACGCCCACCCCTCCTCCACACAGTTGCTAGTAGCCAAGGAGGACACGGAGGATTATAAAAACATGATGGACTCTTCAGAAGAGGTCATTATCTTCACTCCAGTTTCTGCACGGGAAAGTCGCCGGACGCCACGATCTTGTGAACACAGTCACACTGAGAGATCCAGAGAGAGATGTGTGGAGCTGAGAGTCTTAATTAGCTTTGGAGCAACTCATTAGGCAATGGCTTGAATGTAACGTTTAATATCAAAAAGTTACGCACTAAAGCTTTAAACAACGTGGGTACATAAGTCTCGATGGTGTTGGAGGATCTTCAGGCTGACCCTGAACACCACATTAACCTCACCTCCTTCCAATATGACAAACAGACCTAGCTGGACGCTGACCCTTTCTTCTTTCTGTGTGCTTGGGGAACAAACTAATGCAATGTACTCTTCATTCAGTTTGTATTTTCTTTTGAGGAGATGAAGGGAGTTTGAGGCCGGTTCAAAAAGGATCTGGCATTGTTTAGCTAGTATCTATTTAAACATAGGCTTGCATTGCCAGACTGTGTCAGTGCTGGAGTGTGGTCTGGCTACACCACTTATGTATTCTGAAACAGGGGTAAAAATATGCGCCAGATGTCAGGCTTTATCGCAGCAATTTCCATCTGTTGAGCCGGACTACTTCTTCCTGCTAAACTCCCATTGGACAACAGTTTGCACACTGATACAGAGATTTCTGACCTTGCACATGGTTTGTACTCATCATATATTTTTACCAGTTAAAATTGTTGTAACTTAAAGGGGCACTTCATGGATTTTACACACGAAGGTTGGTTAATTTCTTACAGTCAGCGCTACTCAGCCTGGGGCTCTGGAGAAAATAACCCTGATGATGTCATCAAAGGGTTACAAAACTGTTTGTATATCTACAGAAACGACTCATCTTGCACAGTCAGTACCATTTTTCTAACTTCCACTAAACAGTAAATGGTTTCAGGTTGACTATTTAAAAGACTACCATCAATGCTAAAGGCGTTCCAATGAATTTATCACTGAAAATGAGCAGATGAGACATTTTCTGACCATTTATATGTCTGGAGTGCAAACCTGAAACCACTGTACTGTGATTTATTTAGGGAAGCTGCACCAAGAATTACACACAATATAACATATTAATAGACGCTGCATGGTTTACATGTTTCAAAAGAATCTGTCACTGAGAACTGAAACGTTTTCACATCCTGTTCTAGCACCGAGCGATGGAAAATTAAACATGATTTCTTTTTTATAAGAAAACGTCAAAAGGTCAACTTACTGTATACAGCTGCAGGTACTTTAGAAGCTGTCCCCTAAGATGCATAAAACCTCAGATAATTCATTTTAGTCTTACTGAATATTCAGTAAGAATATTTGACAAACAGGCTCCCACATGAACCACCAATCACTCGCTACAGCTGTTCCATGAGATCCAACTTTAAAACAGTGGTTGCAGACAATCGTCAATGATATATATATATAACCTTAATCCTAATGTCAAAGGATTTCTTATTGAGGCCATATGGCTCAAAGATTGTTCAATTCAAGTAAATATTGAAATATGGAATTATAGCTCAGAGGAAAGCTGAGAACTCAAACAGGTTAAAAGGTGAACAGGAACAGATACAGTACATTATACTGCACTATACTCTGTCCACTCTAACAAGTACAGTTTCAACTATTCAAAAAACTGAAGTGGAAAAATGTACATATTTCTATGCTACGTCTAAGCAGGAGCTGTCAATCTTCTGTGAGCAATCAATACTTTTGCGGTAGGACAGCTGGATTCACTGTGCGTGGTATAACCATGGGTACCTCAGGAAGATACATCTAGAAGGCTGTGCCCAGGCAATGTTAGCTTCATCTGCTGCTGCTGTGATAAGGCCCTTATACGGTAGGACACAACGTATTTGATCTCATCCAGGCTGGCTGTGGCTCGGATGGTTCTAGAAGGCACCGACCTCTCCAGTCAGCTCTGCAAAATCCATGCTGAATTGTTTTTTTTACAAATATTAGTTTAGCTTTATGTGGTTGACGTTGGACCGTGATGGCATGTGGCTATGAGTCGCTCATTAGGACCAGGAAATCGACTAAGCAGAAATTGACTCAGCAGTCTCCTGCTGACTCCTGCTGAAAGATCAGAGTGAATACAGAGGAGAAGGTGGAGAAGGTGGAGATGGCTATCGGCTACAACCTATGGCTACAATCCGACTACATGGACAAGCAAGTCCACCTCTGCATCAATCTCCACCTCTGCATCAGAGGGGCACAGAGGCAAGAGTGGAGGAATGAAACACCGACATAGACCGTATCTGACGGCCACATTCTGCTTCATGATCAATCATGCACAAGGTGAAGGTGCTGATGGAATTACATTTATCTGGAATTATACCTTGGACATCGATTCCCTGACTGACTGACTGACTGACTGACTGACTGACTGACTGTCTGACTGACTGACTGACTAACTGACTGACTGACTGACTGACTGACTGACTGACTGACTGACTCTCTGACTGACTGACTGACTGACTGACTAACTGACTGACTGACTGACTGACTGACTGACTGACTGACTGACTCTCTGACTGACTGTCTGACTGACTGTCTGACTGTCTGTCTGACTGACTCTCTGACTGACTGACTGACTGACTGACTCTCTGACTGACTGACTGACTGTCTGACTGACTGACTGACTAACTGACTGACTGACTGACTAACTCTGACTGACTGACTGACTGACTGTCTGACTGTCTGTCTGACTGTCTGACTGACTGTCTGTCTGACTGACTCTCTGACTGACTGACTGACTGTCTGACTGTCTGACTGACTGTCTGTCTGACTGACTCTTTGACTGACTGACTCTCTGACTGACTGTCTGACTGTCTGACTGACTGTCTGACTGACTGTCTGTCTGACTGACTCTTTGACTGACTGACTCTCTGACTGACTGTCTGACTGTCTGACTGACTGACTCTCTGACTGACTGTCTGACTGACTGACTGACTGTCTGACTGTCTGACTGACTGACTGACTGACTGACTGACTGTCTGACTGTCTGACTGACTGTCTGACTGACTGACTCTTTGACTGACTGACTGACTGACTGTCTGACTGACTGACTCTTTGACTGACTGACTGACTGACTGTCTGACTGTCTGACTGACTGTCTGTCTGACTGACTCTTTGACTGACTGACTCTCTGACTGACTGACTGACTGACTGACTGACTGTCTGACTGACTGTCTGTCTGACTGACTCTTTGACTGACTGACTGACTGACTGACTGACTGACTGACTGTCTGACTGTCTGACTGACTGTCTGACTGACTGACTGACTGTCTGACTGACTGACTGACTCTCTGACTGACTGACTGACTGACTGACTGACTGACTGTCTGACTGTCTGACTGACTGTCTGTCTGACTGACTCTTTGACTGACTGACTCTCTGACTGACTGTCTGACTGACTGACTGACTGACTGACTGACTGTCTGACTGTCTGACTGACTGACTGACTGTCTGACTGACTGACTGACTGACTGACTGACTGACTGACTGTCTGACTGTCTGACTGACTGACTGACTGACTGTCTGACTGACTGACTGACTGACTGACTGACTGACTGTCTGACTGTCTGTCTGACTGACTGACTGACTGACTGACTGTCTGACTGACTGACTGACTGACTGACTGACTGACTGTCTGACTGTCTGTCTGACTGACTGACTGACTGTCTGACTGACTGACTGACTGACTGACTGACTGACTGACTGACTGTCTGTCTGACTGACTGACTGACTGACTGACTGACTGACTGTCTGACTGACTGACTGACTGACTGACTGACTGACTGTCTGACTGTCTGACTGACTGACTGACTGTCTGTCTGACTGACTGTCTGACTGTCTGTCTGACTGACTGTCTGTCTGACTGACTGTCTGACTGTCTGACTGACTGTCTGACTGTCTGACTGTCTGACTGTCTGACTGTCTGACTGACTGACTGACTGACTGTCTGTCTGACTGACTGACTGTCTGACTGACTGTCTGACTGACTGTCTGACTGACTGACTGACTGACTGTCTGACTGACTGTCTGACTGACTGACTGACTGACTGACTGTCTGACTGACTGTCTGACTGACTGACTGTCTGACTGACTGACTGACTGACTGACTGTCTGACTGTCTGACTGACTGACTGACTGACTGACTGACTGTCTGACTGACTGACTGACTGACTGTCTGACTGACTGACTGACTGACAGGAGTGAATCAGCACTAAAGCATGCTTCCTGCACTATAAAATTATAACAGTGTGTAGCCCTGCTCTCAATTTTAAGGTCCTTCAGTCAAGTTGTGCACATGGTTGTAGGAGCAGAAATCAATAGCTGCACAGCTCTGTGTAGGCTGGAAACTGGCCACACCTCCCTCATACACTTTGTAATCTATCTCCCCAGTCCCCACTTCAACTCTCAGGCAATAAATCTGTCTGCTAATGCAGGTGAGCTTTTCTTGACATTGTCTGTTTTATGCCAGAGATCAAAACCAAATTCAGAGGGACACAAATCAAGTGCAATATATCAGGTTTTACATTTTCAGATTGTGAAGCTTATTTAAAAAATAAGCGACTGAAGCTGAAGGTCTATGATCACAGACTAATGTTATGAGTTGTGACTACAGCGGACAATGAGGAGATCATGACATGAAACCATAAGCTGCAGTAAACTTTAAAATGATAATATGATGTAAGTACATGATGGACAGCACAGACACACTGAAGATCCCTAAAGAAGCATGGGAATATTCCTGCAGCCATACTGAAGGCCCACTGAGGAGGACTCTTACTCTGGAGTGTTGATCCAGATGATGTCCAGGTGGCAGTAATACACACACTCCTTGTCCCTGTAAGTGTAACACGTGCATCTCTTTGAACGCCTCCTGGCCCCCGGCGGGTCACAGGAGGCAGAGCAGGGCTCTGCTTCCTCGGCAAGCTGGTCCACAGCGCCTGGCAGCAGCGTGCTCAGATGAACAGCTTCCACCTCCGTCCTCTGGCTCACGTCTATGCTTGATGAGAAACCTGCTGGATCACAGCAATGTGAGTGTTTGACAACATCCTGTCATATCTGTGGTCTGAATCAGTGTTTCTACATGTCTGCTATACCCTGAGGGGACACACAGTGTCTCTGTGTGTGTGTGTGTGTGTGTGTGTGTGTGTGTGTGTGTGTGTGTGTGTGTGTGTGTGTGTGTGTGTGTGTGTGTGTGTGTGTGTGTGTGTGTGTGTGTGTGTGTGTGTGTGTGTGGAGTCACTGAGTTCACCATACAATGCCTTATGATATTTGCATAATGGAAGTGTAAGTGATGATCTAAACCAGTCCATGGAACATTACTCTTCCAGTTATGACCACAGCTTTGTTATGGATAAATTAAGATTAATAGTGGTAATCCAACCTCAGTGACTGTAATATCATTGGCTGCAATTACTGCTACAAGTGCTGATCTGATAGCATGATCTGTATAACAGTTTCAAATGATGGATGAATTCAAGTCATTTAAAGAGAAAAGATACCAAACAGGTCACTGATGCTCTGCTTGTATTCTGTGTCATCACTTTGGGCTGTCTTACCTTATATTACCTTGTCTTTACATTGTCTAATACACTTCCACAATTGTCTACTGTTATGTGGTTTTATGATGATTTTGTGTAAATAAAACGACTACTCACCATTTGCCAAAGATGCTGTCACCATGATAAGAAACACAACTCCCACATCAATAGATGATACATTAGCCATCACACACGAAACATGGGAATATTAAAAATAAAGAAATTTAAAGAATATTGTTGAAATCCTGCAAACACGATTAAAAGTCCAGTGCGTGTTCTGTGTGTTTCTCTGTGACGTCAAAACATCATATATCTGCTCATCTATCAGCTGCTGACAGACTGCGCGTGCTTCCCACAGCCACTCTGCTTTATTATGGGCTAACAGGTCAGCAACAAGTCACCTGCAATATCACACATGCTTCCTGCTGCAGTTTTCAAAATAAAAGCCAATGCGAGGTTTGGGACATCATCCGGTCCAGCGGCCAATTAATGACGTTTGTGGAGTGTTGTGCTAGTCAAATAAAATTGAATTAGTTGTTGAATCGTTTGTAAGTTGCAGAATTTACATAAGCCTACAAATGCAGTATTTTGAAATTAATTATATTTTCATATTTTAAATCAAAATGAGCAAAACTACAATATAGCTTACAACATATGAAATTAGCTCAAACCACAGATGGCATCCAACACAGACCCACCCTTAAGAAGAGTTGTATTTGCTACAGCCTCAGTGTTAAATAAGGCTGACCTCATCCTATGTTATGAATGAGTTTGATCATCCAAGCGCTCTCTGCAAACTGAGTTCAAAACTGTGGCTACTTTAGTTACTTAGTCCCACATTACAGACACAACATTACACAAACACTGTTTAGGGCAGGTAAACATTCATCTTTTACTTTCTCCATCCAAACAGATAATCAAACAAACCTTCCTATCACAAACTTAGGTTTCTAACCCATCAAGATTAAAGACAATAACGGTATTCAATACCTTAATACAATTAAATACAATTAATACAAAGCAAAGTGAAATGAAAGATTACAAAAGCAAATAATGTTCACGGTCACGGTTTAGGTTCTGTTCCTGATTTATCACCTTTCCAATAAATACCATTGTAATTCCTGAAAAAGACAAATCCTATTTAATTTAGTAATTCATATAACAATGGTGGTTCAGTATTTAGATTTTTTTATAGTTTACGTGTATTCATGAAATTAACTTTACACTGTTGCATTTTCACTAAGGCATATTTCTTTTTTGTGCTTTTATTTTGAAAGCAAAGTTCTTGCTGTGGTTATCTGCAGATGGTTTGTCGATGCAGAGCACCACCTCCTGGAGGCAAGGCTTCAATGATGCCAGAGGGCTGAAGTCAGCAGCACATCTTCAGGGATGCAGTCTATCATAATGGTTTCCAAGCCATGGTTCAGGGACCTGCAGGGGGCATTAGTGGGAGTTGCAGGGGTTGGTTCCACAACCAAATGACAAACAGTCACGTATTAATAAGGATGAGAAGAACAGGGAAGTAAGTAGAAATGTACCACAATGACCTGCAGTCAATGTGAACGCGTTAACAAAAGAAGCGGCATGTTGTCAGTCTTTTCATCTCATGCTCAGAAGGAGGTGGTGCTCTGCATCGACAAATCATCTGCAGATAACCACAGCAAGAACTTTGCTTTCAAAATAAAAGCACAAAAAAGAAATATGCCTTAGTGAAAATGCAACAGTGTAAAGTTAATTTCATGAATACACGTAAAAAAATGCAAATTAGCCAATTTCCCACGTAACTGTTTCTTTGGGTTAACAGAAATTAGGTTGTATTTTTTCTGTCTGTCTGTCTGTTGTGGACAGTGACGTCCCAAAGGAACTGTGAGTAATGGAAACCAGAAGAGTAATTTTCTTTTTTTTGTTAGATATCTTTTTTCAGAAGAAGCAGGAAAACCATTTCTCTCTTTTGGCACTTAATAACAAACAATGTTTTGACTTTTTTTCCCCACTGGGGATCAACTTTACCCTCATTGCAAAAACGACATCAACTTCTAACTGCTTTGAGTTTTGGACCTAGAGCCTGACTGTCAACTTAAGCGTCCAGCTTGTCAGCAAGTTTCCAGCTGGCCCTCCGTAAATGATCAAGAGATTCAATTCAACCCTTACCCAAACAGCCAACCGTTTATTAATATCTAACTATAAATCAAATCGAAGGAATGTGTTTGTGTGCGTGTGTGTGTGTGTGTGTGTGTGTGTGTGTGTGTGTGTGTGTGTGTGTGTGTGTGTGTGACACTACACTAGTTAACTGTAATTCCACAGTAATCTTTTAAGAGCTGCATTTTCACTAATGGAGGATTTGTAGATCTTATCTTCAATTGCATTTATTTCGGTCAGTAAGAGTTTTACCCTGGAGCCCAGTGGCATGTTGACAGAGAATGTCTGGAGAGCAGCGCTGGCTGGGTGATGTCTTTCACAGGTTACCTTGAAAAGCATGCTGCATGACCTGCAATCAGAGCCCCATTCCATAAAGATCCACTGGGAAAAGGATGTTACTAAAACACTTGGTATGGGGCCCACCACACCTTCCCAGCACGTGTCCATTGGTTGACTCTATGAAGTCAGTAGTTTTGACCAATGTGATCAATCCTTGATACAGTCAGACGACATTTACAGGTACATTACAAAGAAGGACATATAGTGGATTTAGAAATCATGCGTAGTCATACACAGGCTCACACAGACAAACCCATAGATTACTCAGTGTCAAGGTATTCATCACAAGATTGGTCTTGCTGAGGCATAACAAACATACAGACACAATGTCCTGAAATGTTTTGACCTGATGGCGACTTACAGCTTTATAGCTTTTCAAAATGAGTGACATTGGTGATCTGGGAATGAACAATTTACAACAATCCTACAATGAATTCTTCCTACAGTACTGTATGTGAAACTCAGCTTTACCCATATCTCAGTATACTGTAAAGTGTGTCAAAGTTTGGCTCCTGAAGAATACGTGCTGTGTGGAAAATACATCTCCATAATGCTGCACTAATGACAATATTTATTTTAGCTATGTGTAACGTGACAGGGGTTGCTCAAAGTGACAAACCCACAGAGTGATTACCAACAACTTAAAGGCCAGACACCACTTCCTTCGTCATCACCATTCCCTAGCTTCTCTAACTCAAAGCCAATGACACATTTAAATTTGTAGCTCATGGTGGCACTAGAGGAATCACTAAAGTCAGCAGAATACATGGCCTGGGGCACCATGGATATCTGTACCAATATCATTTATACCAATTAGGTCTCTACTGTATTACTGTGTTGCAAAGTGACATGTAATCAATGAAAAGAAATCTGTATTACTGCTACTGAGTGTGACATTGTATGATTTACAATTACCCTTTAACGTATCATCTGGTGTATCGCGTATTTTGATGGAAGTTAGAGTAACAAGAGGAGTCAAAGGTTATATAGTCTCGCTTTGCCAGACCCTCCTCTACAGCGCTGCAAAGGAAGGTCTGACTAGTCCACACAGCATTCTGGGATGGGAGAAAAATGTGCTCTGGTTTATTGGCATTTCTTTAAACCAATCACAATCGTCTTGGGTGGTGCTAAGCTCCGGACGGAGCCACGGTGCCTCTGCTAAATAGTCTCAGGAAGGAACTTGTTTTGGTGGAACATGTGTACGTTCAAAAGTAGTTTTAGTCGTGCAACAGAAAACTCCGATTGGACAGATAGTCTAGCTAGCTGTCTGGATTTACCCTGCAGAAATCTGAGGAGCAGTTAACCAGAGTCCTCACAAATCAGCCGGAGGTTAGAACGCCATCACAGAGACAGAGGAAGGGGACGGACATCTGGCCGAATAAAAGGACATACGGCGGAATTTCCGGCGGCACCAGAGCAATCCTGGAAGTGGATTTTGAAAAATTAGGAGCAGTGAGCTTATGTGGGATACCTTGGGTTCGGGGTAGCAGAAGGTTTCATCCCTGGGGGATAGACACATGCCAGACCAAGGATTTTAAACACTTCTCAGGTCAGAGGGCACTGAGTGACACAGAGAGAGCTTTTAAGGGGATAATTGTGTGTAGTTCTGTGACTAGAAGTAGCTTTCAAGTCAAGCTTGCACATATTTTACAGCGTGCAAGGTCTTGTCAGCTTCAAAGCTGGGACTGAACCAGATGAACTTTTCATCCTCTACCATGTAAACAGCATTATAGTACTAAATGTAAAGGTATCTGTAGAGGCATATCTATGTAACGAGACTAAGTCTACAGCCGCGCTCCTGTCTGTGTTAAGTGTTACAGCAGGACTGGAAGCTAAATGCTAACATCAACACGTTAGCATGCCCACGATGACAATACTAACATGGGGGGGGGTGTATATGTTCTCTAATGTGTCATCATTTTGGCAGGTCAGTTTGTTCAGTTAACACCCTGTTCAGTTTTCATATTGAGTTCAGTTATTATTTTGGGGAATGGGAAGCACTGTATAATTTTACTGGTTTATCAAAGGTTGTGGCCAGCAGGGGGCACATATTATGAAGTAAAACTAACAACAAATATTGGTATTACCTACTGGTTGTTGCTAGCCTCGTGAGACCATCCTGATCTGGCGAGCTCCAGTTTTCTGCTCGCAGATCAGTCTGGCATCTTGAGGCAGAGAAAATTTGGAGCCGTTCGCCAAACGACCGGGCCAATCAGCGTTGGTTTTGAGGCGGGTTTAGGTGTGATGCAACGAGGAGCTGGCGAGATCAGGACGGTCTCACGAGGCTCAGCAAGCGGAAGCAACGCGTGCAGATCTGACCTGATCTAGACACATGTTCAGACAGCGGTAGCCCTGATTCTGTTAGCCGCTCGCTAATGCTGTTTTCTCTTGGATCTTCTGGAATATGGACCAGGAACCTGAAACGGGGCCTTTTATTCCTAAATTCTCGTTACACAAACGGCAAATATCCTTTACCGCCATGTTGCTAGCTGAGCTAACGAGCTATGCTTTGCCTGCAGCAGCAGGGGGAGCCTGGCTTCCTTGTTGCTCTGTCGGTACGTCATACGCTCCGTTGATCTGATTGGTTGATTTGGTCCGTCTATCACCAACATAGGTGGTGATAGACGGATGGTTTATCCAATCAGCTAACCAGTATTTTCGCCCCTTCCCAAACGTTCTCCAACGGAAAGTTCCCAGATGGATGTGCTGAGGAAATGTGAAGCAATCCATCTGGTGGAGTCAGGTTAGGTTGTTGCATGCACACAATGCTAAAGAAACTTAGAAAGAGCACAGACCCAATAATATCTTCTCTATTTATAAACTGTGCAAACTTTCCACACCAGCACTCTATTCCAAAAGCAGTGGAACGTAGTGCTGTTCCTGATTGGCTGCTTCTCAGACAGCCAATATTACCTGGTAATACCTGGCATTCTTTAAACTCATATGGGCTAGCAGGAGGCCTGAGAGGCTTTAGTTGTAGTTGGTGACTTCTTAATTATCCCTTGTGTGTTATTGGGTTTGGCCAAGCCACTATGTATGCTCCCTGATGTGTCATTGTGGCAGGTCAGTTTGGTGAGTTCAGTTATGTTGTGTTGACAATTTGTATAGGCCTAGATATTACATTTTTAGGGGTATAATGTTCTGTCATTTTATTGGCTAAATAAAAACGTTTTTGTTAATTTTCATCTTTTGAAATGCAACTGCTGTGTCCTTGTTGTCTCACTGCTTGGTCCCTGACACTCACATACAATACAACAGGTGAGGCTGATGGGAATGTCAGTAGGGTTCATCCTCTGGGGACCATGAATGCCAGTACAAACTTTCCTGATAATCCATCCAGTATTCGTCGAGGTTTTTCAATCCGGACCAGAGTGGTGGACCGACGGTCGACAATGCCATCCCTCAAGCTCTGCTGCTAGCTTAAAACTCATCTGTCAACTGGTGTTTCTGCAATATCCTGCCTCTTGAAACAGAACACCAGCACAGTGACTGAGTAACTGTTATGTGTGACTCAACAAAAGTCATTAATTTCCTCTTCAAAATTGTGTGTTCAGACATTCAAGATCAGATAACATCAGTACATCGCTCATGGCACAAAGTTAAATATCAGGTTACCAAATTTGAATGCCACCCAGCTCCACACCACCTTGGTCATATACAGAGGAAATGAGAAACAACAGCTGGTTGTATTTGGTTGTTCACCTGCTCAGTGAGCTCAGTTTCTGTGTATAAAGATTCTTCTTATAGCAAGGTGGACACAGCAGTCGCATTCAGCAAGGATATGATTCACTCATACATTGTAGGCACCACGTACATTAGGCTTCAGATTTCTTAAAATATACTGTCACTTATCAAAGCAGCGCAAAGGTTAAGAACAGCTGTTAGAAAATATACAGCCTTCATCTATTAAGTCTTTGCTTCTTCTTGATAGCATAAAAAGCAAAACATGAAAGTTATAAAGCAGAATTAAAACATTTTTAAAATGTGTGTGTATTTCAATAATTCATTTTTTACATTGCTTGTGTGTAGCGAAAATGCCGTGAAAGACTAGTGTGTAAAATAATCATCAGACCACAGAAATATATAGGACACAATTTCAACATAAGATTATACAGTACATGGATGTATGTGTGGACTATACATCTGCCCATTGCACAGTGCTTACATTTTGTATATATTTGTTTCTGTATTTATTGTTTATTCGTATTAAAGGTCCAATATGTAATACTGACAGCTAGTGTTTAAAATAGTTACTGCAGTACAAATTCAAAATACTGGAGAGAGTGGTCTCCCCCGCCCCTCCTCCCCAGACTCGAAGTTCACGTTGGTTGCCAGGCTGAGACCGCAGCATCCAACAATGTTGCTAGACGCTTGTCTCACATAACCAGACATTACTCCACAGCACAGCGGAGTAGCTAACGTTAGATGCTGGCTATACTGACAGTCATAAAAGCCCGTGCTCACACGGAGCTCTGTACCCAACTGACACACACACTTTTTCGGCTTAGAATTAGCTACAGTAGGAACCGCTAAAAATACAACGAAATTCGCCGTCCTCTCCACACGCCAGACAGACACACTTCCTCGGCTTAGAATTATGATAGGAACCGCTAAAAACACCACTGCCTTGCACTCCTTTTCCACCCGACTAATACACACTTTACTAGCCTTAGAATTACACAATCGCTAAACACACTGCAAACTCAAGGTCCTCTCTTTCCGACTTAGCTACAGCCCCCCCCTCTTGGCTCCAAATAACTCACCGTTGTCGGCTACGGCCGCTGAACAGGCTAAACAGTGTAAACAGCAGTGGCCCGCCTGCCTGGTCCTCCGGTAGCGTTAGCAATTAGCAGGGTTAGCATGGTGGCGTTAGCCAGGACCAGTCGGAATCACTTTACTGGCTGTCTCAGTTGTTTTTGTGAGTAACCAACGTGGCTACTCTAGCTATACAATTCAATGGAAGTAGCTACACGAATGTTGAAATGACACAAAGTGCTCGTCCCTAGTAGCTGTGATAAATTAGCCTGAAGCTAATGCTTACCTGTACAGGAGGAAATTAGCCAACTCAGCGTCCTTTTGGGCTGTAAGCTGTCTCCATCTTTCAAATACATCTCCAATATTAACCCGGGGTTTGTTACGTCTCTGGTCAAGCAACTGTTAGAAACATGCTGTTTTTTAATGTCGGGTATAATCTATCTCTGTTGATCCCATTCATTTGTTTGGTGCATTCATGGCTGTACTAACGTTACTGCTGCAGCGTGCTGGTTTACGTGTTTACAGTTATATCTGGCAATCTGACTTTAGCATTGTTGTCAGAAAAGATAGTATTTCAGCTTAACATGTTTCCTTAATATCTGATGAGGCATTGGTGTCATTTTTGGATTTATTACAGTACAAATATTACATATTGGACCTTTAAAGGTGCTGTAGGTCGGATTATGACTTAGCCAAAAAATTTGAACATCGACAACTTCTCAGTCCCTCCCTTCTTTCTGCTGAAGCCCAAAACGGTCTCCTAAGCCCCTCCCCCCACAAGGGAGAATGAATGCATGTGCCTGAGCAGTGATTGACATCTGAACAGGGAGCGGTGGATGTTTGTAAATCCCACTCCAGGCTGTAGGTGGAGCCAGAGGAGCTGGATTTATTTTAAATGACCTGCATGTAGTTCTACTGGAACATAGGGTCAGTTTCAGCAGATATGACAGAAAGGTAGTTTTAGAAGTATTACCTACTGCATCTTTAATGTTTAATATGTTTGTTTGCGTATTTATGCACCAATCACCAAGGCAAATTCCACGTAGGGTAACTACTGTGGCAATAAAGGCCTTTCTGATTGTAAATATATGTTTTAAAAAGGGAGCAGTGAGTGTTTTGAGAGGATTCGTCATACAACTGTGCGTATGATATCTTACAAAAAGTTATGTTTTCGCTAGTTAATTCTAAAAGGCTCTATTGACATTTAGGTGATACTCACATTAGGATTTGTTTAGTGTATTATTGACCATTGTATCAATTAGAGATGGTAACAAGAGAGAGAATGAGAGAGTGTGCTAGCTTTTATTGACATCTTATCTTCAGTTATGCCATTTACTTTTCACCATTCACAGAAATGTCTGGACCTTGATCCAGAGCCTGCACAATGTAACCACATCTTAAACTATGGAGCTCTCAAAGCCAACCAATGAATCAGATGAGCAATGTCAAAGGGGTCACTCACAGTGAAGGTACAAGCCTGTGTACAGAAAAACTTCAGGAAAGATGTTTTGCACAAAGATGCAGTCGGCAAACTTCAAATTCTGTTCCATGTGCTGCTAGCGGCGGATGGAAGCTAAAGGGAAAATATAATCTGCACCTGAAATCAGTTTTAAATTAATTCAGAAACTAAGCCACTGTGTTTTGTTCACAAATTCAACGACAAAGCATTTCAAATTTAAAGGGTAACTAGCGTTTTTTTCCACTTTATGTTCCTATAACTTTGAAGCAAATTGTCAATTCGGCGACGATTTTCGGAAGACTGCCTATATTCGAAATCTAAACAGTTCATTTCTCACCTAAAACGTTGTCAGAAGTGAATTTAATGATGAATAAGATGGTGAAAATTGTTAAAAATGTCCCGTTGTTGGTCTGTCTGTACCAGAAACCCGACCCTTGTTGATCTAGGTCCCTATGTGGAAAAGGAAAAAGACCCTGTCCTGAAGTAGGATCTGAAAGAGCTACAGGATCTGCAGCCAGAGGAACTTAATAATCCCCAAATTCTTCCAGTCGGAACACGAGAAAAAAAAGGTTTCTATGAACGTTTAATTCTAGGAACTGCAAAGATCTCTCCGGTGGGAAAGCGGCTTATGTGTCTAAGTGACTGATATGAACACCAGTCTGTGACAGTGGTCCAGTATTAAGAGAGATCTCTGCAGTCAGCAGCAGAGAAACAAGCTACAATGGAAGGTAACAGGACAATTGTCCAGCTTGGATTTACCTTCACTAAAGTGCTGGTTTTGCCGCTGACAGACTCAGATTAATATTCTGAGTGTCTGACAACATTATGAAAGGATCCCTACAGAGATAGACCTTTAAAACCTCTTTGAGACCTTTCTGTTTAACCAGAAACAGCTCTGAAGTCACTAGCTCTAAACCCACCAGACTCCATTTAAATAATCAGTACTTTTAGCGTGTATAGAGGCAACATATTCTCACATGTAAATCTGTAAACTATGTGTTTATTTCAACCAAAACTAGAGTTGTGATGATTGGAAAAGTAGAAAGATGACACACAACTCTATATAACTTTAACGCCTGCAGGGGCGCCGTATAGGGGGGAAAAGTTAGGACAATTCCAAGGGCCCATGACTGACAGGGGCCCCAAAAAATAGGTAAAACGTAATATAAAATTATTAAACCATCATCATTCAGTATATATATATATATATATATATATATATATATATATATCGAATATAATAATAATTAATGATCTCTTTGTTTTTACTTGTTTTTGGCAGTAAATGTTAAATATCCCCATTGACCAAAAAGTAAACATCCATATTGACCGACCACCCCCCTGTATCTGCATGACATGGTTTGGTCCTGCCTTAGCACACTCACTGTGTTTGTTTAGTTGCAGTCAGTAGATGCGCCAGAACTACAGTCACCACAATGTTTCCAATTAACGTTAAATCAAAATCTGGTTTTCAAAAAAGGAAAGAGAGAAAAGAGAGAGAGAGGAAAGACAAAGGAAAGGGTGTCAAACTGTAACCCAGTTTTTCACCAAGAAAGGTGGGTAGCCTGTAGTCTGTGAGTGGTATTAACCTGTTGGCTTCATGTCAATAGTGACATAAGCTAGCTAGCTACAGACTAGTGTTAGCCTACATTTAATCACCATTTAATCAGTGCAGGGAAACGTTCAGCAAGATATTCATATTAAATCATTGTCCCTGCCCCTTTTAGCAGACTTAACAACAGATGAGTCAGCACCACCCCAGTCTCCCCCTAACTGGGCCCCTCCCTGTCCCAGTGGAGGAGAGCAACATTGGGTTCAGTGACATGCCAGTTAGCATCATTGCAGGGAGTCTGTGGGTCTCTTTTTTACCATTACAAAAAAGAAAATGAAATATGTATTAATGACAGAAATTCAAACACATTAATAACAATTATTTTCTCACATAATGATCATTATGAAATGAAATAAAAAAACAACCTACTATCTGTACTGGATGCTGGACAGTTGGAAACAGTGAGTAGCTTACCTGAGCCTGCATGTAAGATACAGACAATATTAAAATAATCAGTTTGATACGTTCATTTAGATTGAATTATGAAATGACATCTATAGATACAGACTTTATTACCCCCATCATGAATGGCAGTTAATAGATATTTATATTTATTTTTATTTAAGTTTGCTCATTTTTCTTTTTTAAATCTTTCATTAATAATTAATAATAATAATAATAATTTTGTTAAGAGAATTTTCCATTTAGTCAAATTTTACAATAAAAATACATTGAGACTGTAAAGATGACCTTCAGCACATATTTTATGGTTGCTTTTAATCTTGCATCAAATAGTGAACTGCATACTAGACTTACATGTACAAATCACCAGCAGTAAATATTGTGCTAGTACTAGTATTGAAGTACAAGAAGCCAGACAGTTGCAAGCCTTTAATTAAGGACAGTTAGGTCCTAGAGATGTGGTGACAACAGCTGCACAGAGGGGGCCCAATTAGATTTTTTGTCATGGGGCCCAAAATTCCTGGCAGCGCCCCTGATCCAGGAGACTATAGTCCTATACAAACACTGACTAAGTGCATTGAACAAATTAACGACTGGATGTGCCAGAACTTTCTTAAATTAAATGAAGAAAAACCTGAGGTGGTTGTTTTTGGAGCAAAAGAGGAACGACTAAAAGTCAGAGCTCAGCTTCAAACGACAATGTTAAAAACAACAGACAAAGCCAGAAATCTTGGTGTAATTATGGACTCAGACCTGAATTTCAACAGCCACATTAAGACAATTACAAAGTCATCCTATTACCACCTTAAGAATATATCAAGGGTAAAGGGACTTATGTCTCAGCAGGACTTGGAAAAACTTGTCCATGCTTTTATCTTCAGTAGACTTGACTACTGTAACGGTGTCTTTACAGGTCTCCCTAAAAAATCACTCAGACAGCTGCAGCTGATTCAGAACGCTGCTGCTCGAGTCCTCACTAAGACCAAGAAAGTGGATCACATCACTCCAGTTCTGAAGTCTTTACACTGGCTTCCTGTGCCTCAGTTGATTTCAAAATCCTTCTGCTAGTTTATAAATCATTAAACGGTTTAGGTCCAAAATACATTTCTGACCTGCTAGTAAACTACAAACCCCCCAGACCTCTCAGGTCGTCTGGGACAGGTCTGCTTTCTGTCCCCAGGGTCAGAACTAAACAGGGAGAAGCAGCATTTAGTTTCTATGCTCCACACATCTGGAACAAACTTCCAGAAAATTGCAGGTCCGCTGCAACTCTCAAAACATAACATTTCGTTCCATTGTTTTGCAGACAATGTACAAATATATTTGCCTGTAAAAAACAATGATACGGGCACACTTTATTCCTCTGCTTGAGAGATCTCAAAATATGGTTGGATCAGAATTTTCTCTGTCTCAATGACAATAAGACTGAAATTGTGGTGTTTGGTCATGCTGAACATTTTAGTGCCTGTGTAGATTCTCTTGGTACTTTAGGTTCCCATATTCGTCCTTTTACCAAGAATCTGGGTGTGATTTCACATTAGTTCTGTTGTTAAACCAGCATCTTCCAGCTGAGACTTTTGGCTAAGGTCAAGCTCTACCTGCTACGCAAAGACTTTGAAAGAGTCATACATGCATTTATAACATCTCGATTAGACTATTGTAAGTCTTTGTATGTTGGATTGGATCAGTCATCCCTTCGTCGGTTACAGTTAGTCCAGAACGCAGCAGCGCCACTTCCAATGCGTGACCACATTGGACCGGTTTTGGCCACGCTCCACTGGCTTCCTGTTTGTTTCAGGATTGATTTCAAAATTATATTTCTGTTTTAAAGATTTTAAATGGGTTGTCACCTTATTATTTATCTGAGATTTTACATGTCACCTGTCAGAGCACTGAGGTCGTCCAATCAGATGCTCCTTGATGTGCCCAGATCCAGGTTAATGAATAAAGGTGACATAGCCTTTGCAGTGGCTGCTCCAAACCTCTGGAATAGTCTATCTAGTCATATAAGAACATCTCGGACCATTGAAACTTTCATGTCCTTGTTTAAGACCCACTACTATTCTTCTTGTTTTCAATTCAAGTTGAGCTTTGATACCTTGACCTAATCTATTGATTTTTACATTATTACGCTGCATAACTTACTGGAACAAAGCTGAGCAAGGTGTTGTTGCTGGTGACAAAACCACAGATTAAATATGTACATTGAAGCGATACTAAAATTAAAGACCCGCTGATTGCTGTCCGATTGTGTGAAATGAATGCTCGCACTGCATTGTGGGATATCGGCTTAGAATCCGCTCAGCTCGGCTCATATTGTATCCTACTGTTCTGTCTTATTTACTGTAATATTTCACCGGTAATAAGACCAACATAATATTATTAAAATAAAGAAATGAATACCATGATAACATCTAAATAAATGTTGATAGATGTAGTGTTATAGTTTTAAAAATATCAATAAACAACTAAGCAATCCAGCTTCCCTGGCAATAAGACCAAAATATTACCATTGAAAGAAATCCATAAAAACCATGATAAGATCTGGTGAATAAATGTTGATAAAAACAGTGCTTATTGGGCTAAAAATACCAATAATAGCGCAGCTGTATCCAGCTTCTCTGCTGCAGCTGACTGGCAGAAAGAAACGTGCTGTGATCACGAAAGATGCTTCCATTAAAATACATTAGTCTAAAAAATGTGCTATATATCACGTAATAACCGAGATAAACGTGTCGTGTACACGAATCAATAGATTCACGAACTGCCGTGAGACTGGGTTGGTCAAAACGAGCACTTTTGTGAAGGTAAATACAAGCTGGATAAATGCCCTGTTACAGTTTTTCTCAGTCACTTTGGTACATTTCTCAGATCAGAATTGAAATTCTCTAAACTACCTGTTCAGTCTTCACATCATTGGGTCACTTCATCAAAAAAGCAGTTCCTCATTTCTTTGAACAAGTTGCAAATGTGTTGGTACACCCATGCAAATGATTATGTCCAATTCTCTGCTGTTTCCTACATTATCAACTGCTTATGTCATGTTGATCATAATGTATTATAATGGGTCTCTGTTGAATAGTCTCACCCCCCACAACAGTTAGGCATTAGTTCATAGCATAAGTCTTTACATGCAAAATGGTTGAACAAGTTGTCATATGTCAAGCATATTTCTATACATTTCCATTAGACTTTTTCTACTTTCCGCGCTGCATCACAAGAGAAGATATTCGTTGTGATGTGGATGAGAACTTGTGGCCCAACAGACAGGAAGGTCAGGAGGTGAAGGAAGACTGCACTGGACTTCCTACAGCACTGCATGGACAGTTTGTCCTGAGGACATTGTTCTATGTTCACATTTCATGTTCAATTATTTTTTTCTTTTTTTTTCTTTGTGCTATGCAGTGCTGTCTTTTCCTTTATGTATCGCAATGACATCAACACAACAAACTACAGTACAAACAGTAAAAGTGTAAAGGTGAATCTTGTCCAGTCTCTTGCAATCAAACTGCCACATACACTAATACTGTATATATGTATACAGTATATACAGTATATACACTAAGGTGTAACCTGCAATTTACAATACTTGTCATCATAGTCATAGCCATAGTTGACATCACAACATCCCTCCAGAGTACACTGTTATATTGACAACATGACTAAGCAGTTTGACTGTCTTATCGTACACAATGACACGAGGACTTGTCATTCTGATGGCACTGACATGTTCACTGACACAGATATTTACTGTTGAGAGATGAACTAAGGATTTTGAGCAAGAGAGGTAATCCATGGTGTTTGGCTCTTTGTACCAATTGTTTTGAGAAATGCACTTTCTGTTTTGCAAATGTCGAGGATGATTCGAGAAATGTACCACAGCTACTGAGAAAAACTGTAACTTACATTGTAGCTTGTAACTCATGGGCATTAAAGTATTTAGAACCATTCGTCAAAATGATGGACAAAACCTGATTTCTTGGAAACACGTTGAAATAATTTGAACCTACGTGAGCGTTATCAGGGAGAACCATGAGAGGACAGACTGCAGCTCTTTGACCTGGTGACTACACTACACTCGACTGTGTGCTTACACATGAACACCTTCACAAGATAAAGCTGGTCTACTTCAGGACTACAGCAACATCACTTACACCAAGTCAGAGGTTACAGTGAAGAACAGAGCCACACCATCAGACCAGGAGAAATGCTTTAATTAACCTCTCCTGTTGTTAAAATGGTTCAAAACATAAAATGATGTGCAATAAATGGAAGATGAATGTATTTGTTTTATCAGTTATGCTTACTTATACAAGAATATAAAATTAGAAAATGAAAACTAAACAAATATTCATATTTTTCACACAATAATAAATCAGCTCACACTCCTGCACACATAAACCTGTCAAGTCCAAAATGTTTTATGACCTGTACTGGGATGAGGATTGACAAATAAGTCAGCGTGAGCTATAGCTGTGGAATTATGTACAGAAATGTTCACATACACCCATTTCCTGTTGTTGTGAGTGCCGGTGCCTAATCATAGCTGCTGACTCATTACAAAACCCAGACTGGGAAAAGGGTCATGCCCCTCCAGCCAATGGCTGGCCGCTTCACCTGGGTGATCTGATTGGCAGCAGAGATCTACTAACAGCTATTTGGCAGCATGTGCACATGAGTCACACACACAGGTGTTGTCTGGGAAAGTTACAGAGTGCACTTCATGAGAGAGAGAGAGAGAGAGAGAGAGAGAGAGAGAGAGAGAGAGAGAGAGAGAGAGAGAGAGAGAGAGAGAGAGAGAGAGAGAGAGAGAGAGAGAGAGAGAGAGAGAGAGAGAGAGAGAGAGAGAGAGAGAGAGAGAGAGAGAGAGAGGGAAGGTAGGCGGCACAAATGATATATGAGAAGTAGTACAACAGTTCATTGGTGCAGAAGTCATCTCATTGGTTAGATTAGAAGCAGAAGCAGCCACAATCCTTCTGTCAACCCTGATGAAGCAAAACAGACATGAGGGGAAGCAGGGGGGAGTGAGTAATGGGAAGCATGCACACTCTGCTAACCCAAAGAACAGCCATGCTGTCTTGTTTCTTCAGTGCTTGAAAATGATTCCTAAATGGTGACTGTTCATTTTTACAATGAGGTAACAGACAGAAACGTTTGTGGACGCTAATAGCTAAAAACCAAGCCAGCTGGCTAAATGAAAACATGGTCAATGCCGGTCCGTGTAACGCTTATCAGTTCAATTTTCTAAACACAAACGGACATTTGGAAAAACAGAAAAATGGGTTCAAATATCCAATTTTTCATTTTTTTCCACTTTGACAAATTAAAAAATTGGATCTTTAACCCGTTTTTCCAATTTTCTGTTTTTATTCAGAAGATCAGAAATTTAGAAAATTACAAAATTGCGTCTGGGCTCCAATTATTCAATACTGCAATGATATTCTCTCCCTCATACCGCCTATAGTTACCAACGATTGGTTGGCTGTTATCGTGAGTGTATCTGGATGGGTTTAGGCGGGCATTCAGGAAGACTGTCAGTCATGTCAACGCTGGATAATTACGAGAATATAATTCGGAATCTTGCTGAGAAGAGGAAGAGGGGAGATGAATGTTCGGATGGTGAATGAATGAACAACACAGCAGAGCAACAACAATCCCTTTTTTTCTTTTGAGTCTGACCATCTCAGCGCCACCTTTCCCTTTTCTTTTTTGGCTTCCCCATTGAAATAAGAGGCTGCTGCGGCCCGCCGTACGTTGAGCAGAGGCTGACCAGCGGGCAGCGGCCGGGCAGCGGATGGTGTGGCTAAGAACTTGCAATGTAGCCTATAACTATTATCAGACCGGCCCTTGCAGCCTCGAAACAGACACTAGCCTACCGGGAAAAGTCCGACTCGATTGCCACTCGGCCTCTGAGTGGTCCTGTGTACGGGCGGAGGATGACACTTTAAATATAGACACTAGGCGATCTTGATTCAAGTCTGTGCTGGATATTGACAAGCGTTTCACCTCTCGGTGAACGCTGAATGTTTTTCGTTATTCGACTTCCAACACGTCGTCCATTCTCATTCTGTCTTTTGGTCTGGCTGCTGAATGTGCTCGAATGGGGGGCGGAGCTAGGCGGAACGAGGGAGAGAATAGGCTCGTTCAAGATGAACTGTGCCTCGCCTGTAAAGTGGACGAGAGCAGGCGGCAGCCGGGGGGGCGGTGACTAAAGTCCGCTGTGAAGTCGGACAGTTTCCAGCCGCATCCAGCAGCCTGCAGGCTGGACAGGAAGTCACAGAAACACTGTGGTCCGATTCTGATTTAATAAAATGTTATCAGACCCATATATCAGCCTGTACACAGTCTCCAGTTGTTTTTATTATGACAGAGTAGCTGTCAACATGCTCTACATGTGATCTGTTGCTGATTTTAATAACAACAGACTGTAGATGATCTGTAATCTGAACAGATTTAGTCTCTCTGACTTCCAAACATAACTGTCAGCCACACAGCATGTGATTTGTACAGAATCAGCCTTTAAATCAGACACACAGCAGTTAAAATCCCTCTGATTCAAAATCAATAAGAAGTTTATATAAAACGTCATCATGTTGTCGATTCTGAACCAATCAGATGTTAGATCAGCTGAGAGGCCGGCGTTTCCCAGCATGCCTTGTGTCCGCCTGGGTCTTGCAGTCGGTGAAAAGCAACTGCGCTGCCTGCGTCTCAAACCTGCGGCCGCCTTGCTCTCGTGAGATTATCGTTGCTACGTATGCATGACGTCAGAGCAAGTCGGGATCAAGTCGGACACAAATCTAACCGCCATGCAACGGGCGGCGATCACCGGTGATCGATTCTGCGCAGATCTGCGCAGATCTGGCTCATCTCGAACGAGCCTATTATCATTGCAGTATAGGGCTTGGGCGTCGTGACGTCATAACTTGGCGTGGCGACATGTTGGCAGCCTCCTTTACCGCTACTCGGACTACTGCCCACTGTTTATAGACGTAACATCCCTCTTAGTCGTGTGTCTTATTTACTATTTCAACCATGGTAAACCGTTGCTGTATTGTGGGGTGTAACAGCAACATTCAACATTCATGTAACATTCATCTTTCTGTTGCTATCCCTCTGCTGACAGCTAAAATTCGTACTACAAAACTGCTGCATTAACTAAGCGAGCTATGTGAAACTAGCTAGATCTAACGTGACTTTGCTTACAGATTGGCGTGAAATCGTGCTCTCACAACAACCACGCTGTCATCTTAAAGAGGCCAACATCACGCTAAGGCTGCTTTCAAGTCAGCAAAACGAAGCTTAGAAAACATCTGTTTCGCTGGAAGGGCAACAGGACAACAGGACAACAGTCCAGAGACTGGCAGGTCCGATGGAAGGGCTAACGTTAATGTTATGAGAGGATTATTCAAATACGGGATATTTTACAGGAAAATACTAAAACAGGAAGACAGCGGGAAAACAGCTCAAATACGTGAGAAACCCGGAAAAAACGGGAGGGTTGACAGCTACTAACTACACTTTTGAAGCACATAGTTAAAAGTATTACATGTGTGAATGGTTGTTGCTGCTCCAATCTTTGTTGGGGAGTTCGTAGGGATCCAAACCTTTAATAGTGCCGATTTTGTCCACATACCGGTCCCTGGCTTCTCTATTTAAAGTATCCCGGTAAAGTCCACATCCTTTTCTGGATTTTAACATCTTTGTTTTCCTTTTTTCTCCCAACTCTGCTTTCTTCTCCTCCTTCGACTTGGTGTATGTTTACATTCGCAATGCTATCAATATGGCCGCCACGTCCCAGAATGCAACGCGGCGCCCAAGCCCTATTGAATAATTGGAGCCCAGACGCAATTTTGTAATTTTCTAAATTTCTGATCCTCTGAATAAAAACAGAAAATTGGAAAAACAGTGTAAAGATCCAATTTTTGTATTTGTCAAAGCGGAAAAAAATGAAAAATTGGATATTTGAACCCATTTTTCTGTTTTTCCAAATGTCCGTTTGTGTTTAGAAAATTGAACTGATAAGCGTTACACGGACCAATGCCATTCTTTCTTTTATATTCATTCATATATTCAGTAAGCCTATGAATAATGCTTGTTGTGGGTATTGCAGGCTGCAGGCAAGCTCCTACACGTGGAATGCTGCATTCAAGCCATGTCGTCTGAGTGACGGGAAAACCTCCAGTTATTGACAATTGGTAGCGATCACGCATCGATCCAGATGGTTAGCCCAATTAGCTTTGTAGTCATTAGCCATTTTTTTAATCATGTTACATATTTGGACTTGTTTGTTTACAAATGAAACCAGATATAAACAGTGTATTGCTCCATTTAATTAATCATCTACATTAGTCTTACTATTGGATTTTATAAGTGCCTGTGATGGTGGCTTTGCAGCTGTTTTGTGATTGGCTCAGTGATGTCATGTGGGAGACACTGTCACACTACTATCTTGGAACTCGTTAGTGTGACATGAATGCAGCATTATTCAACCTACTATTCTTGCAAGTTGCCAATTGACATTTAATATATTATTCTATAGTCAATGACAGTTATTTTGAGTTTATACATGTGGTTCTTTTGGCTCTGCCCACTAACTTAACTCGGCCATCGATATTATTTCTGCCTCCACTCTGAAAAACATATCTCTGCAGCAGATAACTACAACCCCAAATCAGAAAAAGTTGGGACAGTATGGAAAACACAAATAAAAAAAGAAAGTAGTGATTTCTAAATGTACTTTGACTTGTATTTCATTGCAGACAATGTGAACACAAAATATTTCATGTTTTGTCTGGTCAACTTAATTTCATTTGTAAATATACATCCTTTCCTGTCATTCAGACCTGCAACACATTCCAAAAAAGGTTGGGACAGGAGCAATTTAGGGCTAGTAATCAGGTAAATTGGTTAAATAATGATGTGATTTGAAACAGGTGATGTCAACAGGTGATTGTAATTATGATTTGGTACAAAAGCAGCATCCAAGAAAGGTCTAGTCCTTTAGGAGCAAAGATGGGCCGAGGATCGCCAGTTTGGCAACAAATACGTGAGAAAATTATTGAGATGTTTAAAAACAATGTTCCTCAAAGAAAGATAGGAAGACATTTGCTTATTTCACCTTCAACAGTGCATAACATAATTAAAAGATTCAAGGAATGAGGAGGAATTTCAGTGCGTAAAGGACAAGGGCGCAAGCCTAAGCTGAACAACCGTGATCTCCGATCCCTCAGGCGGCACTGCATCAAGAATCATCATTCATCTATAAGCAATATCACCACATGGGCTCAGGACTACTTTGGCAAACCTTTGTCAAGTACCACAATACGTAGTTACAGCCACAAATGCCAGTTAAAACTGTACTGTGCCAAAAGGAAGCCCTATGTTAACAGTGTCCAGAAGCGCCGTCAACTTCTCTGGGCTCGGAGGCATCTGGGATGGACCATCACACAGTGGAAACGTGTACTGTGGTCAGATTAATCAGTATCTCGGGTATTTTTTGTGCTCCGGACTAAAGAAGAAAAGGATCATCCAGACTGTTACCAGCAACAAGTCCAAAAGCCAGGGTCTGTCATGGTATGGGGTTGTGTCAGTGCCCTTGGCAAAGGTAACTTGCACTTCTGTGATGGCACCATTAATGCTGAAAAGTACATAGAGATTTTGGAGCACAATATGCTGCCTTCAAGAAGACATCTTTTCCAGGGACGTCCATGCATATTTCAACAAGAAAATGTAAAACCACATTCTGCACAAATTACAAAGTCCTGGCTGCGGAGGAAGAGGATACGGGTACTTGACTGGCCTGCCTGCAGTCCCGACCTGTCTCCAATAGAGAATGTGTGGCGCATTTTGAAGCGCAAAATGCGACAACAAAGACCCCGTACTGTTGCCCACCTTAAGACTTGTTTGCAGCAAGAATGGGACAAAATTACACCTGAAACACTTCATCACTTGGTGTCTTCAGTCCCTAAACGTCTTTTAAGTGTTGTGAAAAGGAATGGCAACATTACAAAGTGGTAAATGCTTTACTGTTCCAACTTTTTTTGAAATGTGTTGCAAGAACCAAAATTGGAATTTTGTTTATTTGAAAAAAGAAATCATGAGGAACACATTAAATGATGTGCTGTTGTATTGTCTGCAATGAAATACAAGTCAAAGTACATTTAGAAATCACTACTTTCTTTTATTATTTGTGTTTTTTCCAACTTTTTCTGAGTTGGGGTTGTATGTGCATGTTGCCCTAAAGCTCGATGATAAGCTTTCCTTCATCATCGCTACTGCTGGTGTCTTCTGTGTATTCCAGGCAGCTCTGCACAGGCCGTACTCCACTGGGCAGACACTCTGGCTCATAGCCACGGAGCTGGCCAGACAAGTAAAAAGAGTGGCATTTGTTGGTAATGTCACTGCTCTGACTCATGCAATCAGTTGCTGCCGTATCCTTGGTGTCTTGATAGTCATCAGGTTCTGGGGATATGAAGGGCTCTGATAACGTTTCCCCTGTCAATTCAGCAGCAGATCTACTGACTTGAACAGAATAAAAAAGTTGGCTGGGGTGAGTGGAGGCTGATGTGTTGACATCAGGCGAGTCACTTGAGCTCACTGCTGGGATGTTGTTAGCTGAGATGCTGCTCTCCTGCTGGTCCTGGGGGGAACATGTTGGTGTTTGCTGAGGGCTGGACTCAATCTGTGATAGAGCACGTTGTGTTTCTGTTAATGGGGCCTGTGCTCTGATACGTTGACTTGAATCTGATTCACATAAGGTCTGTGTTTTTTGGTTATGGAGGATCCTGCTTTCCCAGTGTTGTTGTGAGAAATAGAAGTTGTTCATGTCCAGTGGAGCCTGTGGAGAATTGAAAAGGCTCTTATGATGGCTGCTGGCACAATGATTCATGTTGTTAGACTTGCTTGGAGCTTGATGAGGGCTCTGTGGAGGGTACTCAGACATTCCTGAGTGTGTCTGGGAAAAATTATGAAGATGCTGTTCAGATAGCCAGGAGTCTTTAAAGGAATCCACCTTTACCCTTCTGTCTTGTCCCTGTTAAGAGGAAAGAAGAATATAACAACAATACAGTCGTCATCCTCCCTCCCTGTCTTCTCATTACCTGCATAGCTCAAAAACCACAATGCCTAGTGTGTCCAGTGAGTTATGAATTGTGATAAAACCATCACAGTGGAGTGTTAAGTTGTTCTTTAACTTTAAATTACACATCGTGACATTTGAAGTCCTATATGCTGGAGTTCTGCTTCTGTTATAATGGATTGCTGATGCTTTGGCAAAACACTCATGAAGCCTAATGATTTATATCTGACTTGCTACCATGTGTGCTTCTGTGATATAAATAATAATATTCTGTTCTGTCGTGTAAATCTTTTTTCTTTTTCTACCACATACTTTTCTGTTCCACACATTTCGGCGGATCATATGTTGATTGATTGGTAAACGTCATTAAAAAATGAAAAACAATTCTATAACAACCCATTATGTCTGAAACCTGCTTGATCCCCAGGTCAGGACAGTCTGAATACATCTGGCTCAGAGGGATTTGTGGAACGTTTAAGAATAATTAAAAACAATAAAAGAAGTATTTAGAAAGAATGCCGGATTGGAAAGAATCAGTTTTGGCATTTGTGTGCCATGTCACTTTAGCCTGTGTGTAGTTTAGAGAGGGTTTATGTGTAGTATATATATATATATATATATATATATATATATATATATATATATATATATATATATATATATATATATATATATAAGAAGGAAGTGGTTATAAAGTCTCATTAGTGAGGACCCTTCATTTCTTTGTTTGGGCTGTGCAATCATTTGTCAAATGGCACTAATGTGCGTAATGTAAACACTGAAACAATACAATAATTGTATAATTAGCATGAAGCCAGTGAGCAGTGAATACATTCATGAAATCTCACCTCTGGCTTTGTCATATCAGCTAAACACGTGTATGTGCAGTTTGACTCGGCCTTGTCCCACTGTCCCGGCACCTCGTCTGTCTCCATCGCTCTGTTCTTATCCTCTCCTGCCACCCCTCCACCACCTCGCCCCTCCATGCATTGGACGTTTGTCTTTCCAGCCTCTTGGCTCTTCTTGGGCCTGCAGTCTGTGCAGTCTGGGTGCCCAGGGGCCTCTCCATGTCCCAGTGTCTGGGCCAGGGGGGCTCCTTCTATAAGCACTTGGGGAAGAAAACCAAATAAAGAAACATAAAGCACTTGTTTTCTTTAGGACGGTGAATCCACAATGTTAATGCTAGTCATTCACCTGAAAACTACAGCTGAATTTACAACTGTAGCTGACTTTGGATAAAAGCACAACAACAACAAATATCATAGTAAATGACAAAATAATGAATGAAATGTGTTATATTAATAGCAAATCATAGTGTCGTGATACACATGGACAAATGTGCTTAGATATAATATGCCGTGGAGACTTTAACAGCAATTGTCTTTATGAAAAATTAATGGGCTCGTAGACTTTCTCAAATTGGAATGCCCTTGCTCTGCCAAACTCTTAGGGCATACTGCTGGGAGAAAACTCACATGGACCCCTCCTCCCCTGTCCTCTCCTTACTCTACTATCATTTACTATCATGTGCCTGAACACTAGTGTTGGTGACAAGTCTTTCCAGGACAATTAGACACGTCGTTTGTTGTTTGACTTCAGCCAGGAGGCAGAGGATGGAGCCCACACGATGGCCTTTTAACTGTGTCCAGTCATTTAAAGAGTGGGTCAATTGGTGCTGTGTGCTGTGATGGGCGTGGAATGAAAAACATTGCACCCCACATGTCACAGGAACAAGGACAACAATGGTTGAATGAGAGCCACATGGACTGTGAGTTTTCACCATGGAGACATTTTTAAACAAACCATGATTTGATTATTTTGTCCAAAACTAGAGATTCAGATAGTGATAGTTAAAAGACCTCCACATCAGTTGTGGGTTTTGGTGATTCTGCAGTACACAAAACCATACAAGGCCTCCACTCTGCAAACCAGTGGTCTTATAATGCCATCTTGTGGTAAAAACTGGTTTGTCTTGAAAAAAAGATTCAAACTTCTTAGTGAAAGCAATCCAGAGCAGTCGGTACCTCAGTATTAGATCAGACACATTCTTGTTGTCTCTGTACTCCGGGACATGGGAATCAGGGATGTAGTGGAGGCTAAACGCACGTAAACGCCGTTTACGCACCTCCCAAAATTCGGAAATAGCGTTTACCTACCTCCAAAGTGCGTTTATCCACCTCTAAATTGTGTTTATCCACCTCTAAATAGTTAGACCGTTTTAGTTTCATATTTTTCATTATTAGTTTCATAGATTGTTAAACCTAAGACGAAGTCTTTCATATTGCGCTGCTTACTCTCAGTGTTGACCAATCTCTTGCGGTGTTTGTTTGTCAAGCCCACAACGTCGCCTTCCAGGCAGCGATGCCTGGAAGGCACTAGGATTAGGCAACAGTGCCTTGAACTAAGTCAACGGTCGTAGCGCTGCCTTGAAGTCAACGTTGGGGGCTTAAAACACCATCGAGCATCTCTTGCGTAGCCAGCAGGAAGCAGCAGACTGCATTTTATATACTGTCTATGACTGCATCAAGACTCATCAGTTCTCTTAATACATCCATGGTCACTAGCCCAAACTAGCCTACATGTCTCATGTAATAAATTGTAAAAATAGATGTCCGGCAATTTTTTAAGCGGCGTCAAGACAGCAGCCCTCCTCCTGATGCCAGCAAACGGCCTCGGCTACAAGCCTAAAGTGAGTGAGCTCGAAAAACAGTACTAAACTTCATGTTTTTTAGGGTAATTTGGTTCACAGTAGATTCATGCCACTGACTCAACAAGTCACCTCTACCTGTTCCCATTAGCTCATGTTACAAGTAAAATTCAGGATACATTATCAGATAAATAACTGGATGTAATTATGCATTTTCTGACATTTAAACCACTGGAAGTTTGTGACAACAAGCTCTCTTTGCTAGTCACCTAGCTAGTTAATGTTATCGCCGTTAGCGGTTTTGCGGGTACGGTAAACGTTTCTATGGAAACGGCGAGTTGAACCAATCACAGGCGTCGCTGTTAAGCTTAGGACTGTGGGTAGTGTAGTTTTTCTCCATAAGATTGCGGCTAAAAACATGTTTTTCTAGTAACAAGGTTGATTTCATACAGACCTCTAGCTTCTACAGGAGCAGAAACAAAACGAGACATTTGAGGATGTCATCCTGGGCTTTTGGGAAACACTGATCCACATTTTTCTGACATATTGTAGACCAAACAACTAATCTATTAATCGAGAAAATATTCAACAGAATAATCGACTATGAAAATAATCCCAAATCCCTAATCATTATGTACAAGTGCATTGCATTGGAAGCCCTGGATATAAGCCTCCCTCTCTATCTCTTAAATATTTTTGTTCTCTCTGTTTTGTCATTTAGTAAACTTTATAGATTTCAACCCTATTATTCCTTCTTGAGTCTCTTTAACAAGAGCTTAGATTAATGTATGAATTGAATAGTGATTGTGTGACCTATGATGAGGAAACAACCAGTGATACCCTTGGTAGTACCATCAAATGATAGCCTATAGCGATGTCATCAGGATACACATACACCGGTAGGCAGTGGCCCACCTTAAAAGGTGACCACGTCGTGGTCCACCAGAATTTATAGTTTACCCACCTCTTTTTTTACCACTACACCTCTGATGGGAATGGAACCTAAACAATGACCATGAGCTTCACATCCACACCAGACAAACAGTATTTGTAACCCTTTTACATGTAAATGTATCTTACACCTTAGGATGAATGCAATCAAGTCATATTTTTATTTAGCAAATCCTTTACAATTACTTGGGGCAATGGGCCATAATGAGCGTTGCTGGTCTTACAGGGAGGTGTGTTCAGGTGCATTCTGGGCGTGCTGGTCTTACAGGGAGGTGTGTTCAGGTGCATTCTGGGTGTGCTGGTCTTACAGGGAGGTGTGTTCAGGTGCATTCTGGGCGTGCTGGTCTTACAGGGAGGTGTGCTGGTCTTACAGGGAGGTGTGTTCAGGTGCATTCTGGGCGTGCTGGTCTTACAGGGAGGTGTGTTCAGGTGCATTCTGGGTGTGCTGGTCTTACAGGGAGGTGTGTTCAGGTGCATTCTGGGCGTGCTGGTCTTACAGGGAGGTGTGTTCAGGTGCATTCTGGGCGTGCTGGTCTTACAGGGAGGTGTGTTCAGGTGCATTCTGGGCGTGCTGGTCTTACAGGGAGGTGTGTTCAGGTGAATTATTGGTGTATTGCTATCTTGAGGCAGCGGGAAGTGATCGCACAAAAAAAAAACCTGGTCTAAAGTCAATAACGCAGCATTTAATTGTTATTTTAACAGCATATTAGTAAAATTCTCCGAGGCTCGTGCACAGCACGTGCACACTATGCTTGTTACACAGGGATGCACAGCAGCACACACACATGCAGAAGATTACTAATAAACATATTATGGTGTAAATCCTCCATCATAACAGCAATGCTCCAAGGTCCAAACGCGCCTGGCTTTTAAAGGGAATGGGAGACGACTCTCTGATTGGTTGATTGCATGTTACGCCCAAAACACACCTCTGATTAATGAAGACACTAAGAACAACCCTTTAGAACCAGGCGCCCGGCGCACAGACACTTTTTACCGCCGTCAAACTAGCAAAAGTTGATTTGGACACGCCCTAAACACAGCTGCACCAGGCGCTTCATGCCGTGCGCTTAGATCGTTAAAATAGAGCCCTGAGTCTATATCCACGACATTCCACCTCCGGGATTGGTTCGTTGCCGCCGGATTTCACTCTTTTCAGCTGGATGTCCGTCCCCTTCCTCTGTCTCTGTGATGGCGTTCTAACCTCCGGCTGATTTGTGAGGACTCTGGTTAACTGCTCCTCAGATCTTTGCAGGGTAAATCCAGACAGCTAGCTAGACTATCTGTCCAATCGGAGGTTTCTGTTGCACGACTAAAACTACTTTTGAACGTACACATGTTCCACCAAAACAAGTTCCTTCCTGAGACTATTTAGCAGAGGCACCGTGGCTCCGTCCGGAGCTTAGCACCGCCCAAGACGATTGTGATTGGTTTAAAGAAATGCCAATAAACCAGAGCATGTTTTCCTCCCATCCAGGAATGCTGTGTGGACTAGCCAGACCCTCCTCCGCAGCACTATGGAGGAAGGTCTGGCAAAGCGAGACTAACACAATATAAACTTCAGGCTTCAGGGGCCCTTGGCAGTTGGTTGCCATGTGTAAACTGTATGGTTAGGGTCACTGACCCAGAATCGGGGGACTATAACACACAAAGTGCTCACCTAAAGTGGATGTGAACACTATCAACCACCCTGAAATCAGCTGTTACCCTCATAGTCATTGTTTACATTTAAATCTAATGTGCTGGAGTACAAAGCCTAATCAATGACAACTTTTCACACTGTACAGCACGTGTCAAACTCAAGGCCCAGGGGCCAAATCCGGCCCCTTGCAAATTTTGATCCTGCCCGCATTTCAATGTAGTTTCACAGCTAATTTTGGCCCGACTAGTTATGCGCCACACGAAAAATATCAGGAAACCGTTTTTTATACTGTAATTATGTGACACTGCTGTGCAGAATTTGACAGATTTGTTGACTTTGAGACTCAGAATTCCCCGCAAAAGAGAGTTTTTCAATAGTCAGGTTGTGAAACGTACACCCTGCTACACCCTGCTACACCATGCTATACCATGCTATACCCTGCTACACCCTGCAACACCCTGCTACACCATGCTATACCATGCTATACCCTGCTACACCCTGCTATACCCTGCTACACCCTGCTGCACCCTGCTACACCATGCTATACCCTGCCACTCTTTACGGTGCTGTAACGCCCTGCCGTGCCTGATATGACATGAACTACTACGACTACTTTTTCTAGTCACTGTTCCATTATCTTTATTGTGACTGTTATTGCCACTGTTCATCACACCCCCAACCAGCTCCGTCAGACACCACCTACCAAGAGCCTGGGTCTGTCCCAGGTTTCTTCCTAAAAGAGAGTTTTTCCTCACCACTGTCACACTACATGCTCTTGAGTGAATTACTGGAATTGTTGGATCTCTGTAAATTGTAGAGTGTGGTCTAGACCTACTCTATCTGTAAAGTATCCTGAGATAACTCGTGTTATGATTTGATACTGTAAATACAATTGAATTGAACTGAATTGAAACAGGTTGTTGTGAGTCGGCTGCTTTTAAAAATGTTAATGTTTGTTTTTCATGACTTGCTAAATTCTACGATGGCTAAGAAACTTTTTTGCTGACTTTTTTATAGGTTTTATGTTGACCAAACTGTATGGCAGAAAGCTATATGAGACATGCAGTAATACAAAGTTAATTGACTTTTTTTGTTAAATAAAAGCATGTCAATAAGATCAGCATGTATTGTGATCGTCATTTCCAGTGTTGCCCTTAGTGAAATTGAGTTTGACACCCCTGCTGTACAGTATATCATTCAGATCACATACAGCATAAATACTTTGTATACTTAAAATAGTCATATAATTACCTGCAGGAGCGCTCTGAATACTTGTAAGCACAGCTGGGATGTCTTTGGGTCTTTCTAACCTGATGTTAGAAGACACTGAAATAAAGTGAGCGAGTTGTTTTTCTGAGTGGGTTGAACTGTTTAAATCCTGTAATTCACTTAGAGTCATTTCCTGGGAATCCTCTGAAGGTCCCACCCTGTCACATACCATGTTTGCATGTTTCACTGAAATTAGTGCCTCTGATAAGGTCAATTCCACTGAATTACTGCCGTAGATGGTTGCTTGTGAGTTCAACTGTCTTGAAGCTTTGCATTTATTGATGGAAATTGAAGAAACTGACCCAGCAAGTTCATCAGCACCTGCAGCACCGGAGGCTTGACTGAGGCCGACCTGCAGAGGGAGGTGGGGTTCTCCACTTTCTATCCTGCTGCTTCCGTATGCAGAGGCTTCGCCCGTGGCTTTCATTGTGTCTACATTACATGAAGCTGCTTGATTTTTAAAGTGAGAGAGAGAGGTCCCGCTGAGCTTGTGCTGGCCAGAGAGTGTTTGAGAGATCAATCCACCTTGGCTGACCCTTCTGTCACAACGGTTCCGAGAAAGGGCATGTTCCTCCTCGGAAGTGTGGCTCCTTCCTGACTTTACACCTTTGAGTGAAGCAGCAGTTGACATAATATCGCCCGTAGAGCTCTGAGTCACAGTGAATGTGTTTACATGAGCGTGTTGGTGTGGGCGTAGCGACGAGCCTAGTGCTTCAGGAGGTGTAGATTGAGCTGATACTGTAGCCTGAGTGGAAATACTGTCTTTAGTCAGGGGGAGATTTGGCTCTGCCTTCCCAATTTGTGCAGACAGTGGAGTTTTTTTTCTCTCCATGTTAAGTGTGGGTAAAGACTCACTTTGGTCCCCCTGCTGTTGATGTCCTTGCTGGTGATGGTCCCTTCCATCATTGCTACTTTCCATGGTGAGAGAGCTTTGAGCTTTATTCTGGATCACATCCCGTCTCTGTGAGAGGGCGCTACCTGCTTGCCTCTCGATTTGGGGTTCCATGAGAGCCAGCTGCTCGTCAGATATGATTTGGAGGCAGATCTGGAGGTCTGCTGTGTGAACATGAAACACGTTCTGAGCATCCGGCTGCATCTGGTTATACGGTACAATGTGACAAGGAACGACCGGAGTGTTTGAGCTGCCGTATGCACTGTTTATAGGGCTCAACTGGTCTGATGCTGGCAATTGTGTGTTTGACAGAGGGGGGTTAGGGTTAGTTAAACCTTGTGAGAAAGCTGTAATGTCAGCAGCAGATGACTGACTGTTTGCTGTGGTTATGGGAGGTGTTGCAGGGATGTTTGAGGGTGCATCAGGTCTGGGTAACTGTATAGGCGCTGAGCTTCGTGCAGATTTCAAGGTGTGTATTAAAGTGCTGCATAATCCTGCCTGATCATTTTGTAGGCAGGATGTGGTTATTGTGTTTGCTGCAAATTGCCTGTGCTCTACAGCATTTGGACTTAGACTTGATGTTTTAGCCTGATACACAGTTGTGGCTGTGCAAGGCAAGAGGAGCTGGTCTTGTGTGGAGCTAAAAGCATTTGTCTTTTTGATATCACAAGTCTGCATCAGCGGTGAGGTGACAGGATCAGACGTTTTGAACAAGGGTGAGGTTTGCTCAGTGTGAGAAGATGACAGAGCAGAGGTGAAAGTTCCCGTCGGTTTATCCACAACATGCGGTGAAGGATTTGAATCAGGTTCAGCAGCATTAGGTAACCTGAGCTGGTACTTGGGTAGGAAGCTGGCCTTGGCAGAGGAGGGTGTGGAAGTGGCTGGTGAGGTGCTAACAGATGATGTATTTGCATTGATTATGCATGTTGGGAAGAGAGCTGCTTTTATCTGAGTATGTTTTTGAAGGTTGATATAACTGAGATTTGTGTCCTGCTGAGGCGCACTGCCAGTGACCAAGAGAAGGGGATGAGTTGGTGTGTTTGGGTCGGTCTTAATCTCCAGAGGGCAAATTATTTTGTCATCAGTTTTCAGTTTTTTCCTGTCGGAGGGAATATGGGCTGCACAGAGCTGCAAGGTGGAGTCAGTATGTTTTTCTTCATCAATCATTCTCCCAGGTTCTGCTCTGCTCATGCTGTCTGTTTGGTGGCTAACCAGTGATCGAGTTGAAGATAATGGCAGTATTGACAAAGACAGGTTTCTCTGGAGTGGAAACTTGAGAGAGCTGCATGATGTCTGAAGCTGGCTGGTTATTAGATTCAAATCCCCAGCAGAGACCAGAGATAGTTTGGCAGGAGGGCAGCCTGGATGACACAGAGTTGCACTGCTGCTGTTTAAGGGGATTGTTGATCCTGCTGTTGTTACTGTCTCCTTATGAACTTTTTGCAGGCCCTGAACAACCTCATGCTCTGGGTTTGTCGAACATTTCCTGGTTTTGATAACACTGTCATCACCACCTTTCTCAGCACTGTACAGCTTCTTAAATGTCCCTCCCCCGTACATGTACCACTTGTTGTAGGCAAACTTCTGTGCTTTCTTCCTCCGGAACTTTCTGTTTCTTGGCTCTCCACAAATGTCACCACCATCCCCATCGCAGCTGAGACTGCTGGTGCACGCCTCCTCCACAGATGAATTCACGAAGAGACCGTCTGTTGCGTGGTTACCGTCTACGGCCGTCTGCCGGACAAGTGGGCGATGGGTGGATGAATGCTGGTTTACAGGCTTGATTGAGAAACCTGTTGGATTGATGTGGCCGGAGCTTCCCCTCCGCACAAGTGTTACATAATCCCTGTGATAGGAGGAGGTTGGGCTGCTCCTCTCAGGCTGCAGGAGGGTGACGCTGAAAGGCAGGGAGTTGCTGCGGGTCAGGGGAGCATGATCCATGGTGTTGGAGTGCTGAGTGGGCACAGAGCTGTAGAAGTCATGCTTCCTGTTTCTTTGTAACCCAACATTGGGAGTCTTACTGATCCTCATATCAAAGTGAAAGGAGTCCTTGTACGTGTACGGCATGGGGAGGTCAATGCTACCCTGCTTTGACAGAACTGTCTTCCGTGGCCTTACATTCTCCAGCTGTTTGTCCTCCACAACAGCTGTATTTTCTGAAATCAGCTTAGATATTCGCTCCTCCAGTGTCTTCTGCTCCTGCTCCCTTGCAGTGTATTTGGGTTCCTGTCCATCCTGGCCTGGGGCCAAAGGTGTTTGTGTGCTGGGGGTTTCTTCAAGATGCTCCTTCGTGGACTCGGTGAGGGAATCCATACTGTGGTCAGGTAAAACGCTGCCAGGGCTCGGGTAGTGCTCACTGCTCTCACTGAAGCCTGAGTCTGTGCTCTCGTGGCTCTGGGATTTTCTTCTGGATTCGGAGCTCTCCCACTGCTTGGAGAACAGAGTGGCTTCTTGTCTTTGAAGGGGAAGATGTCGACTGGCAGTCAGTGAAGGGTTTTCATTTCCTATCCTCTGTTTTTCTCCTTCTCTTTCATTTGCTTCTGTTATCTGACCTGTAGGGGTCATCACATTCTGTTCACTGCCAGAACAAGTCTTTACAGAGTAGACGTTTGCAGCACTGGCTGGACAGGTGATCTCAGCAGCAGGTAGTGTGGCATCCTTTTCCATGCTGCCAGACTTCTCGCTGCGCTCATCTAGAGACAAACTGGAGCTGGACATGTTGTCTACGCTGCTCTGCTCTGATTCAGACGAGAGGCGGGCATGAGCCTGAGTACGCTTATGTTTGTAGAGGTTGCTCTGAGTCTTGAAGGAAACTCCACAAGTGGTGCAGGGGTAAGGCCGCTCCCCAGTGTGACAGCGGAGATGCTTCTCCAGCACACTGGGCTTCATACAGTCCCGTCCACAGTGAGGACACATGTGCTTTCCTGCCGACTTGGGTCTGGGTGCAGCAGCAGCAGCAGCAGCAGCTGGCAGACTCAATCCCAGCTGAGACTGCAGTCCTCCAGCAATATGAAGTGTCAGAAAGGGAAGCGTCTCCTTGGAGTAAAGTGGCGGCATGGCCAGATGGAGTGTGGCCGGCTCCCGGGCAGCTGCAGGCTGTGCTGTGTGGATATAAAGAGCCGTCAGTGGGGCCTGGACCTCCATCCTTTTTTCTGTCTGCGCTGCGACGGAGCTGATGTGCACTGGAGCACTCGCCAATCCTGGCCTGCCAGTCTCCATGGTAACCCTGCTGCTGTCGTGATGCACCAATGCCAGGTCTCTAATTACCTGTAAGATAAGAACAGTTTGCATTAGACCTCAGATCAAACAGGACAGACTCATCTATTTAGAGACAACAGAAGAAAAGGAGCATAGCAACGGATAAATGAACTAAAGCAGTAAATGATATGACAGCTATGCTGTACCCTTTAGGACAGATGGCTAATATAGCAATTACTCCAGTCTGGATTCTGCATGGTGATACAATCCAGGGAGATATGGTTTGCAATGATGTCCACAATCCTACTGCACCAAAATAAAAACACATCAATATCTAAGTGATGCCATTTTACTCTTAAGATATTTTTTGTAAGCAGGCAGTGGAAATATATGAGACACAAACGTAGCAAGGTCTGTATACAGGAGGGAATGGAGGAGAGTGACTCACATCAAGAGAGGGATGAGGGAGTCAGATCAGAGGCTTTTATATACCCAAATGAAATGTGTCTGCTGACATTAGCGGTTGTTCTATCTCCAGTCTGCACCAATTAAATGGCATTCCCTTGATGTTCACAGTAGCATGTGGCAGCTTTGTCTCCTGACAGACTGTCATATTTGTGCAGTAATCGAATCAAAGGGTAAAGCCACCTACATGAAAAGATAAATAGCTTCATATTAGGTCAAGCAAATTTCATTTCCTGTTGCTGTCATGCTGCTTCTACATGTATGATGACTTTGCATAATTCACCCACAGAGGTACACTTGGTGTGAGGAGCAGGCTGCTTTTAGTTGTACAGCTTTAGAACACCCATGTTAGATACGTTTCACTGAGGAAAGTTGATATTCGAGTGAAAACAAGAAGCACCTTGTGAGTGTATTTTAATTTTAAACATTATTTACTCTGAACTTAGATCTACCCTCTTACTGTAATGTGCTTTCACTTCCTTTCAGTTATGTAAATATGTCACACGCTGCAACTTTATAAAGACATACAACTGTAGTGTGGACCTTTGAAGTATTCAGAGGGATGTTTTACTCAACAAACACATGCAGTCAGTTATGTACAAGTGTGTCCTGGAATTGGTTTAAAAAGAGGTCAAACTGTCCTGAAAAAAGGGTTGAGCATCAACATGTAAACAAAAAGGAAGACTTTCTAGATGTGTCTCATTTCTTACCTGCTCTGTCAATCTGATTTCAAACCGCTGTTCTTGAAAAGAGGAAATATCTGATGGTGTTGCCATCACTGTGTGGAGGGGTAAGAATAACAAACCGAGACATAACGGAAAACTGTAAAAAAAAAAGAAATCATGCAAAAGTCACCCACCTTTTGTACTTTGCACTTCAATCAGCAACAGTCCTCCAGCTTAGTCTTCTGCAGGGAACAGCCCCATCCTCAGGGTTCCTGCTGCTGTCAGTCTCTCCTGTCATCCCAGGCCGTGTGATCCAGTCTGATTGTCTCTCACAGCTCTTTCACGTGAACGGTTTCTTGTTGAGGAAGCGGAAGAAATGCAAATGAGAGAAAAAAAAGATGTACTATGAAAGTGGTGAGGCAGAGAGGAGGAGAGTGAGGGCTGGCTGGGTGGGTGTGACAAGTTGAAAACATAGATTACACAGAGTGAGAAGAGCACAGAGGCCCTGAGCGCACATGGAAGGATTTAAAGCTAACACTAAGTGTTGTGCAGAAGTGAAAGCGACTGTTTGGCAGAGGAAGTGCAGTCACAGAGGCAAGCTTACCTTCAACAGTCACGTTGGCTGACTGACTTTACAATCAACAGTTTAAGGCAGTACCTGACTTCTAGCCCACTTATATACCTGCGCCCCCACCTACCTTCTTTCTCCCACACACTGTGTTTCATACACCCACAAAGACAAGGGTGCAGCGAAGCTAACGTTGCTGTGGCCGCTTTGCTGCACGTGCACTGCTCTCACTCTCTCAGGCAGAGAGCAAATGGATGACTTGTGAGTGGCTGGAGTAAATTTCCCACCTCCAACCACAGCCCCCTTACAGCATGTTTCATTTCACCGCACACGCTTATATAGTAGTACAGTTGCCCTTTTCTGAAAACCAATGTCTCATTTCTTGGCTGCTTTTGCTGTTGCTGGATTTAAACAGCAAAATAGTGAATTTAAAAAGCAGAATACAGATTGCAATTGCTCCGTTTCAAACTCAGGAATCTGACAGATCCGGAGGAATGATGTGTTATTTGTGGCAGCAGTTTCCTTCAACTTGTCAATGACCCTAACCAGTTTAAACCAGTGAACAAAACATTTGATCTTCTTTGTTTGACCCAAATGTCAACAGCAGATCATTGCTATTTTTTAATAGTTCATGACGACATAAAAAAACAAATGCAACACATACTTTTTCATATACACACCCATCTTTTGTCCACATAGCCATGCCCCCTAATGGCCAATGCTGCCAGTGTCAGAGACACAGTTGGGACATCCTTATGTGGACAGCATGAAAGAAGACGAGTATTGCGTCTGAGTGGTACATTATGCTGTTGGCATAACTACATCATGACTGCACTGGATTACATTTACGTTACTATGGCACAATAAGCTGTAAACACAACACCTTACAAAGTTGATATGTCTAAGGAGTTAGGAAAGCTCACACTTCCAGCACATACCAAGTAACAATAGCATTCATTGCCCCCTGCCGAATGTAAAAGTCAGTATTCCCTCTCCTTTTGGCTTTGTCTTCATCTCTACCCCCTGAGAAAAAGATCTGGCTCTTTGGCAGCTAGATTCTAGTTGCTAACTTAACTTTTCTTCTGTTTGGTGTTGGGTGTCAGCTGATGAGAGCGGTAAGACTCAACCCAAACACTGAGCTAAAAGAAGCTAAAACGTTGTTTAGAGCGGAGAGAAGCAGCAGAGATGGTGATGATTCTCTGTGGGTTTGTCAATATGAAAACAACCACTTCCATATAACACTTAGTCATTTGATCTAATACAAAATGATTGGCTATAGCTGCATTAAGTGTATTCTATTTTTTCTTTTGAATGTGAATGCATACAGCTCTGATTTTTGAACAGTATGTGTGGGATTGACTGCAACTTTGAGATGACATCTGCTGAAAGAAAACAAATACTTTTTATATCATTTCACTGTTACAGACTAGCTGGTCTCCAAGGCAACTGCAGGCTGGTCCACGGAGAGCATGCTTTGTGTTGACATGGTAACAAGACACCTCGTACCATGCATGTTTTCTAGCACACAGCTGACAGTCCTGCAGGGCGCGAGTAGAGTTCCAGTCCTGTTTTTAGAGACTGAGTCAGAGGAAAGGTTTTTAAATCACACTATGTGTTTAGTCTGTATGGACACAGATGTCTTCTTCAACAGTCAGCAGGCGTTTAATAATGTTGATAGATTGTATTTTGGTCATGTTACTCAGGTTACTAGGATACAGGGTTGAGTCAGGTTTTACAGCTGGTGGTCAGCAGTGACCAGAGACCAACAACATGTGTGCTGATCCTCCTCCTGGGTTGTTTTGTTTCTTATTATTGCTGTTATTATCCATGGATTGAACATGTATTTACATCTGTATAACATTTGTATGAATGCAGTGGTGGCCAACTGTTTATTCTACAGTGTTTGTTGTCTTTCTAAGTATAAAATGATGTCATCATGCAAGAACTACAACTAAAGTACATCTTTAGTCACTTAAGACAAAGAGTTCCTCGTCCTTAAATCTCAAATTGTGAAGACTGAGAAGTTGCCTGCCTCTGCACACTGTGATAGTCAAGCTCGTTCCTGTCATGGTCCCAAGGTAAATATCCAGCTCACTTTATTTGTTTTTCAAAGGGTCCCTTGCTGCATTTCTGCACATGGAATGACAAATGTCAGATGTATCATTTGAATATGCTCATCTCTCTATCATCCATACGCATGTACACATTTCTGTCTTTTGTTGCCGGCAACTCAAGTGCTGAGCCACATTGCAGGAAGTGGTAACTGAGAGACTGTGAGTGGGTGGGTGCTGAACTGCTGCAGGCCTATATCCACTTTCATGTTCACGTTTGTCTTTTCAGTGGATAAAGCCGCTGTGTGCAATTGCTCTTGGAGGAATTGTTGGGTCTTTGTAAATAATAGTGTGGTCTAGACCTACTCTATCTCTTGTGTCCTGAGATAACCCCTGTTATGATTTGATACTATAAATACAATGGAACTAAAGAACAGCCGTCTCATTCCCCAGTTTTGTCTTCACTACCAATGACACTACTAGTACAAGCTGCCACACCCATACTCTGTAACACAGTCTCCGCTGATCTCAGCATGGAGTTCAGCAGAAGGCATTTTCAAGCTTACAACTGCAAACCAAGACTGCGATTATAGCACCGAAGCTGTGCTCTATGTGGTACAACAGCTCCCAGCTGTTCTGTCTTAATGTCTGTGAGATGCTCTACTTGTGCACCCTCTGCTGGGCCATTCATGTCAGACCTCTCACATACACACAAGGGTCAGTCAGTGAAGCACATTAGACTTCAAGCATGTGAACAAGGGTACTTTTCCATATTATTGCCTGAGGAGCAACACTCCAAAACATGTCCTTATTATATTAAACAGAGAAAACCTGGAAACACCAAATATTTAGCTTATTTTTTTAAATCAGCTTCTTTAAGCTATCAATCACTTTTCAGAATTGTTGTTGATTCGTTATGAACTGTTTACCGTTATATAAAGGGTCATTTTTTTAATTAGTTTAACTTTATTTTAGAAACCAAGAGCTACTTTGTGCCGCAGGGTAAAACAAAGAGGACCAATCTATAGTGTAGTGTATTATTAGCGCTTATTTTATGAGGAAGAGGGTTAAGTCAAGCAAATATGATGCAAAATGAGGATGTAAGAGCGTCTGCCAGCCAGAACAATGAAACAAATTATGAAAATAATGTTAACAGGACGTTTTGAAGTCTGGCAATAAAAATAGCCCAACTATGTTAGTTAATCATGTTTTCAGTCATAAAGATTATCTTCCTGAATTTCCTGCATGAACCCTAAAGAGCAGAATGGGTTAAATGAAAAATGTACTCTTCAGTAACTTTTAATCCTTTTTAGATGTATAGTTATAACAAATTAAGAGTATGAAAATCTGCGTATTTGTAATGTAACACCCCCTGGAATGATCTGTAATTAAATATGACCATCACTGAAACACACCTAATACTGTACCCCCACATGCAATATACAATACAAGGCAAAGAAGGATGGTTTTACAGAGTTTACGATGGGTAAACATCCTGTAGATGTCAGAATACTTATTGATCCGGTCAGGGACATACAACCCAAATACAACCCAAATCAGAAAAAGTTGGGACAGTATGGAAAACACAAATAAAAAAAGAAAGTAGTGATTTCTAAATGTACTTTGACTTGTATTTCATTGCAGACAATACAACAGCACATCATTTAATGTGGTCCTCATGATTTTAATTTTTTTTTTTTTTTTTTTTCAAATAAACTAAATTCCTATTTTGGTTGTTGCAACACATTTAAAAAAAAGTTGGACCAGTAAAGCATTTACCACTTTGTAATGTTGCCATTCCTTTTCACAACACTTAAAAGATGTTTAGGGACTGAAGACACCAAGTGATGAAGTGTTTCAGGTGTAATTTTGTCCCATTCTTGCTGCAAACAAGTCTTAAGGTGGGCAACAGTACGGGGTCTTCGTTGTCGCATTTTGCGCTTCAAAATGTGCCACACATTCTCTATTGGAGGCAGGTCGGGACTGCAGGCAGGCCAGTCAAGTACCCGTATCCTCTTCCTCCGCAGCCAGGACTTTGTAATGTGTGCAGAATGTGGTTTTGCATTATCTTGTTGAAATATGCATGGACATCCCTGGAAAAGATGTCTTCTTGAAGGCAGCATATTGTGCTCCAAAATCTCTATGTACTTTTCAGCATTAATGGTGCCATCACAGAAGTGCAAGTTACCTTTGCCAAGGGCACTGACACAACCCCATACCATGACAGACCCTGGCTTTTGGACTTGTTGCTGGTAACAGTCTGGATGATCCTTTTCTTCTTTAGTCCGGAGCACACGGCGTCCATTTCTCCCAAAAAATACCCGAGATACTGATTCATCTGACCACAGTACACGTTTCCACTGTGTGATGGTCCATCCCAGATGACTCCGAGCCCAGAGAAGTTGACGGCGCTTCTGGACACTGTTAACATAGGGCTTCCTTTTGGCACAGTACAGTTTTAACTGGCATTTGTGGATGTAGCTACGTATTGTGGTACTTGACAAAGGTTTGCCAAAGTAGTCCTGAGCCCATGTGGTGATATCGCTTATAGATGAAGAAGACGATTCTTGATGCAGGGCCGCATGATGGATCGGAGATCACGGTTGTTCAGCTTAGGCTTGCGCCCTTGTCCTTTACGCACTGAAATTCCCCCACATTCCTTGAATCTTTTAATTATGTTATGCACTGTTGAAGGTGAAATAAGCAAATGTCTTCCTATCTTTCTTTGAGGAATATTGTTTTTAAACATTTCAATAATTTTCTCACGTATTTGTTGGCAAACTGGCGATCCTTGGCCCATCTTTGCTCCTAAAGGATTAGACCTTTCTTGGATGCTGCTTTTGTACCAAATCATAATTACAATCACCTGTTGACATCACCTGTGTCAAATCACATCATTATTTAACCAGTTTACCTGATTACTAGCCCTAAATTGCTCCTGTCCCAACCTTTTTTGGAATGTGTTGCAGGTCTGAATGACAGGAAAGGATGTATATTTACAAATTAAATTAAGTTGACCAGACAAAACATGAAATATTTTGTGTTCACATTGTCTGCAATGAAATACAAGTCAAAGTACATTTAGAAATCACTACTTTCTTTTTTTATTTGTGTTTTCCATACTGTCCCAACTCTTTCTGACTTGGGGTTGTAGTTCAGCTGCTCCCAGTCAGAGTCAAGGTAACAGAGCGAGTCAGTACGTGTATAAAGTAACATGAAGTAACACAGCTACAGTGCAAGAAATAAAAAACAACATAGAAGTAACGTGAGGTTAAGTTAAAAGTAAGATTAGGTTAAAACGATTGTGTTGCTTGTACAAATGTTGTGGTAGTGCCATGTGATGTGTGTACTTAAATAAAGTATATATGTAAATGGATTTACTTGGGTCAAGAAGAAATAATAGAGCATATTATATCATATTGTCAACAATATGAGCAAGAAAGAAAGAAGGCATTTGATTCACAACGTAATATCAAAGTGCAGTGTGGTCTAATAGTTATTCTACAAAAGAGCTCCAGATATGAGTGTTATTGAGTACTTATTTCAGATGACGATGTCAAACAATGACATGTTATTTATTATTTCTATTAACCATTATAATGTCATCTTATGTATTTGTTTACATACTGTATGAGATATTGTGATCCACACTCCATACCAGCTGGTGGCGGGAATGCGCCAAACCGCCAATAAGGCTCAAAGAAGAAGATGACGGCGACACTGCTGTGACGTAGGACGCAAATACGTACAGCGTAAGGCACGTTTGGTTTCAGGAGCGGCATAGAGTTTGAACAGGGTAAGATATTTTATTAGGTGTTAAAATGTGATATTCAGCTCGTGTCCCTGAAACGGCCCGTGGTGCTGTTGTTGTACATTAACGACGTCCGGCCAGCTCGCGGTTTAAATATAACGGCAGGCTACTGCTGTTGTCTTTGCTCTGTCTAGGTTGTAGCAACAAAGCTAACATTATTAGCAGCAGTGCTAAGCCTGAGCACAAGCCCCATCCATTCGTTAGAACGGAGGGTGCTGTAAACTGCAGGAGCATCTTGTGATAACTCAACATGTCTCTTGTTTCAGCCAGCTGAGTTGATCCACACCATGTTTCGTCCCAAGCCAACTCTGAAGGACCGACAGCACCTGTACAAGCTGATCATCAGCCAGCTGCTCTATGACGGCTACACCAGCATCGCCAACAGCCTCATCAACGAGGTCAAACCACCGAATGTAGTGTCGCCCTCTGAGCAGCTGATGCAGCTGGCCAAAACAGGTACCACAGGCTACTTTCCTCCGCGGCTGTGTGTTTGAGCTATGTGTGATGGGCCAACAGATAGGCCTAATTGAGCAATCTCCAACCTTTTCAGGGATGGAGAATGATGACAGTGCAGTTCAGTATGCCATTGGGCGTTCAGATACAGTGGCCCCTGGTGTGGGTATTGATATGGAATTTGATGCCGATGTCCAGACCATGTCTCCAGAGGCATCAGAGTATGAGACCTGCTATGTAACATCCCATAAGGGTCCGTGCCGCGTCGCTTCATACAGTCGGGATGGCCAGCTGATTGCCACTGGCTCAGCCGACGCTTCCATCAAGATCCTGGATACTGAACGCATGCTGGCCAAGAGTGCTATGCCTATTGAGGTGAGGTTGAGATCAGAGTGAACTCACATTTTTAATCCAGCAGCTTTATGTTTACGGCTTTAAGTGTGTGTCTTTATATGTCAGGTGATGATGAATGAGACAGCTCAGCAAAACATGGAGAATCACCCAGTGATCCGAACACTGTATGACCACGTGGATGAAGTCACCTGCCTCGCCTTCCATCCGACTGAACAGATTCTAGCTTCTGGCTCCAGAGATTACACACTCAAACTGTTTGACTACTCGAAGCCGTCTGCAAAAAGAGCATTTAAATATATACAGGTCAGATTCTCTGGGTTTCCCACACCATTTGCCATAGATTTGGAAAAGAATAATTGTTTTGTTGAAAAAGTTACATACGTTACAGGGCTGGGAAATAGCAACATTTCAATTTCGTTAAACTATACTGACTGCTATTACTCTGTTGTAATCCAAGCCTTTCTCCATCTATGTCCCAACAGGAAGCAGAGATGCTGCGTTCAATCTCCTTCCACCCATCAGGGGACTTTCTGCTGGTGGGAACGCAGCATCCCACCGTCCGCCTCTATGACGCCAACACCTTTCAGTGCTTTGTGTCCTGCAACCCGCTGGACCAGCACACAGACACCATCAGTGGGGTCAGCTACAACCCCACAGCCAACAGCTACGTCACCTGCAGCAAGGACGGCAGCATCAAGCTTTGGGATGGCGTCTCCAACCGCTGCGTGTCCACCTTCGAAAAGGCCCACGACGGAGCCGAAGTCTGCTCTGCCATCTTCTCCAAGAACTCCAAGTACATCCTGTCCAGTGGCAAAGACTCGGTGGTCAAACTGTGGGAGATCTCTACCGGTCGGACACTGGTCAAGTACACAGGTAAGGACCATGAGTTGATTCATACAGGCAGGACTGTCGTGTGTTACAATGCTTTATATTTAACATGTGAGGGCAATTTGTACAAGTTGACCTTGTGTTTTTTGTGACTTTTATCAAGGGCTGCACGATATTGGAAAAAAATTACATTGTGATATTTTTTTCCCAACGATATATATTGCGATATTGCGAGCCATCAATCCAGGCTTGTTTTTTGCTCTAGGACTGCCAGAGAATGTTGGCTGTGAGCAGCGGCACAGCCAACCAATCACAGTGCAGGCACGCGGAGCGTTCATGTCACCCCAGCAACAAACCATTCAACAAACTCGTGTAAACTGTGTGCTACCCATGGTACTACCCTTCTTCACATCGCATGTTCCGGTGATGTGACTATCGCGCATGCGCACATTGCGATGTCGATGCTACAACACAATATTGTTCAGCCCTACTTGCATCTAATTCAATAAGTATCTTAGTACGTGGTCTTAAAGGCCATGGTGCAGGTTAACCACCACTGTCGATTAATGGGTACATAAAGACCTCAAGATATGTATATCATTTAAAAAAAAAATTCCAAATGGTGTTAAAGGCCCCTTTTTGTCTTTTTTTGGTATTAGCGTGTGTGTTTTTTAACGCAATTCGGTGATGCCATAACTTTTGGGAGACGTGGAGGAGTATAGCCTCAACCTTGTGCTAGAACTAAGAGGAAGAGGTGGCAAGAACCACTAATAATAATACTTTATTTTCTTAACCTTATATTTAGAGAATGTGTGACATGCACCTACAACACCTAGCTACTAAGGTTAGCCTGCAGTTTGGTGAACAGAGCTTCTCTTGTCATCCATGGCTTCATCCATGTTACAGGCCGTCTACCTGCCGCAAATCATTCTGGGACTGCGCGGGAAAAATCGGACCCGGGCAGAGGCCTTACTAAAAACTTTATCAAAATGGTGTTCTTTTCACTGTTGGTCTCTTTTGTTGTTACAGGTCATTTAAGATCATTGTATGAAACATGAGCTTCAGGAACATTAAAAGTTTCAATATAGTCACTGCAAAACAAGGTTACGGTTAAACGGTGTCATCTTGGTTCTCTGAGGGAAGAGAAACATACAGGAGAGAAGCCAGTCATTTGAGTTCGTGGCAAATCCTTTCACAGTGCTCATTTTTCATTTTGTGACTTTCAATTGAATAAAAGTCATTGAAGTTTTCTTTAAAATAGTGTTTAAGTCTTGTTTCGGTGAACCCAATCCCATGTATGGTCTCGTCTCGTCACACCCCTGTGATGTAACCGTTGCTAGAAAATCAAATATCAGGATGTTTTTGACCCAATAGATGTCGATATTGTAGGGTTGACTATTAGTGCTCTTACAAAATATTGACCAAATGAGTTCTGATAAATAATATTCAGTAATGTGGATATAATGCAATAATAATGATGATGATAATAATAATAATAATAGAAGAGCTAGAACAGTCTGGTAAGTTCAGAAAATGACATCACTTGACTGTATTGCAGCCCATAAAACCAGGAAAAGACAACACTCATATTACAATATCCAAGACCATATCTAGCCTCATATCACCATATGGATATATTGCCCAACCCTAACTGTTACCTTGTTAATATGTCATATGATTGATGGAAATTTTGCCCAAAATGTTTCTTACTATGGAAACTGTTAACCTCAGACACTCAGCAGACACTGGGTATCTTTCCTTTCTCCTACTTCCTGTATGTCTGGTCTATGAAGAAGGGAAACTTATTAACTTACAATCTACTAACTAAGATGTTATAAGATAATACTACAGCAGCCAGTGCTGTGGAGTTTCCCTGGTGCAGAGCCTCGCCTCCAACACAGCAAATAAACTTTGTTACAAAGGAGGCAGAAGAATGACTAGCAATGTGACACGCTGATCAACAGAGGAGGAGGAGAGAGAAGACATCGCTAACTGCTAAGCTAAAGTAGCTCTGAAAGGTGCTTCAGCAGTTATAAAATAGTCTGCAGTCAGTTCGGAAAGCGCTTCATTTAGTTTAACTGTTAATAAATAATTCAGTCTGTTTTCAATGTTTTGCTGCTAAACTATCTGAATATGCTAAATTAATAACTTAGAAATATGGCAATTTACACTAAAGACATAAGTATTACATTTCCACCTGATACCATGTAGAAAGGAAATGAATAGTCTAATTTAATGCACATTGTGATTCATATGAAATGTTACATAAATATCACACTGAGCCTAAACTACACTTATAGGTACATTAAGGGTTTGTGTCAGTAAATGTATAGGCTTTTTGAAAATGCATTAATTAAATGAAGTCATTCATTAACCTACATTTAATGCAGCTAGCTTGTTGAACTTGTATGAGACTAAACTATTGAAGTCAGTCCGAGGTGTTTGTGTCGTGAAGAGCTGCGGTACATTTTCCAAGCCACCAGATGTCACTGTGTGAAGCCCCAAAGCTTTTCATCTTTTTCAGCACAAGTACAAAGAAGTCCATATGCATAATGTTATGTCCAATTAATAATAATAATTTATTAATCCCACGAGGGAAATTACAATGTTTTAACTCTGTTGTTGTTGTTACTATTATTATTATTATTATTATTATTATACAAATTACACACAGGCCTGAATTACCTCTACATGCACTCATGGAGAGATGTCAGAGGGGCTGCCCATGGAAAGGAGCCCCAAGCAGTTGTGGTTTTGGTGCCTTGCTCAAGAGCACCTTGGCAGTGGCCAGTATATGTGCCCAGAGTATGAGGACTTGAACCAGCGACCCTCCGGTTCCTAACCCAACTCCCTACAGACTGAGCTACTGCCACCCCAGGTGATCAGATCTCCTATCGGTGATCTCTAGTAACCACGACTGGACCATTAACAGGAGATACGTTTACGGAGTGCATTTGGGATAGTTGTTGCATTGTAGTTAAATTGGGGTTTATGTTTAAAATGGATGTGATCATACACTATTCATCCAATTCTAAGTTTGACTGCTGCATCTGAAAGGTGCTCTGGTCAAGTGGTGTGCAGGTTCAGCTTTCCATCAGTATGTTGTTATCTCTGCTCCATGTCCTCCTGTTGTATGGGTTTCCTCCAGAGGCCATCTATTTTCTGACAGAATGAACTTTTAGTGTCATTTTGTCCTGTATTGCTTTCACTGAAGCCGGAGGACAGACATGGCATCTTGTTTCTCTGTGAGCCCTTCTTCATCTCTACTCACACTCCCAGCTGCCATTTCTTCAACACTTTATTATTATTTTTTTTATCGATGCTTAAAGATACACATACACAAAATATCGTACATTGTCATGACATGAAAATACCAATGTCTAAACAAAACAAAAACAAGTCCCATACAAACCAAACCAAAGAGGAAAACTGTTGAGGATTTCCAGACTGTAGAGGAGACACAGAAGCCGATCATTTTTTTGGGGTTATTTTGAATTATATGAAGTGATATAATATATTTTGCCATTTCTGTTTCTGTCTGTTTTGTTTTTAGCTTGCAAAACAAAAAAGTTAACTATGTATTCCAGAGTGTTATTATCAGGATTATTTTTGATCTATTTAAGTCACTGAGAAATGTTTTAGTTTTCTCACATTCAAAAAATAGGTGTGATAGTTTCTTCAACACTTCAGTGATTTCCTCTATCTGAGTAATGACATCAGTGAAAGCTGCTAGGTGAAACAAATGAGCCTGCACTGCACTCACTCACTCACTGACTGTCTCTAGCTTAATCTCCATCCACTTGTCGAATTATCTGAAGTTTGATTAAAAAAAACTCATGCGAATAAAGCTGGTGATAGTGTGTTTCCATCCAACGGCTTTAAAGCGAATAAAAACCTGTGCGTAATGACGTCACATGCTGTTTTGTGATCAAATTGGTATATCGAATTGATTTGAGACATTTTAAGGTGTTTCCATTCATTTTCGCACTGAATCGCACAACATTCAAGCAAACATTTGCGAACAAAGTTATGCTAGACAAAATGGATCGCGCCATCTACCAACAAATGATCAATATTACACAAGTTGTAATAGTGCTTATGTGCAGCTGATAGCGACATATCAAGCTATAATAAGAAAACGGCGACGCTGTCAACACATTGCTATGATGATGCAGATGCCCGACGACAACGGAGGCGGCCTGTGGTGTGGGAACGACGGCGCTCCAAACAGTTCTGGGAGATCGTGGTTCAGAGACACTTCACGGAAACCCTTTGATTGAAGCATTTTCGGATGACCAAGACAACATTTGACCTGTTGTGGTTATTTAATTGGCCCGTCCCTTTCCCCAGATGTCGCAAGCTATCGTCCTCCGGTTCCAACCAAGGCTACATGCGCAGAGTACAGAGTGGTAGGCAAAACGTTTGGAGTCAGCAAAACCACCGTGCACCGGTGTGTTTACATCGTGTGCAATGCCATATGAACGAGGATGATGCAAAGGTATATATACCTACCTGGAGTGGATGAGGCACATGAGATCTCGCTGCGTAACTCCAGAGCGCACCATGTGACACAGGTGTATGGCACAATAGATGGGACTCACGTCCCGATTAGACCCCCTGCTGAAGGCTACAGGGGTTTTGTCAACAGAAAGGTCTGACCATCAATCGTACTACAGGCTGTGGTAGACCATCGTTGCATCATAAGGAACATTTGTGTCGGCACTCCCGGTAGTGCGCATGACGCCGCAGTCTTCAGCACTTCTGACCTGTACAGGTGTGTCTGTTTACCTTGGTAGACGGTACACTTAATCCTTAACCTTTGTTGGCCTTTTCCTTCGCGAGTTCCTGATAAATGATGGCATTTCTTAGATTTTTGCTATCTAAAATAGCCGTTATATTTTGCTCGTAAATTAAACTCAAAAAGTCTCTCGTCTCCTCGTTCGTCCACTTAATTTACATCTGTCTTTGTTGACAACGGAAATACTGGGCGGAAATTACCTAAAACTTCTTCTTCTTTGTTTTGCAACCATAAAATGACCTAAAACGTAATCGCAATTCATTATTTATTCGGCAAATAACGTTTCCATCAGCGTTTATTAAGGGTGCTCCGATCAGGATTTTTGGGGCCGATCACCGATTGCTGGAAGACGTATCGGCCGATACCGATCACCGATCACTTTTATGAACTGAAAATTACGCCGTTACATAACAGTCACACATGTTTAGAGAATGTATCAGTAACTGTTTGGCTTTCTGTCCTAGCTCAAAATCTAAAAAATGTCCTTTCAATCACTGTAGACATTTCTTCAGCACACACACACAAACACAAACACACACACACACACGGGGAAACAGCTGTTTGAGCGGCGCCAGAGCTCCTAGCTACACGACTCCGCTCTGCCTTAGCGTTAGCTAACTTTGAAAACTCCTCATCCTCCTTTCTGTGACTAACCTTCAAATGTCTGATGAGGTTGGTGGTGTTGAAATGTCTCCGGAGATTTCCGCCTCGTGGTATTTCCTCGGTACACACGTTGCTAATCGCTAGTGTATTGTCTTTTTCCCAGATAGCGATGAGTCGGCGGACCACCAGCGGTGCTCCAGAGGCAGTAGAAGCGTCAGAATGGTGTAATCACAAACACGTTTGCCGGAGCACCACCGGTGGCAGACGCTTTTTAAAAGTGGTATCCGTCTTCCTACCGCCTTCGTTCCGCAGCCGGCCGCGGGCCAACTGCTGTTCTGCCGCCGTTCAGACACCTTGTAGAACTGCCAGACCGCTGAATGTAGGGACGCCGCCATTTTAGCTCCATGTTGAAAATGTTCTCAGGAGTAGTGCGCTCTTAATACATCCATGGTAGTGCGTCATCTGATCGGCCTATCTGATTGGCATTTATGGAGACCACCAATCAAACTATTTAAAGCCATTATCGGCCGATACCGATCGGTGGCCGATCGATCGGTGGCCGATCGATTGGAGCACCCTTAGCGTTTATCGCATAAGCCGTATATCTATCAAGAGAAAATCCGATGAGACGAACGTATTTCATTTGAGTCTATTCATGAAATTCAATCGAATTTTACTGTTTCCATAAGGAATTTTTCATTCGATATCACTTAATTCAGATAAAAACGTGTGGATGGAAACATAGCTAGTGATTGGTTGTTACTTTTTAGCTAGTTGCAATCTATCTTTGTCTGCATAGAGTGCATTCGGGAAGTATTCAGGCAACTTCATATTTTGTTGTGTTGCAGGCTTATGCTTAAATTTATTTTTACCTCATCAGTCGGTACTTACTTTTAAAACGGTGCCGGTGCCTGAACCGATACTTTTTAAGAACGTTTTAAAAAAAGAAGAAGAAACAAGAAGGATAGGCCTACTAAACAGTCGGTGACATTTAAGAACACACAGAATTGATTTAATAGTAATGTAATAACTATAACTTATAATAAACAATAACTTATTTCACCAGTAAATTGCTGTTGAACGACAAAAACAACCACCAGATGGGAAAAGGGTATTTTACAATAACTTTGAATGCACCGCGAGGCTGTAGATTACCAGTTTCAGTGAATGCACCGTCTGTGTTTCTCCGACGTCGGCATCTGCTGCGCTGCAGAGCAGACTGTTGATATACAGTCACACTTCACACTGTTTAACGTCACCTGTCAGCATGTTAACCTGTTTAATCACGCTGCTAGCTAAAGCTAGGCTAACGTTACCTGCTGTCCAGTGGAGTGGAAAGTCAGGCACCGAAATAAGGCACCGGAATTTTCGTTCTTATTCGGTCTCGTTACTACCGTTTACGTCGGAACCGGGGCCCTATTGGCACAGAGTTACGGTACCCAACCCTATATATTATGTACACATTAAGACATGAATAAATATCTATTATGTTACAGTATGTTTCTGTCTTGTATGTCTGATTGTAATTGCCTGCCTGTAGGCCATAACACTGATCTATTAAGGATTTCTACATAAAAGATATAGCTTAATGTGGTATATTAGCCATTCAGAATGCCAAAGACAGTTCTTGCTAATTAAGTTAAGGCAAAATTGAAACAATGAAATTGGCTGCAATATAAATGCGTAAACATTATGAGGAACTATAGGGCAGGTCTACAAAATGAATTTCACAAGAAATTCTTCATAGGGAAACCAAAACTTGAATGACCACATCTATAGACTATTTCCAATTAATATTATATTCCACTGACTCACTTCCTGTTTCAATGTTTCCTGATTATAATATCAGGACGATGAGCTGACAAGTTGAACGTTGTCCGATTAGAACGGACCCACCGCCGTGACGCTTTTGGTGGAGCTGTTGGTTTAATAGTCGACTCGGAAGAAAGCGAACGTTTTAACAATAAACTCCATCAACACAACAGTATGTGGCGTTAAACTGGACGGGCCAATGACCTCTCAATAGTTCTACTTGTTGTTAAATTGCAATGTGAGCGGGGGGGGGGGGCATTATGTCAACAGGATCATTTAAAAGGCAACCACGACTACATTATGCCTCTGCCCTATTTCTGTCCCACTAGAACCAGTCCATTCAGTCTCTCTGTCCCACTAGAACCAGTCCACTCAGTCTCTCTGTCCCACTAGAACCAGTCCACTCAGTCTCTCTGTCCCACTAGAACCAGTCCACTCAGTCTCTCTGTCCCACTAGAACCAGTCCACTCAGTCTCTCTGTCCCACTAGAACCAGTCCACTCAGTCTCTCTGTCCCACTAGAACCAGTCCACTCAGTCTCTCTGTCCCACTAGAACCAGTCCACTCAGTCTCTCTGTCCCACTAGAACCAGTCCACTCAGTCTCTCTGTGCCACTAGAACCAGTCCACTCAGTCTCTCTGTGCCACTAGAACCAGTCCACTCAGTCTCTCTGTCCCACTAGAACCAGTCCACTCAGTCTCTCTGTGCCACTAGAACCAGTCCACTCAGTCTCTCTGTCCCACTAGAACCAGTCCACTCAGTCTCTCTGTCCCACTAGAACCAGTCCACTCAGTCTCTCTGTGCCACTAGAACCAGTCCACTCAGTCTCTCTGTGCCACTAGAACCAGTCCACTCAGTCTCTCTGTCCCACTAGAACCAGTCCACTCAGTCTCTCTGTCCCACTAGAACCAGTCCACTCAGTCTCTCTGTCCCACTAGAACCAGTCCACTCAGTCTCTCTGTCCCACTAGAACCAGTCCACTCAGTCTCTCTGTCCCACTAGAACCAGTCCACTCAGTCTCTCTGTGCCACTAGAACCAGTCCACTCAGTCTCTCTGTCCCACTAGAACCAGTCCACTCAGTCTCTCTGTCCCACTAGAACCAGTCCACTCAGTCTCTCTGTGCCACTAGAACCAGTCCACTCAGTCTCTCTGTGCCACTAGAACCAGTCCACTCAGTCTCTCTGTGCCACTAGAACCAGTCCACTCAGTCTCTCTGTCCCACTAGAACCAGTCCACTCAGTCTCTCTGTCCCACTAGAACCAGTCCACTCAGTCTCTCTGTGCCACTAGAACCAGTCCACTCAGTCTATCTGTCCCACTAGAACCAGTCCACTCAGTCTCTCTGTCCCACTAGAACCAGTCCACTCAGTCTCTCTGTCCCACTAGAACCATTCGGCCCACAATAACCATTAAATGCTATTAAGTATGTCTTATTAAATAATGACAATAAAGGTGATGGGATTTAACCAGTGTGTGGTGTGGTGTGTTTCAGGCGCGGGGCTGAGTGGTCGTCAGATGCATCGGACACAGGGTGTGTTCAACCACACAGAGGACTACGTGCTGCTGCCAGATGAGCGCACCATCAGCCTGTGCTGCTGGGACTCGCGCACGGCCGAGAGGAAAAACCTGCTGTCTCTGGGACACAACAACATCGTCCGCTGCATCGTCCACTCGCCCACCAATCCCGGCTTCATGACCTGCAGCGACGACTTCAGGGCCCGCTTCTGGTACCGCCGCACCACCACAGACTGAGACACACCCAGCCTCCACGCTTCTACTCTGCCTCCTCTCTGACAAGCTAACAGCATGCTGGACTCTGCTGTCTCCATGATCTCAGTGAACTCACTTCATTTTTATTTCATTAGCAATGCAGTGGAACTTGTGTGGACAGTACCTAGAAGAAAGTAAGAAAAGGAGTTGTCATTGTACCATCTTAAGAGTACAGCCCTATTTCTCTAGAAGTCACTAACCCTTTGTCTTATTGAATTGAAAGTCTGACCTTTTAAAAAAAATCCTTTCACTGTTTGGAAACTTCAGCCCTTCTCACATCTCAAATTTCCCAGTTCAATGTCATTTTTGACAATTGTCTTTTCCAATTTTATATTTTGTTTATGTCCTTTGTTGTAATTCAGGTTTTTATTAAACAATTAAAAGGAACAAGCTTTGACTGTGAGTTTGATCATGGTGAAAAGTCCCCTTCAGAAGTCATAACCACAGCTATGGTAATATCCTGTAGATATTTTAAGAACACAGTTGTTGCTGCAAAAAGTGAGCAACCTGCAGGGACACACAGGCGCACACACACACACACACTCTGTGTCTGTACATATATATATATGTATATGTGTGTGTGTGTGTGTGTGTGTGTGTATATATATATATGTATGTGTGTGTGTGTGTGTGTGTGTGTGTGTGTGTATGTATGTATGTATGTATGACACACCCACACTCATTGTAGATACACACATTTAGTTATTGTGCTATTTGTTTCAGTCTGGCTTCATTTATAAACCTAGAAACATAGATGAAGGCTGAACTTGTAAGGTTGGATTAATTTTCTGTTGAGGAAAAAAAATCTTTAAATTTTAATCTTAAAAGTGACTTAGTTGTGTTTAGTAACATCCTTCAATCTGCAGAAGAGAAAAGGCTTCTGATTTCAGCCCACAGACTGTGAAGGTCGCCCTGCATTCCCCAACCCCCAACCCAGCTCTCTCAGACGCTGCCGTCTGTGTTGTCCAGACAACAACGAGTAAAGCCACAAGAATTTCTGCTTCAAACAAACTTAATAAATCTGTCACACATGTGGAGGAATGTTTCAGACTTAGAAGAAAAGAGGAACCATAATAAAAAGATGACAAAACTCCCCTCAGTTAGTAGGAACAGTAAACTAATGACAAGTGATGTACTTCTGCTTTATTGGATAGATGGGGGAGGGGGGGGGGGCATGGAGTGGCACGAAGCTGGTGGGGTGGGGCAGCTGCAGAGAAGGGGGTGTCTCTCCGGCCAATGGGGTTGCAGGAAAGCAGCTCTGTCAGTGCCATGGAGCTGAGATACTCCGCCCAGCGTGTACAACAGAGTGGCTCTCAGTGACAGCTCAGACAATGTGCTGGGAGACACACACACTCACGGTGAGATGGTTCACTGAAAACTGAGCCTCTGTGGACCGACTTGTTTCTCTGTGTGGACACTGAACACAACTGCTGAACAACCATGGTGAGTACTGCAGCTGCCTTTGACCAAATTACAGTAACTTTAGTTAAACATTGCTGTTTTTTGAATCATTCATGTCAGTTTTGAATGTAAATGTGTGTGATGTGTATTTGTTGCTTGTCCAGAGGAATGTCCCTGTAGACCACCTGCTTGGATTTCACTTTAACTTGCAGCGTCAGCTACCGCCTATTTCTATGCAGCCCCTGTGACCTGCTCTACTGTAGGCTGTAACCTGACACAGCTGAGAGAGATACTTTATGAGCCTCATTAACACACGGGCCTTTAGAAGTGAGATGATCAACACAGGCTGCTCAGAAGCTCATAATTGGGACTTACTGCAAGGTAGCCAGCAGCAAATGGAAAAAAGATTACATTTAGTTCAAGAGAATCCGAGCAGGTCTGACTCTTCTACAGTTTATCCACACATTTTATCTGACTAGTTTTGATTGATGGATTGAATCATTTGGTGATTACAAGTACAGAAAAACTCTGGCCAGCAGTAGCTTCACTTCATCGGGGCCTACCAGCCCAGTCAGTATTTGCTTTGGGGGTCTTTGGGTGGAAAATGTTTAAAAAGCCTTGACATGATTAATGTAATAGCAAAGCATAATCTTCCCAGGTCCTATCTGTAGCTCACAGTGAAGGAAAAGGATATGCATCATCCTGACATTTTTCCATGCAGAGCTATTATGCAACTGAGCTCATCTTATTCATCGCTTCTTTAGAAAACACGACTGTTTGGTTGATGACTATCGGTTTATGCAATCTCATTTCCGTTCTTCAAGGTTTTTTCGTATTGGAATTACTTCTGTTTTTAGATCATTGAGAGCTATTTTGGGATGCCTCGTGTGCTGTGTAGCTGTTTTATCATCTGAGAGCAGGAGTCAGTAGACAGTCATGACGCCGCCATCCTCTTCACATCCCACCCAAGTCTGTCCTGCGTTATCCAGTCACTGTCCATGTGTTTACCTGCTGAGGATTATTACTCATCTTGTCAGGATATGGATCAGGCTCCTGATAAACTCACCAGAGTATGAAAACTAAATTAATTGAGTCAATGGTCAATTCATGGGTACCAAAGACATCACTTCTGTCATGCCCGCCGCCATATTTGTGTCCGAAACAGTAATAGAGCTACATGGAGCTAGGCTACAGATGTGTAACTTTTTTTCAGATACAGGCATGGCAACAGCGCATCTAAATGAGACAGAAAGACATCAGATATTGGTTGTGATCCAACTGTATTTTGTCCCTTAAAATATGCAAAGCATCTGCACCAACTTACTTTTCCAGACATTACAATTAGCTTACAATGTTACATAATGTATCCCCATACACCGGAGATAGCCTGAAGGCTTTCAAGAGTTCAGATATCTATCAGTAACATTACACTGTTGCAGGATGGGTGAACAACACCAAGATATGGCACTAACTGGCAGAAGCTCTCCGACACATTGATACAAAGTGCTTCATCTGGTTAAACAACTGAATTTGTTACGCTATCGCTCTGGAGAAACTTATTGGAAATGTTTGGATCAGATCAACTGTCGGTGACTTGGCGCTATGCTAAAAATAGCTGCTACATGTGAATTTGATGGATGTTCGGGGGTAAATCTGTCGATAGAAAAAATATTTTTTTCTGCGGCTATCTTAGTTATACCAAGATTGAGCTACTTAAGCAGTTTGGTGTATATGTGCAGGATTTATTGACTTTGTAAAATCCCACGATCTCTACAAAGCTAACAATAGCTCAATTGACTGGCTGACTAATGTTAAACAGGGACAGGTAACCGTCTCTGTTGCTTGAAGTTCTGGGACATATAGTAGCTAAATCTATCCATAAAAAAAGGGACCAGAAATGGTCGTTTGTCAGACAAACTTTCTCCTTTGGGATGGAATAAAATTGTAGTCCAGGGTTTCTTATAGGACTGTTACTACAGGCAAATGCACAGCATAACGTTATGTCAAATAGTAGCTACTGGTGTGTTTCACCTATCTTCTCGTGTGTATCTCATATCAGTCCTATGGGTTGCTGTGACAGGACACAAAAATGGCAGTGAGAAAGTACTGTGACGTCAGGTGGTCCCTATGAATACAGACTTGGACCAGGCAATTTGTAAGGTAATAATACATGGATGCATGCATATTACACAGTAACCGGGGCGTTCCACAACCATTGAATGGTTTTAGTGGGAGGGTTAGCTGAGACCCTAAAGTCTGCTTTTTGAAGCTGCTCAAATTAATATTTTTACATTGACAAATGATAAAATGTATTGTGAAAGGTGTCGCTCGTAGTTCCAATCCCACAGAGAGTTGTAGCTGAGTTACTTGTATCACGACTGCAGGGCTCCAGAATAACTCTTTCACTCTGTAGCCCCTAACTAAAAGACTTTTAGGGGCACAGGCAGAACATGGAGGGTTGCACACCTTCAACTGCAATGCAATTTATCACATTACCCCATTTAAACTGGTTTACTGATGCTTTGGTAATAAATACAGAAACTACAATGTGCTGTCTTAATTTCAGTCGTATTTTAATTGAATGGTGCAAATGCACATTCAGAAAGGTAAACAGTGTATTATTGTCAATGTACTGTGATATTGCCTCAGCCTCATACAGGGTTTCCCTCACTCCTTTAAAATAGCAATCATATATAAGGTGATTAGACTTCCGCGGAAAGAGGAGGGGGGGTATCTTACTAACAGCCAGTGTGTGAAATATTGATGAAGGAGCCAGAGACAGATGAGCTCACCACACTCACACAGGCACTATTTGTTTTTACAAGGTAAATAGTCATATATTTAGCAGCCTTTATGTATTTTTTTTTCATGAAGCCCTCTCCTCTTTCTGCTGTCACTCTACCTCTCTCGCCCAAGTGAGGGAGTGGTACCGCAGCGTGCAGCAAATGTCGGAGCTGTCATTAGCATTGATGTAAAAATGCAAATTAATCAGTGAATGCACAGACAATTAAGTGATATCCTGCAGCTGTGGTGTTGAAATAAAATCGGCCACTGAGAGCGAGACAACACTGCCGAGGTCCATCAACACAGCTCCGCCCACCGTAAGTGCACGCAGCCAATGGAGTCTGCTAATTGTGTGTCATCACTTGTCGATTCGCAGGGATGTACCTTTAGGAGAGTATTATTATTGTTATTGTGTTGTCTCAAGAAGAAAGTAGTCCTCTACAAATGGGTAATGTAGCACACCGTTCAATTCACGGGTAAAGATGATTCATTCATTAATGAATTACATTTATATAGTGCTTTATCATAGACACTCAAGGCGCTTCGGGGGGGAGGACTACTCTCTAACACCACCAATGTGTAGCACCCACCTGGGTGATGCACGGCAGCCTTATGATGCCAGACGCTCACCACACATCAGCTTGTTAGAGAGGGAGGGGAACATATTTTTAGTGGTGGGGAGAAACATGCAAACTCTACACAGACTCACACAGAACATGAAAACTCCACACAGAAAGGATCCAAACCCAGAACCTTCTTGCTGTGGGGCCACCGTGCTACACGATGAAGTTTGAGATGTTGTGAAACAAGCCAGTGGTTATTGTCCCTGTAAAGCAGCAGAGAGCACATGGTGAATATGTCGCGTGTGACAGCAGGCAGGAGATGACACTGAGGAAGTGTGGGTGCGTGTGAGCAGTGAGATACCTTATCTGCTGCCCACTACGCTGCATCTTTTTCTTTTTTTGAACAGTTAGTGAGATGTGGCTGGTCACAAGGTCACTTGTTAGCAACATTCATCTTGTATTTAATGAAAATGTATGTGATTACAGTTCTACATACTTATTTTTTTTTATACATCTTTTTATTTGCAAAAAAGAACAGCAATTGCTTGCAGACATTTGGCAACAAACATTTTGTTTTTTGCTCCCCCCACACCCAAAACATACTTCCTATGCAAATAATAGTTATACAGGAAGAAAAAAAAGAAGTACCTGTTTCCAACATATATACACAGTATGGTACCAAGTAGGCGATAAAGTCAATAAATACACATCAAATAAAAATATATATTAAAATAAAGTAACAATAAAAAAATATATAAATACATATTTAGAGCTACGAATAAAGGAAGTCTCTGGATGTACAAGTATACACTGTAGGCTAATATACCATCAGCTCTGATCATTCTAGCAGGGTTAGTTATGGAGGATGCAGTTCCAGAATAAAACACCAGAGCATTTCGCTCTAACTAAATCCTTCTCTGTGCAAGAAGAGTTGCAAAGGCAAACACATCTTCTCATCGTGTATTTTCAGCACTAGGTCAGATATCTCTGTCAAATGCCTCAGACAAGGTCTGGAATACCGTAGTCCAACAGTTGTTCAGCTTGTTACAGGACCAGCACATGTGGGACAGGTCTGCCCCGTCTGTGTGACAACGATCACAGAGGTCATTTACAGTCGATCATGGACAGCCTGGCCTTAGAATAATGTGCACGATGAGTTAAACCAAGGCGAACACATGATGTTGACCCATTTACCCTACACAAGGCATTATTCCATATTTCATCAGATATAACTATTCCATGTTCTTCAACCCAGTCTGCTCGGATCTTAGTAAGTGATAAGTCACTACGCTGCATCTTACACTACTCCTCATTCTGGGACTCAAACCATTATCACACATTAAAATTAAGCTTTCGTACTTCTCTTAAAACCTCCAAATGCTGCTCCAGTGCTCTCTGGTGACATGTTTAGTTCTGAATTGTCCTCCTAGTCACTCCTAGTGGGATTAGTGACAGGACAGCTGAAGACATGAAAGGGCAGATAGAGGGGGAATGACATCAGGTCGAAACTGAGGACTGAGCCTCTGTATATGGGAGCGTGCTCAACCAGGTGAGCTACCCAGGCGCCCCACCACTGAGGGGATTGATCATAGTGCGTTTTGCAGCTTTAGTTGCTATAAGTCAAAAGGACATATTTATTTTAACATTAACAGTCCAAAAAGTGATGAAAGTAAAGCACGTCTTGAGATCTGCATCCAGAAAAGAACAAAATAATGTATTGGAGATTCCATCGGTTCATCTATCTTTAATAATCCTTTCTGTTTAGTTTTGAAACATATTAAGTCGAGTGACAGTTGTGTTAGTCGTATATTGTAAGAAGAAGATTAGCTGTGTGTGTGTGTGTGTGTGTGGAATGTCTGAGGACATTTCCATCACTTGTGTGCGTTTGTTTATGAGATTGTGACATAGTTCTCATCAGTTCCCATACAGGAAATACCAGGGCAGCTGTACTGCCACGCAGCCTCCTCTTGGACTTCTTTGGGATGAAAGAGATGATTTTCCATAGAGCACATCTGAGGATCATTCAAGATAATAAAATTGATTGACCGAGAACGAATTCCCAACATGTCAGAAAATAATTTACAGGGAAACCAAATGTCTCTCTCCCGGTGTTTGTCTGTCTGTCCCAGTGGCTCCTCCTCGTCTCACCCCTGCCCCCGTCTCTGGATCTACGATACTGTGGGAAAGTCTAATATGTCATATTTACAGGCTGACTTCCTGTCCAAATTCAAGAAAAGGGATTATCTCAACTATGTGCTCTGCCTCATCGTGATCACCGCCGCTCTGTCTGGGAAAATGAACATTTTTCTTAAAGTGAGTGAACTTTTAGTCGCGTGTGACAGATGTGTTCAGCAGCACTGTGGGTGTTGTTCTGTGTCTGGAGGTATAATGGATGAGGTGCTGGCCTGACCCCGGGCTCGTGCCCAGGCTGTCAGGGGGACAAAGGTCAGAGGGTGTCGTTCCCACACTGGGAACCACTTCCTGTTTCAGTGGCTCTCTGGGACTGGATGCTCTGACTTTGTCGACTCAATGGTGTCTCTACAGGTGCTCTTGGATTGTTTGGGGGAAAGTTTGCAGTTACCAAACAGCATCAGGGGGACTTCCATTTTGTAGGGCAGATACAAAATTCATGATTAATGCACGTCAAAGGTTGCAGAATATTTACCCATGCACTGAGGACAACAGCCTTTCAGTCAGTCACTTAAAAACTATTTTGATAATTGATTAACTGCTTTAAGCAAAACCCAGCTGTGGCTCAGGTGTTTGAGCAGGCATCTGCCAGTGGAAAGGTTGGTGGGTCGATCCCTGGCCCTGCAGTCCCACGTGGAAGTGTCCTGACGCTGAAGCCAGGATTGCTCCTGATGCTGCGCCATCGGTGTGTGGATGTTTATCTGATGGCAGGTAGCACCTTGTCCGATGTCTGGACTGTGTAAAAGCAGCATATTGGTTTTGGAATGTTGGTTGGACACGAGTAATTTGTAGATGTCACCTTGAGGGTCTGGAAAGTTGTGATGGGTATTTTTCACAGTTTCCTTTTAGTAAACAATGACTCTGTTAGTTAAAACAGTAATCTAACCCTACTTGAGTGTTTGGTGTAACAGTTTGACATCATATAACCAACCGCAAGTAAAAAATTGTCATGAAAACAATAATGCAGCGTTATATTGAAGTAACTTAATTTGGCCCAAACAGAAGCTTCTATCCCCAACTTTTCTCAGCATTTCTTGCGTTGCGTCCGACGGATCGATGTTAATTTGTGAACAGGATGGAGCGGAGAGACGGGAGAGGCAAAGACAGCTGTGCAGTTAAAGAGCTGAAGGCCAGCTGTCAGAAGGCTGATCTGCACAGGCAGGCGTGTGCAGGAATCCAAAAGAGTCACAGCTGAATCTGACTTTGTTACTGTACTCAGTGATCAACATGCAGGCACGCGGCGCGGGACACGTGACCTGAATTCAAGGAGTGTATATTAGATCTGGACGTAGTGTAACCGAGGTAAAGTGTCACCAATAATCAGCTCAAATGATACGCTGTGGTTTAATGTGTGCAGGCACTGAAACTTTTGAAGCCCTTTACACACACACACACACACACACACACACACACACACACACACACACACACACACACACACACACACACACACACACACACACACACACACACACACACACACACACACACACACACACACACACACACATGGATGAGTGGAACACAGGCAGAGTTTGTAGTGATGATCCTGAACCCAGTCCGTTGCTGATGTCATCTTAGGAGAGTGTATACTGATGGTTCCAAGGAGAAAGTTTGTTTGTACGCTCGCTGACTGTCATTTGACCCCATTTCACTTGCATGTCTGTTGTATGACCCAGAGGATTAGGCAGGGAGTTTGCTGAGGCTTGGTGTGTGTGTGTGTGTGGGGGGGCTGCTGCATCCCAACAGGTGCTGAGCGTGTTGGGCTCTGATGGTGAATGGGCTCTTTGTTGCAGAGGATTCAGCCAACACACACACACACACACACACACACACACACACACACACAGACACACACACACACAGACACACACACACACACACACACACACACACACACACACACACACACACACAGACACACACACACACACACACACACACACACACACACACACCAGCTGAGGGTGTGTTTGTCTGTCCGTACCATTATTCCTATAGTGCCTTGGATCTCTCTTTATATGTCAGTGGTGGAATGTAACCAGATACCTTCCCAATGTTGATGTACTACACACACAAAATACAAGAAATATACTATTTATTATTTTTTTTATTATTTTTATCAGAACAAGGTACAATGAACATATTCAGTGACAAACACTATTAAAGGCTATGATTTTTCTATTTTTTCACATACAGATTCCCATCCCAACACAACAACTAACCCCAGATGCAAAAAAATGTATAATATATATATATATATATATATGTATATATATATATATATATATATATATATATATATATATATATATATATATATATATATATATATATATAATAAATAAATAAAGGAAGGGGGGGGGGTCCTCAAATTACTTTAAAGAGGGAGGAGTATATTCTATACTATTTCAAAATAGTTTATTAAAGGGTCCCATGTTTTGTAAAATGTTGTGGTTGATCCCCTGAGAAAATATTAAATTTTTTCAGTTTTTAGAAACATCATTAGATCACTAAGCCATGATGACATATTAGGTGGATTGTGTGATTTCCACTCTAAGAGAATTCTTCTTCTAGCTATTAAAGTGGCTAAAGCCAGGGGGGGCATTCTCTTTATTTTGAGCTATTTGGGAGTCGTCGCCTCTGACTCCAAACAGAGCCATTATTGGGTTGGGCTGAATTCTTAATTTAAAAGCTGAGTTTAAAATCTCAAAGACTGAAAACCAATATTGTCTCAATATACAGTACATGACCAAAACATCTGGGTTAGATCTCCCTTTGATGCATTGCAGCGGTCACACGTTTCATCTATATTTGGGTACAATTTAGCCAACTTTGTTTTACTATAATGAATACGGTAAAGAACCTTCATCTGAATCAGATTGAGTCTTGCTCAAGAGGAAGTCCCATTTACTCGATCAACAGCTCTATCCCAGGTGTAACTCTCCTATCCATTCTGTTTTGACCTTTTCTATTGATACATTTTGGAATGACATGATCAGGTTATATATTTTTGAAATAAATCCCTTAAGGTGTGAAGGGACCTTCAGAACTAAATCTAAACGTGACTCAGAGGGCAATTGTGGAAACACAGAGCAGTGGGCTTGGATAAAGTGCCGAACCTGAAGAAATAAAAAACAATCTGAGTTTTGAACTGAACTGAATTTTTTAACAAGATCATTGTAACTAGCAAAAACATTATCAATAAAAAGTCACTACATTTAGCTAGGCCTAGGTGCTGCCATTGTTTGAAGGTAGAGTCTAGCTTGGCAGCCGGGAAGAGATGATTATTGTATATGGGGCTTTCCAAGGAAAAATCTGTGAGTTGAAATGCTTGTCTAAACTGGTTCTATATTTTGAGAGTCGAAATTCCAACTGGACTTGAGGAGAATTGCGATGGTGAGAATGGTGACTTCATTGTAATCAGGACCGCAAGAGATGTTGCCTTGCATGATTTAGCTTCCGCTACACACCAGTCTGTATCTGGAGAATGAAACCAATAAACGACTTCTTGTAAATTTGCTGCCCAATAATAATTTAACAAATTCAGGAGAGCCAATCCTCCATCCTTTTTTGGTCCCTCAAGAAGCTCTCTACGTATTCTTGGTGTTTTGCCGGCCCAAATAAAGGAGGACAGCAACCTATTAGTTGACTGAAAAAAGGAAAATTGGAAGACTCTGAAACAAATACAATAATCTGGGTAGCACATTCATTTTAACACAACTGATTTTACCAGCTAGAGACAAATATGTAACACTCCATCATTGGAAGTCAGATTCAAGTTTTTTAAGTATGGGACTGTAATTTGCTTTAAACAGACCAGTGTATGAACGAGTGATATTAATTCCGAAGTATTTAAATCCTGATTTTGATGTGCAAAAGGGCAAGTCTGTATCCATAATCTGATCTGCCACATGGTTTATAGGGAAGCATATACTTTTAGAAAAGTTTAGTTTATAATATCTTCACAATCTGAGAGGCACATGACAGCGGGTTAGTTATATATAATAATAGATCGTCGGCATATAAAGAAACTATATACTCGACATTCATTCTTTTAATACCACTAATAAAGTGTGATGATCTGAGTACTGATGATAGTGGCTCTATAGCCAAAATAAATAGCAAAGGGCTAAGGGGACAACCTTGCCGTGTACCTCTAGACAGAGAGAAATATTGTGAGCATATTTTATTTCTGAAGTGAATTTTGAACCAAATCCAAATTTGTCTAACACAGCAAATAGATAGTTCCACTCAACTCTATCAAATGCTTTCTCTGCGTCACTTCAGGACTGCTCTCTGACGCAGAGGAATGTACAACATTAAGAAGTTTTTGAATATTAATGAAGGAGTGATGCCCCTTAATGAAGCCCGTCTGGTCTTGTGAAATAACCTCTGGGATTATATGCTCTATTCTAGAGGCCAATACTTTAGATTAGGGCTGTCAAAATAACACGTTAATTTCGATTAATTAATCTGAGAAAAATTAGTGCGTTAAAAACATTAATTGCAATTAATCTATTCCATATTGACCTCAACAACTCAACAGCAGGTAACGTTAGCCTTCTGCTAGCTAGTAGCTGGATTAAACACGGTTAAAATGCTGCTGACGGCTAACGCTAAAGTTTGACTTTCTGCTGTTGTCGGAACACAGACGGAGACGGTGCGTTCACTGAAGCTGGTAATCTACAGCCTCGCGGTGCATTCGTAGTTGTTGTAAAATACCCTTTTGAATTTATTTCCTCAGCATATTAGGTCATATTGTTGATTGTTTATACATATATATATATATATATATATATATATATATATATATATATATATATATATATATATATATATTTGAACAGTGAAAATAATAATAAAAATAGTTTTTTTACTTTAATGTCACTAATGCTGATTATTCATTGATTCATTTGAATTTAAATATTTAAAATACTTTCACAGCAAAAATGATGTATGTGATTAATTTAGATTAATTAATCACAGAGTCTGTAATTAATTTGATAACAATTTTTAATCGATTGACAGCCCTACTTTAGATAACATTTTTACATCCACATTTAATAAGGAAATCGGTCTATAGGAACTACAATCCAGGGGGCTTTATCTGGCTTCAGGAGAACTGTGATATGGGCCTGTGTAAGACTTGATGGCAATGTTGACTTTATGAGAGAATTATTGAACATACTGAGCAGTAAGGGAGACAGTTTTGAAGAGAATTTATTATAGAACTCGACCCATCTGGTCCCGGGGCTTTACCGCTCTAATAATAATAATAATAAATTGAATTTATATAGCGCTTTTCATAGACTCAAAGTCGCTTTACAGGGAGTTAGATTAGAAGGTAAAGCAAAACTGGACAATACAAGACAGAACAAAACAAAGCAAAAGAAAACAAGACAAAGCAAAGCAAGATACAGTCACAGAAGAAAAGGGGGCTACAGATAGGCAGAGGTGAAGAGATGGGTCTCTGCATGGCTTTGATTGAATCTTCTATCTCTTGAAGTTGTAAAGGTTCATCCAGATTACAGAGGGTAGCTTTACATTAGCCAGGAATGTTGACATAAGAGTTTGATCATGTGGAAATTCGGAAGTATACAAATCTGAATAGAATTTTTGAAAAGTAGAATTCATTTCTTGAGGATCTACTGTGATTTCTTGACATGTTTTCCTAATCTTAGGAATAAGCTGGGATGCTGATTTAATTTGAACTGTTGGGCGAGAAGACGACCTGCCTTTTCTCCGTGTTCATAAAACCTAGCACGGGCAAAAACCAAATCACGCTCCGATTTTTCTGTCGATAATAAATCATATCTTGTCTTAAGGCTCAGTTTTTCTCTATGTAGTTCTGGTGTTGGAGCCATAGCATATTGATGATCAATTTTCTGTATAGATTCAATAAGTTTCTCCTGTGTTTGTTTCTTTGCTTTATTACGTGAGGCATTTTGAGGCTATTTATTATTTCTAGTAAATCTATTTTATTTTCTGTATGTGTGTGAGTGAGTATGTCCTTGTAACTTGCTGCTTGTAACGTCATTTCCCAGTTTGGGATTAATAAATAAAAATCTATCTATCTATCTATCTATCTATCTATCTATCTATCTATCTATCTATCTATCTATCTATCTATCTATCTATCTATCTATCTATCTATCTATCTATCTATCTATCTATCTATCTATCTATCTGTTTGTACTATACATCACTATGTTTAAGAGGAAAATTACAACAATGTTGTTATTAATTAAACAAACTGCATATAATGAAGTATAAATTAGCTCCACTATGCCTACAGCATTACATATTGTATTATATGTTAATGCATCAGCAATCATCAAATAACACAATGTATAACAAGCGGCCATTGGCCAAAATGTTTCCCACAACCAGACAGAGCTGTGCCGCTGACGCATGACAAGATAGTTTATGATATAAAATGTGATATGAATCATGAAGCTAAAGCATGATGACATGACTCATGAATCGAGTAGTTTTCATTTGCATACATTCAATTCCACAGGACACAATTTCAATTGCAAAGATACATAACTATCAGTGTTAACTGTTGTTTATTTAACTGATATTGTCACATCATCGTTTTATTTATTTATATATATATATATATATATATATATATATATATATATTATTTATATATATTACAAAATTCATGAACTAGATTTTTTTTCACAGAAGAAACGTCAATTTTTGAGTTTCCTCTATAAATCATAAAGAGGAAGCTCTTGAGATGGTTAACCAATGACATCCTGTTTCCCTTCTAGCCCTTGAAGTAGCTGTTGTGTGACAGTGTTTCTCTCTATTAGTGATATGAGGATGGTAAGGTATCTACATAACTGATGGACTGGGAAGAAAAACCATACCATAGTAACTGACTCCCTCTCTTTCTGAAACGGGCTGGAGTTCCCCCTCTCTCTCAGGTCAGATTGACCTCCCGTTCTGTTCCCCTCCTCTCAGGTTAACTAACTCAGAGTTTTCACTAAAGCTGCTTTCTGAAACGGACGCCTCATCCGCCGGCTCCGCTGGTCAACAACACACTCACTTCCGTTGTGGCTTTTGTATTTGTGTTTCGGCCACTGTATTTTTGTGCATTTATTATTAGAATGAATAAATAAAGGATGCACTACAGTCACAGTTTGTCTGCATTCCAGTTTTATTGCAGGTTTAAACCTGTGTTGTGCATCACATTAAACAATATTGTAGTCAGACAGAAGACAGCAGATTTTGCCAAACATGAAGTATAGTCAGCATAAGCAACATCATGACACCCAAACTACACAGTTGGTTCACATCGCATCTAAACATACATTTTCTGTGACTACAGTTTGTCAACCACAAGCTAACCAAGCTTCGTCTGATGGTTTTGGTTTAGAGGCTCAAATCATTAACAGCTCGTTTCTCCTGACAGCCACAGCGAAGACGATGTGACCCAGAAACAAAGGAAGCTGTCAGTGTTTATGGTCATCACTTGCAGCTCAATCTGATTTAGGTTTGTCACATACAGAAAAGAGCAGGGAAGTTTATGGGCTGCACAATTAAAATGGCTCAACATGTGGCAGTGACTTCACAGGGAAACATGCATATTAATCACTGATAATTCTTTGATTTTCAGAGTACAAATTACATTCAAAATATGTAGTGTGAATGAGGTTTCATTTGCATGTCGATGCATTTTTGGAGTGATGAAGGTGCTCACATGCCTGCTAGACTTGTTTTCCATTTACTTCAATGCAGAACAAAAAATAGGAAGTGAAAATACAGAGGAAAGAAAGAACAAAAAGAGGTCTAACCTAGTTTTTCGTAGTTTCACAATCACTTTAACAATAAGGGAAAGAGTGACTTCATGACAACTGTTTGTGTTAATGTGCAATGTTTCCTTGTGTTTTCCATGTGCAGCTTGTAGCAGCATTTTGCACGAGGAAATGTCATAGGCCTACAGCAGCAAAACATTCAGTTTCAATAACTTCCATCTAAATGTGAATCTGTACTGTGAAAATTCTAATGCACAGTACTGCATATTGAAAATGTGCCACACACTATCCGCTTACAGCTATGTTTTACTTCCTAATCTATATTTCCATTCTCTGTTTTTTTTTTTAGAACAAACTTGCAAAGGCTCTGTATGACAACACTGCAGAGTGCGCAGATGAGCTGGCTTTCAGAAAAGGGGACATCGTCATGGTGATAGATCAAAACGTGGCTGGCACCAGCGGATGGTGGATGTGTTCTCTTTATGGACGGCATGGTCTGGCCCCTGCAAATAGACTGCAGCTTTTACCACAAACTGGAACCACTGCACGCATATTTAGCCACGACACAGAAAAACCCAAATTAACTGATGGTGAATCTGATGACAGTGTGCAAAATATCTACCAGATCCCGAGTGTACCCCGACTCTCTAGCAGCCCAGCTTATGAACGCATGGACATGATCTACAAGGTCCCATCAACACCGTTATCGGCTTCAAAAAGTCCAGTCCAGCCAGCACTTAGTCACAGCACAGAAGGACCTGAGCGAAAAAAGGTACACATTGTTTTGAAGTATTGAATGTATGTATTTTTTTAACTAATTGTAGATGTTAGTCTGTCTATTTCTTAGGGGTTAAGGTTTAAGTAGACTGGTGCAGAGATGTAATGCTGTGAAACCCCTGCTGGCAAAAGAGCTTACAGATGGGGACCAGGGGCCTCTCCATGGGACAGGCATGCAGCACCGGGGTCTTTATTGGCCTTTAAAAGACCAACAGACACAGACTTCAGACACTTTTAACTGCAAACAGCAGCTCATGCCGCCAGGGACCCTAGAAAGACAGAAGTGTCTGTACGGGTGCCTGTGCGGCAGAAGGTGGGGAGAAATAAACCCACATGTTCACCATTTCCTCTCCTGCTCCAGGGGAGTCCTGTTCCCTTCTGCAGTAGCTACCTAATATTCAATGAGCAGCATGGTTTCTATTATAGAGCTGCGTTAATTGGCAAAGTGCATGCATAATGGGGTTCTCCGGCACTCTCAACAGGCTTCAGAGCAAACACTGTTCCCATAAATGTGTTAATGCAGAGGTCAATGGGGTCGCTGCAGCTATGATCAAAGCAATGCAAGTGTTACCAGTCAACCCTAATATTACTGCCTGACTGTCTTGTCTGCAGGCTTCATTCTTCACCATGGCATCCAGTCCAACAGGGGAGGTTTACGATGTTCCAAGCCAAGCAAGACGAGTTTCTCTTTCCACTGTGAGCTCCTGGAAATTTACACAACAAAATGCATCAAACGCAATGACTACTTGTAGATATTCTGCTGCTTCACTGTTATTGTGATGTTCTTTTTGCAGGCATCAACAGCTCCAAGACATTTGCCACGAAAACACTCACTGATTCCAATTTCAGAGCTGGAGAAAAGATTGGACTCTCTGGAGAGTTTAAAGTGTAGCAATCCAGAAGACTCTTATGTAAGTTTCAGACATTTAGAGGGATTAACGAAGGCCTTTATAGTCTGCACAGCTGGGATATTGACAACGTTGTTTTTGTGCACAGATGTATGCAGTTCCACCACCTTTGCATCAAGACCCAAACTATGACATCCCTGTTCCCTCGGCCACAGAAGCTCAACAGAAGATGATGGGTGGATACAGCACCCTTCCAAGCCCCCACAAGCCTGAGTGGATTTATGATGTGCCAGTGGGTCCTGAGAAACAAAGTCCACCCCGAGGCTCCTACCATGATACCATTTGCAGGCCACTCTATGACACTCTTCCAGCACGTGCTTGGCCCATTCAAAGAGGCAGTCCAACTCTTTTGCTTTATGATATACCGAAACCCAGTTCGCTCGACATCCCGAGTCCACCCAAAGTGCTGCCAAGGCTCCCGATTTATGACAAGCCCCCAACTCAGAGGCTTACAGAGGAGTTAGTATATGCGATTCCCCCACAGGAGGAACCTCTCACACGAGTTCTCAGTGATCCTTCCCGTGATCATATACCCCTAGAGTGCAGGGGCGATTCAAGCAATGCTCATGAACTCACGAGGGTGCGTCTGCAGCGAATGAGAAACTTCCTGGCCTGTACGTCTTTCCGTGACCTTCCTGGAAGTGGGGAGTCACTGGTGCAGGAGGACGACAAACAAGGTAGTGCCCTACGTCTCTCTGCAGCAGACAGTCAAAGAATCAGCACAGCGTCCAGCTCCTCCACCAGCTCCTGTGACTCTCTGGCTTTGAGCTCGTCCTCACCCGAGCCTCTGCGAGAAGTGACGCTCAGTCAGGACGAGGCCTGTCGCAGACTTCTGGACCTGCAGGAGTCTGTTTGCAAGGCCGTCCCCCGTCTCATGGAGTTTGTCAGCAGTCACTGGAGGAGCAAAGAACATCTGGAGAAACACCTGAAGGAGATCAAAGAAGCAGCAGAGGCGATTGTATGTTCTTTGACTTGCTTCCTATACTTTGCCCTGGACGTTAAGGGCAATGCCCGTCGTTTGACCGATGCCAACCTTCAGACGAGGCTCTATAAACAGCTGTCCATCATAGAAGACTCAAGTGTGATTCTACAACAAACAGTAAGTGCTCTAAACATAGCTGGCTGGCCCCTTAATACACTCTGTCAGGACTCTGGGCATGTCCAGACACCTGATCAACTGGAGCGCTTCGTTATGGTGGCGCGCACTGTTCCAGAGGACGTCAAGCGCCTGGTGTCCATCATCAATGCCAATGGCAAGCTTCTGTTCAGAGCCCCTCAGAAAGCTGCAGAGCCTCTCAACACCACAGGTCAGCCAGAGACAAAGAAAAGTCCTGATGGAAGTGCACAGGGAGGGGACTTAGTGGAGGATGACAACGACTATGTAGAGCTACAGGTAAAAGCTTCTAATCTTCTCAGTCATCATAAATAATGTAACTATGGTCTCTGAATGGTGAGCTTTTGACCAAGGCAACTCAAAGCATATGTAATACTGTAACTTGTGTACTAATTAATTTGCTTTTGACTTTCTTCCTCAGACTAAGAATGATTTTGAAAAGCAGCAGAAGGAAGTGCAGAAGGAACCAAAGGCAAATGCCACATCAGTCTCTGACACGGCACAAGTGAGTATCTCCTATTAACACAAGATATTTGTTACTAGTTATGAGCTTGAGCAAAACAAAAAACACCTTTCTCTATTAGAAAAGTTGATTTGTATATATCCATCTACAATGTCTATGATTTATGACTTTCCTCATAGTCAGAAAGAGACAGGAAACACTGTAACCTGGAAGACATAATATGTGGCCATCTTCATCGGCTTTGTTCTAATCCTACACTGCTTAGGCTGATAACAACTCCTCTGAGTCCGGCAGTGGCACAGAAAAACCTCAACCACCCTCCCTGTCAGAGCACTGCCGGCTTTATTTTGGCGCTCTCCAGAAGGCTATCGGGGGATTTGTGGGCAGCCTTCGGGATGGCCAGCCACCAGAAAACTTCATCTCACAAAGTAAGCTGGTGATCATGGTAGGCCAGAGACTGGTGAACACCCTGTGCAGGGAGGCCCAATGTGGAGAGTCCACCCAGAGCCTCCTGTATAAGAGCAGCCACCTGTGTGCTCTCCTAAAGCAGCTGGCGGTGGCCACCAAGAAAGCGGCGCTGCACTTCCCGGATAAGCAAGCTCTGAACGAGGCTCAAGAGTTTGCAAAAGAACTGGCCCAAAGAGCACAGCACTTTCGGATATCGCTTGATCTCTGAGCACACACATTTTAAGCATGCCGATATGTTTTGTACAGCAAAAGACATTGGTTTATTCATCATCAGTTTACTTTTTCATTCATGTCATATTCAACTGCGTTTAAGCTTCACTAGCCAAAAGATCATTGCTTTCTGCTGAATGTTGTTATCATGAGGAATGCAGGTTATTATTGCTGAGAATGTTAATAATGTTAGAAGAAGTTGCTGGGAAGTAGCCTCGTGAGACCGTCCTGATCTGGCGAGCTTCAGTTTTCTGCTCGCAGATCAGTCTGGCATCTTGAGGCAGAGAAAATTTGGAGCCATTCGCCAAATGACCGGGCCAATCAGCGTTGGTTTTGAGGCGGGTTTAGGTGTGATGCAACGAGGAGCTGGCGAGATCAGGACGGTCTCACGAGGCTCAGCAAGCAGAAGCAACGCGTGCAGATCTGACCTGATCTAGACTCATGTTCAGACAGCGGTAGCCCTGATTCTGTTAGCCGCTCGCTAATGCTGTTTTCTCTTGGATCCTTCTTCTGGAATATGGACCGGGAACCTGAAACGGGGCCTTTTATTCCTAAATTCTCGTTACACAAACGGCAAATATCCTTTACCGACATGTTGCTTGCTGAGCTAACGAGCTGTGCTCTGCCTGCAGCAGCAGGGGGAGCCTGGCTTCGTCGTTACTTTGTTGGTACGTCATACGCTTCGTTGATCTGATTGGTTGATTTGGTCCGTCTATCACCAACATAGCTGGTGATAGACGGATGGTTTATCCAATCAGCTAACCAGTATTTTCGCCCCTTCCCAAACGTTCTCCAACGGAAAGTTCCCAGATGGATATGCTGAGCAAATGTGAAGCAATCCATCTGGTGGAGTCAGGTTAGCTGGGAAGAGCAGAACAATTGAAATACGGAGTTACATGTGTTCTAGAATAAAAGACTTCACCACTGTGGAGTTCCAAAGTAAATTGCACATTTAGGATACTGTTCTCAGTCCAGTTTTAAAAGGCAATTAAAATATAAACATATTTTTTTATATAATTTACAATTATTTTATATTCTCATAATATTGTTCATGTGGATGTTTTATGTATTGTATTACTTTACTGTGTAAGAAGTATACTCTCCAGGGTAGTAGTTTGATACAGTCTACTTTTTATGAATATCTATGTAAATATTCTTGAAAAAAATGTTGTATGCATTCCCAAACATTGATATTAAAATGAAAAACGAATGAATGAAATATGGTTGTGCTATTTTGGTGTTTTATAGAATGCCATTTTATTCCATATTAAATAAAGAAAGATGCCTATGAAATATACATCCTTAAATTAATAAATGAGGCAATACATATTTAAGTAATACATATAATGTATAAATCATTATTATTTTTAAATTAAAAAGTTTTTCAAATTACTATGTTTAGTTATTTCACAGGACTTTTATTTTATAACTACAAATGTATTTATTTATATTGATTTATCCGCTGACCTCCAGCACTGTGAACTGGCCCTGGGGGTTGCACTGGCTGAATTCAAGTTGCTACTGTACAGCTGAAAAGTTCCTTTCAAAAGAAAGAAAATTCCCACACACACTTGTCACCTCTGCATTAAAGTGTTATAGTTAGAAATTCTTCCAAAAATTATAATATTTCAGTCATTTAACTTTTTGGACCCTTTATACTTTGATTCCGTTCTGGTTGCCTTTGGGCTACATTTTAAAGTAAGAAAGATCTCACGTTTCTAGATTATTTATCTTCACAGTTTGGCACCGATAACATCTACTGTCTCGCAGGTTCAATTTTCAGCATTACTCCAATCAAACAGCTGATTGGTTCATTTGATCACAATCTGTCTGCACAACAAAACATCACAATACCACCTGTTAGGGTCTTTTTAGTCTTGCTTTTGCGATACCATCCACACACTGAGGAGCGGAGGAGGGTCTGACTAGTCCACACAGCATTCCTGGATGGGAGAAAAACATGCTCTGGTTTATTGGCATTTCTTTAAACCAATCACAAAGCGCTAGCTCCGCACGGAGCCGCTGTAAAATAGGTGTGCGAGAGAAAACTCTGATTGAACAGATAGTCTAGCTAGCTGTCTGGATTTACCCTGCAGAGATCTGAGGAGCAGTTAACCAGAGTCCTCACAAATCAGCCGGAGGTTAGAACGCCAACACAGAGACAGAGGAAGGGGCAGACATCGGCGAACATACATTCCGGCGGCACCGGAGCAATCCCCAAAGTGGAACGTCAAGGATATAGACTAGGGCCTTTTAGACCAAATTCGGTTTGCGCTGCATTTGCCGCTGGGTTCTGCGACATGTAAAGCATGCTGTGGCCAAAGTTCAACCGGCAGCGGCAGCGGTGTGGAGTGGCGCAAGCCATTGGAAAGAAAGGGTTTCAGAATGCAGCGGTGCCATTACTGCCTTTGGTTTGAAATGCCTTTTAAGCTTACAGTACACTAATGTAGAATTAATTAATTAATACAGTGATACACATACGTATGTTGGTGGGAGGATTTATGTTATGGAACACATAGTATGCAGTATACACACTTCAGCATGCTGTCTGCTTCCGGTTTCTCTGTGTCACTATGACATTATTTCACTGGCTGAGATGTTGAAAAAACAAAGTTTGCCAAAAACAAAGGAGAAGTCAACCACTGAATGACTGCTGCACACACAAGCAGCTCCTAGTGGTATGCTGCCCTCTGGCAGTACGCTGTGGAGGGGATTTTATTTGCTGCTTTTTCAGGCTAGAGGAAATTATGATGATCTACACAGCACCCCATTTTATTGGTATTATTGTTTTCTGTATGGCAGGTATGTGTGGATGTGGTGTCTGATCGTTTGTGCATGTGTGCGATGTTTAATGTAACCTTTCAGGAGATGTACAGCATTACACTGTGCAATGTGCAATGACAATATAATACTATTCTTCAGGTGTCTGCTTCTCATAACTTTTTATAAAGGTAATTGTAGTTACAGAACCAAAATCTAAATGTTCTGGAGGGAACCATGAGTTGAAATTCAAGGAAATGACTCGTGTCAAAACAAGTGGTCCAAGCCAAACCTGTTGCATAACTTATCTGCAAGGAGGCAATTTGAGGTGACAGGAACACATTGTGTCATAAAGAGGCCCTACACTTACTAGCTTTTAAATATGAAAAATGTCAATCATTTACTAATTATTTTTGTTATTATTGTTATACTGTTGTCAGATGACATTAAGTACACTTTAAGCTCTTTTGCTACAGTGAAACTACCAACTTGCTGATTGGTTGGTTCGCACTAAAAGTCAAAAGATAAACCTGTGACTTCACAATGAAACTACTATGGAGAGAGATTTGTCTCAATAACAAACAAATACATTACATCAATTTACAAATTAATGACAAACCTTTGTGAACATCTCCCTAACATTTACAACTTTCGAACGGGTATCTGTGAATTAGGTTTTTATCTGTGAATCGAAAAGGCATTTGTGGATCTCAATTCTACGAGCTGGATCTGCTGGTTTTGAGACAGACTTTCCACCAGTCTGACTGAAAATCGACTTGTAGCACTTGGCCATTTTCAGAAAACAAGTGATTGCCTGCTGCTGACAGCCAGCGCTAACCCCAAGGATGGTCTTAATTGTTTCTGATCAGTCTGGTTTTTATTAATTATGTGTTGCTATAAAAACAGGATGAAACGTTATGATTGACAGCTGTGATTGACTTGCAATTGGTCAGGCTGGGTGTATGATGGGATCACTGGTCATCAGTCTCCACGGCGTCCTATTGGTGCCCGTCTGAAACTTGAACTTTAAAATCATCAGTGTATTTCCTTACAAAACTATTTCCATACACTATCTAACATTACGTTGCATTATGCATAATAAACAAGATGAACATCTGTATACCGTTTTATGTTCGGGTTACTTTCACGGAGGTTTGTGTTAATTTAGTCTGGCTCAGTATGTTTTCTTAATGCACACCACATTATTTTCAATTGTATAATTTCAATGGAGTGGAGTTCACAGAAAATACCACCTCATATACAGTATATGCATACCTCACCTATTCTAGTCTAATACTCTGTCCATGCTTTTTATTATTTACTGTATGCACCTACTAGGCCTACACCAAGGCAAATTCCTTGCTTGGTAATAAATCTGATTCTGAATCTATCATTTCATGTACGATAATAGAAAAATCATCTCAACCTCATCAGTATCAGCCTACTGCCAACAATAATTGTCATTGTGTGCCTTAAATCCTTTTGCATATACAGTAACTACTCAGATGGTTACTGCCTCCATTTACCATGTATGCTTTTTCATGCTTTATGCATACCTATCAGTACTTACTAACACAATATCAGTATCCTTATAATAACCTATACTTTTTTATAGTAGGCCCTAAGTTATATTACTGCATTTTAACCCATCCTAAGCATTAGGAGCAGTAGACAGCTACATCTTGCTGAAGGACACCAGTGTTGACTATCCGACATTGACATCCTTCTGCATTTTTCATATATTATGTTTAAGGGTGCTCCGATCAGGATTTTTGCGGCCGATCACCGATTGCTGGCAGACATATCGGCCAATACCGATCACCGATCACCGATCACCGATCACTTTTATGAACTGAAAATTACGCCATTACATAACAGTCACACATGTTTAGAGAATGTATCAGTAACTGTTTGGCTTTCTGTCCTAGCTCAAAATCTAAAAAATGTCCTTTCAATCACTGCACATTTCTTCAGCACACACACACACACACACACAGTCAGTCACACACACACACACACACACACACCGACACACACGGGGAAACAGCTGTTTGAGCGGCGCCGGAGCTGCTAGCTACACGACTCACACACACGGACCGACACACACACGGACCAACACACACAGACCGACACACACACACGGACCGGCACACACACACGGAACGACACACACACACACAGACCGACACACACACACACACGGACCAACACACACGGACCGACACACACACACGGACCGACACACACACACACGGACCGAGACACACACACACGGAGAAACAGCTGTTTGAGCGGCGCCGGAGCTGCTAGCTACACGACTCCGCTCTGCCTTAGCGTTAGCTAACTTTGAAAACTCCTCATCCTGCTTTCTGTGACTAACCTTCAAATGTCTGATGAGGTTGGTGGTGTTGAAATGTCTTTGGAGCTTTCCGCCTCGTGGTATTTCCTCGGTACACACGTTGCTAATCGCTAGTGTATTGTCTTTTTCCCAGATAGCGATGAGTCGGCGGACCACCAGCGGTGCTCCAGAGGCAGTAGAAGCGTCAGAATGGCGTAATCACAAACACGTTTGCCGGAGCACCACCGGTGGCAGCCGCTTTTTAAAAGCAGTAGCCGTCTTCTTAGCGTCTTTGTTCCGCGGCCGCGGGCCAACTGCTGTTCTGCCGCCGTTCAGACACCTTGTAGAACTGCCAGACCGCTGAATGTAGGGACGCCGCCATTTTGAAAATGTTCTCAGGAGTAGTGCGCTCTTAATACATCCATGGTAGTGCGTCATCTGATCGGCATTTATGGAGACCACCGATCAAACTATTTAAAGCCATTATCGGCCGATACCGATCGGTGGCCGATCGATCGGAGCACCCTTAATTATGTTGTACAACAATTCAAAGAAAATCCTTTATTAATCCCACAACGGGAGCAAGCAGCAAGGGATAGTGCAAAAAGTACAAAAAACACACTCTAAAGATAAACAATAAATAAACAGTAAACGGTCGTATCTTGCACAGTCACATTAATGCACGGTTTATCAGTCCTGGTGTGTGTGTGTGTGTGTGTGTGTGTGTGTGTGTGTGTGTGTGTGTGTGTGTGTGTGTGTGTGTGTGTGTGTGTGTGTGTGTGTGTGTGTGTGTGTGTGTGTGTGTGCCACAACGTCTGTCTGTCTGTCTCTCTGTGTGCCAGGTCTCCTGTCTCTCTCTAGACACCAAAATCACCACAAACCTGGGTGTTTTATTTTGAACATTTTTTTATTTTGTAAAGTATCTGGCTGCAGTGTGTCTTTCCTGTATGTGATTACCTACTTGGCTTGACGCATTCGCTCGTGGTTGTGGAATAAATAGAGACAGAGTCTGACAGCAGCAGGAAGGAAAGAGCTGTGTAGGTATTTCCTTCACCGATGTATTCTGAATCTGTACAGACTGTAAAGCCCCTTGAGGTAAATTTGTTATATTGAGCTATATTAATAAACTTGACTTAACTTGAATTAGCTTGACTCATTTTTAGATTATCTTACAATTTTTGTCTTACAAATGAGGCTTCTGTATTTTTAGGTAGCTTATATCAGCTTGCTTTAAGTCATGAACAACAAGTGGTCTGTTAGAGATGAATCTGAAACCTCTAAGTCACTGGTAGTCAACCCTGAGACATTCAGCTAAAAAATGTCCAAATAATCATCACATTTTGTCTGAAAGCACAATAAGTTTGTTGTCCATTGAGCATATAAAATATATACGATGATTTGAATTAGGTCATAATATGACAAATTATTGAAGTAGACATTGAAACACAAATTCAGGATTTCTCACAAATAACGTGAACATATGACATGAACATGGACATATGAAGACGGGGCAGCATTATTACAGTGTGATAAAGGGCCAGGGGTATTTGGGGAAAGAAGACGTACAGTCATGATGACTAGTCTGAAGCTGGGGCATTGTGGACTGACATGGGACTTGGCAAAAACAGGAAAGCATGAAGATGGGCTCTGTGGAATATGCAAACAACAACAGACAGGACATATAGCCTACTGATGGAATGCACTGTCTCCACCGCCTGGGTAAACCCTGACAGACTAACTGAGAAGGGTCTGGTGTCAACCAGGCTACTGGCTCCACAGAAGAAAGACAAAGACTGTATGTAAAGAGAAAAGACTGTATGTGGCACTGAAAAGTCTGTTAAATCCTACGGAGAACCACTCTAGGACTATGAAATACATCAGGTATGGGCGCCTGGGTAGCTCACCTGGTTGAACACGCTCCCATATACAGAGGCTCAGTCCTCAGTTTCGACCTGATGTCATTCCCCTCTATCTGCCCTTTCATGTCTTCAGCTGTCCTGTCACTAATAAAGGCCTAAAATAAAATAAAGAATACATCTGTAAAAAACAGAATGCATCTGGTAATTGCTAAAGAGCCCAGGTCTGGTCAAAGGAGGTTTCTCCTCACCACTGTTGCACCAATGCTTGCTCCTGGGGGAGTGTGGTCTAGACCTGCTCTGTCTGTAAAGTGTCCTGAGATAACTCCTGTTAGGATTTGACAATAGAACTACTATTGAATTGAATTGAATCAAAGCAACCGCATTGTTCCTATGGAAATAGGATAATACATGAGAAATGTTTGCCCTATGGGAGGCAGCAATGTGCCGTAAACTCCAGTGACTGCCGGGAATTAGAAGAAGAAGAAGAACGTACTGTCTTTGGTCGGGTACCGGCCACTGTCTATGGTAGGCCAGTCGCGTATAGGTGGAAGCCAGTGACAGCCAATGAAGTTGCAGCATTATTAACGCTGTCCAAGGTGCTGAACAAGCTGAGTTTTTTGCTGCATATTTAATAATTATTATCTGGACGCATGTTCGAATCCCAGTTGGGGCAATGTCTGTGATGCATTATTAAAGATAAATAGGTATTTTATGGTATGTTTTTTGTTTTTAAATCTTTAGTCAAGTAAATACGTTCAACAAAACCTGATATACTAAAAATAAAAAACACGGTTGTATCAAATACTTGACTTACTCATGGCTACTAACCACTAATATTACAGTTTTCTTAGTATGTGTAACATTACAATTTCTTAAAACCTTTGCATTCAATTATAGACATTTTACTGTTCTCTTAACGTTATGCACTTATTAATGAGACAAATAAATATTGGTTAATGCAATGTCTTGTTTATTAAATACAACAATGACAGTTTAAACACACCAAGCCCCATAGTGCAAGGTCACACATACACAAAAACAAAATAATATGTAAAATAAATATGAAATGGGCAAAATATACAGTATATACAACACTAAACACCCCCTTCCTCCCTCAATGTCCGTCATTTTCCCTTTTCGACCTCCCACCTCAGTTTTTCTGACTTATAAAAGGCAGACTCCTGGAACTCTTTCCAGGTCATCTCCTTCTCCATGCCCTGGTCTTTGTAAATAGAGAAGACTTTAGCAGGGCAGTAAATGTACTTCCCTGCTACTCCAGGGAATCCGGTGTGAATATGAGGACTGTTTGGGCCCTGCTTCAGTTCCATTCTGCAAAACCGACACTTGCGACCTGTGGGCTGGGACTCCTCTGTGGGGGTCCTTTTCCTCTTTTGCTGTCCTCTGTCCTCCACCCTTTTCTTTGTGGCATCTAGTTCCTGCTGAAAGAACTCTGTCTGTGCAAAGTCATTAAAGGGCATTTTTGGGTTTGTCAGGCCTTCAGCACCATAGGCTTTAAAAACCTTAGTGGAGCAGTAGAAATACCTGACAGGGCCTTGCTGGTAAAAGAAGTGGATGGAAGAACCATCATTCTCATACCTTGACTTTGGCTGGCCACAGGAAAGACATGTTTTTGTCTGTGCCTTTTTTTGTTCTGGCTGTTGTTGCTGCTGCTGCTTGTCCATTATGTTTTTAACTATTTTCTCAATAGAGTCTTGAGTTAGAGGTGTGGCCAGGGTCTGCACAGGTGGTGGAGGATTAACAACTGCAGCAGGCATGGTAACAACTGGCACACTGGTAGTCGTACTCCCCTTGGTCAGAGAGTGCCAGAGTTCCTGCCTCTCTTGCAGTTTTTCTGGGCTGGTATTTAAAGAGGAGCTGGTGTTCAACAATTTGCTGAGGTGCTTTAAATACTGTGCAATATGTAGTTTGGTTGTTGGGTGGAGCATGCTGTTCGGGTCTTTACATGAGTTGTGAACTAGACCAGCATAGTCCTGGTCTACAAGCTTGAGCATGTCCTTCTGGCCACGGTGTTTATTAAGCAGGTCGTCAATAGCCTTTTTCATAGGGGTTGGCCAGCGCTTGTGGTCCAACACAAACACCCTCCCACCTGTCTTCACAGGCCCAGTGCGAGCACCAGATGGTGAGGAAAGCAAGGGGAGAGACAGCGGACTTCTGGTTTCTATAACAACAAAAGACAGAGTACAATAAGTCATTCTGGCCCAAAAAAAGATAACAAAACCAAACCACAAAACAATTCATACACTTGGGTATGGGTGAAAACTCACTTTCCAATTGGTAAGTTTGTTTAGACAATGGCTGATGGATGATTATGTTTATGTAAAAGTCTATTCAATAAAGAAGCTCTCATATTGTTAACTCTAAGAAAAGAAAGAAGTAACTCATTTATAAAGGCTATTAATATGATTGAAACCTAGGCACTGCTACTGAAGTTTTGTCCACCGCTTTGTCTGTCAAATGTTTACCTGGCTCTGTCTGAGGCTCAGGAGTTTGTCTTGGAGTCACATCTGGTTTAACAGCAGGAGGGCATGCAGCAAACTGAAACAGCTTGGGTGATGAGCTGGAGGATGACTGAGGAAGCTCAGCCTGGGCAGTGGGTGGGCTGCTTTGAGGAGGGGGATTCTGGGCATGGGTTGAGTCTGTGTTGCTCCTGTGCTTATCCCAGTCTAGAGGAACTGGGCGGCAACCAGGCTCGACATATTCCAAGCCAAACTTCTCTCCAGTGTCTCTGCCAGTGAAATGAAAAGCTGCATACTTCACATGCCCCAGCACTCTTTCAGAGACTGCATTTAGTTCTGCCATTAAAGCTGGATCAAAGACAGCTGGGAGGTGAACATCTGGCTGTTTCAAGTCCACCAGGCGCTGGTAATTCCACCGTGCCACCCCTGTCATCCCCTGGGCTTGGAACAGCTCTGTGGAGACGCGTGTTCCAGTGACCCACTGGGCCTGATGGAAATGGTATCCCTCTTGCTGTGAAGTGCCTCTGATGGGGATCCACACAGGAACTTTAGCACCTTCCCCCTGCACGTGGTTAAGCTGCAGTGTTCCTCCGTGCCTGTACAAGATCCCACCTTCAACCTCAGGATCACTCAGGCACCCGCGCAAGATGTGTATGCGCTGAATGCGCCATGTCTTCAGCATAGAGGGCTTGAAGAGAGGAATGCCGTTTGGATCAGTTGTGAGGTGAAAGTGCTGGAAAACTCCCTCAACTCTCTTGACAAGCTCCTCGGGCTGTGGAATTCTGGTCCTGCAGTGCTCGCGAATGTGTGCCTTTGTTGGGTTGGCAGGCTGAATGCCACAGAAGGCGTATGCCTCTTTAAGCCTCTGCAGGTCTTCCTGATCCACCACTGAAAAGGCTGCCGACAGGAACTGAGCAAAGGAACTGTAAAGGGGATGATGCTCTGACACACACTCACGGAGGAACCGTCTCAAACAGTGAAACAAGTCCAGCTTGATAATGATGCTTTCATTGTAGTGGGATCTTGATGCACAGGTGTTCAGCAGGTCACCAGTAGTGGCATCAGCAACAATGCCATGAGTAGTTGTCCAAGCATCCCAGTTCATATGCTCTCCTGTGTAAGATTCTGCAACCTTAAATGCTGCGCAGCAATCCCTGAAAGAAGAAATAGAGACACAGTATAGCCATTAATGTTAAAGCAGTGATATCGATCCCTATTTACACTTCATGAAAATAAAATAAAATTCATGCAAAGTGAAATTATGAAAAATTAAAAGCAAAGTTAATTGTGATTATTAGCTGTTGATGTCACCAATGAAAGCAAAATATACTGTTTATATCTTACCTGTCTACCCACTGGTAGTGTGCCTTCTCTATGCCTGCAGTGCTGTAGCGGTGTGCTATACCTTCATACATGGGCTTCAGTGATTTTTCTGTCTCAGACTGCACCATCACCCATGAAAGGATCATCCAGTTCTCATTCATGACTGCATAAGATGACATGGTCCCAGATGAAAAGGTGACCTTCCTAGCAACTTTCCGTGTGTGGTCTGAGCGGAAAACCTGTCCAAAGGTGCCCTGAAGAAGCTTTTTGATAGCACCCTCCTGGTGTTGGTACTCATGCAGTAGGCAGTCAGTTAGGTAGTGTGCAGACACAGAGATCCCGTTCCAGCCATCTGAATCCCCATACTCTCCAAAGGGAGCTGGCTTGGTTTCCTGCCTTATGAACTGAGTGATGGTTCTTAGGTCATACTTTCCTGCCTCACCATCCATGATGTTCTGGCAGGTAAGGAGGAAGGCCAGGTGAGCACGTTCATATTTCAGGTGCATCATTTCCATGATCTGCTTTGCCATGTCGGTGGGTGAGTTACCTGTGCGCCTGAGCTCGTCCATTACGGATTTACAGATGGCCTTCTTGTAGGTCAGTATTGCCGGCAACAGGTTTGTGAACCTCTTTGGTAATTTTTCCAGCCACAGTGGGTTGTCAGCATACCACCTCTTCCGGCAAACTTTACAGCACAGCCTGGATGAAAAAAGGTAGTACTGTCCAGTGATGCCAACAATCACACGAGGTCTACCAACACCTGCAGAGGCAACTTGGGCCTGAGCGCAACCATCAATGCATGGCAGAGTGTCGTTGTTCCTCAGCCGCGCCATTAAGTCATTCTCTGGCTTCCATATAAAAAAGGGATGGAGCTGAAAGTACTTTGGGGATGGAAGATCAGAGATGCTGTCTATTAATTCTGGCTGGGGAGGGAAACGCCACAATGACACCATCTTCATGGGGTTGCGCACAGGAATGGAGCCCGGCCAGAGACCCATCGATTCCAGCTCTGTCTTCATCCAGATCCTTTGCTGGTGAGAACAGTTCCACTGACTGACATCATGGTCATAGCCAGGAAGCTGTGGAGGAGGAATGCTGGGGACCCTTGATGGCCTGGGTACTGGCTGACCTAGTAAGACAAGAATAATAACAAGGCAAATTATTAAGATTTTGTGTTTGACTTGATTCTATCTTTATGAAATGCACACAATTCAAATAAAAAACATTCAAAAACTTACTTTGAGCTCTCTGTGCAATTGGTGGCTGCAGCGCCGGTTGACTGGGCTCTGCAGACGGAGTAATCACAAGTGCCTCTGACACTGTATAGAATATTAAACATTTCATTATTATTTACAGGTAAGATAAAGTAAAAAAGTAATATGACACTACACTTTACATCTACATTTTATTCCCTGAAACTTAGCAGGCTGTACACTTAAATGCTGGCTTGTCTTAAAACTGGAACAGTATCTGATATACAACAATTAAACATATTTTAAAGGATTTACAACAGTTATGATGGACACAACATATGGATATTGTTTTAAAACGCAAATACAGTTAAAATAATACACACCTGGAACTGTTACAGTCGTCTCTGTTGGCAGAGGACCTGCTGTTTTTGGCATCAGAAACCTCAGCTCCTGAGGAAGGGGCACAGGTCTCCTTACAGTTGGCAGGGCTTGGGTTGCAAGGAGGGAAGGACAACAACAAAAATCAATTATTAGTTTATAACGGACAAAAGCATAGGGAATATGACAGAAAGTTTTAAATGGATGAAGCAAAATACAGTGCATTTACCATCTTCTTGTGAGCTCTTCTGTTTAGTTGTTCTAGACAGTGTAGCTGATGGTGCTACAACAGAAAAAGTCTTCTCAGTCATTTATATTTTTGGCAAAATACAAAACTTTGTTAGTAAGTTAAGGCATCCATCTTTTACTTCACCTGCTTATCTCAGTCTTATATAGTGAAACACTGTTTATTATAATAATATATAAAGTATATGTTCATTCATACACATGCAGTAATTTTTTTAAAGGATTAATATTTAGTAGTCACTCATTAGAATTTCACCTAAGCAGGGGAAGCTACATGGCACACATACTGTACATGCAAACACATGCACAGCAAACACATGCACAGCAATTTTACATGTATCATATATTTTCATCCACATAAGCAAAAGACTGATACTTACCCTCATCATGACTGGTTTCAATTCATAGTCACTAGGACAATAGGTAGAACACCAAAACACAAATATGACCAGAACATGGTCAACATGAGATGGAAAGCTTTAAGTCATGCTTCATATTGGGATAAGAATTCATGGTCCCAGAGTTGTCTGCTGATGCAGGACGTTTTGGTTAAGAACCTCTATCTGTTCCTGAAGCCTGTGGTGGTCTGGCAGTTGATGATGATGGTGCAGAAACAGCTGTAAAACAGAACAAAATGATATACAGTTTATAACATATACTATATAGAACACAGGATTAATATCAAACAGGCTGAACTTTAAATCATTAAGAATCTTCAGGCAGTAGAAACAAACAAATAAAAGACAATTCATGTTTACTCACAGCTTTGCTCATGTTGCTTGGTAGGAGAAATGCTCAGCATCACTCTCTCCAGCTCTTCATCTTCATCCATCACTGTGATGCAAACAGACAGACATTAGTATTGGCTACCATGACAGCATGTAGGCTACATCTTTTTGACAAAACAAAGGAAAAACAGGACCCACCCATGGCTTCAGCAGGAGCATTTGACGTATGTGTCATCAGAGAAGAGCCAGAGGGTGGTATGGGCAGCTTCTTCTGCAGGTATTGCTGTAGCTTGTGCATCCTTGTCCCTGAAGCACAGCCTTTTTTCAGTATAAAGGCTGCATAGCCATCATCCCTGCTGTCCCAAATCTCTCGCCAGGTGTTGTTGGCACGAGAGCCAAACCCAACCAGCTGGTCATCCTCTGATGCTGCTACTGCCACAACCTGTGACCTTGCCTCATAGTCAAGAAGAGACTGGATCTCTTGAAAGCTGAGGGCATAGTTCACAAATGACAGTAGGCTGTCCTTGCTGTGCCCCTCTGCTATAAACACTCCTGCAGCCTCCTCCTTCAGCTTGTTCCTGATTAGGTAGATGGTATACCCAATATCATTTTCAAGAAGCCAGCGGAAGGACTTCCCCTTGTATTTGCCAAACTGCAGGATGTATTCTCCAGCCACCTCAGATTTATCTGAGGCATCCCCTCCTCTCTGACGGACGACACAGAGTGCATTTTGCCTGACCAGCTCCTCCCTTACAGGTGCAGACTTGTCCTGGAGAGATGGGTTGTCTTTAATGAATTTTGCAGCATCTGTAGGATCCTGGCGAAGATACCCCAGAGGTCCCTTGCGAAATGTAACTGCAATTCTCCCGGGAAAAAAGACTTGTTTGCGCATTTTACCTGTCATGAATAAAAGTCACGTAATTAGTATATTATTACATCATAGACATTGATTGTTTTCATAACAAATGTTAATAGGTAGGGTCTCAATGAAGTGAAAAAATAGGTTTACATCTCAGCCTTTGCATATTCATACTGTATTTGTCTAGGGTTTGAAGATTTTAAAAAATACCAAATAGCTTTATTTCTTATTTTATATTTGATATTGTTGATGTTTTTGAACTTGATTAAGTGCCTGCCTTTCTGTATGTCTTGACAATGAGCTCTGTGTTTGTTAAGTGAGACTGTTAACCCTTCAAAGATAAACCCCCTGTGGGTGAAACCCTTTGATCCACCCCCAGGAAAGAACTTGAAGGTGAAGGGAGCTCAGCTTAGTGGGGAGTCACACCTTAACCTCCAGGAGAACTCAATTGTCGACTCAAGTAACATCAAAGTGTGAAGTCTTATAAAAAAAAAACAGGATTTGATATTGATATACTCAGCATTTGACAATCTCAGGCAAATGTGTAAATTAAAGAGGGTACATTATAGATAGAATAAAAATGTATATGATGTAGCCTATAAAAAAATAAAGCATACATAATATGTAGTATGTTGTTAAAAACATTACACATTACCATATTCTGGTGTTCTCTGATCTTGTACTTACTACAGTGTAGAAATACTTTGCTACAAGTAAAGGTTCTACATTAAAAATATACTAAAAGTACCAAAATTGAAAGTATTCATTATGCAGTATGGCTCATTTCAGAAATACATCTATATTACTAGATTGCAATTAGTGATGTAATAAATGCATATCACTGTAATGTTGCAGCTGGTAAAGTTGGAGCTGATTTTAACTACTGTATCTACAGTTGGGTAGTTTAATTTATAATAATACATCATAATGTATGTGTTGATTAATAATAACATGCAAAGTAACTTGTAACTAAAGCTGTAAAAAAAAAGTAGAGTAATTACAAAGTACATATCCCCTCTGAGATGTGACATTAGAATATGAGAAGCAGTAACGTTACATTACAGTAGCCTACTTAAGTAAATGTAGGCTAAAGTTGCTTAGTTATATTTCACCACTGGATCTAAACACTAAATGAAAAACTGCCAGAAAACCGAAGACATGTTCTAGCTGCAGAAATAGAACGGAGACTGATAGCAGTCAACGTAACGTCGCATTTACGTAACTCAAAGTAAGAATGTTCATTCATAGTTTGTCATTCTTGCAATGTGTGTATGTAGCTAACTACGTTAGCTAACGTAAGTAAGAAGAGTATATCAAATCTTAACCAGCTGGTAACGTTAAAGCTAAGCGGTAACGTTTACGTAGCGCTAAGTTTAAACTAAGTGATGATAATAACTTGAATGGGCATTAACGTTAACTCACACAATGATGCTTTCGACTTTAATATAACGCCAATTTCCGCTCACCACGAACACAAATGGACAATAAACTAACACATGAATCAAGCCACGGTTTAAGGTTAACGTTACATTAACGTTAGTTAACATGTAATCCATCCTAAAGTGACGTTGACATGAAGCCGTTCGACACAATAAACTTAGCAGAAGAGTGACTAACTTCATAGCATTCACGTTACGTTAAAATAGAAAACGCCAGACAGGGACAACATCAAATTCCATGACACGTTTGTTCATTTAACATTTTTTCATTCATCTAAATATAACTTACCGTTTGGCGTAACGTTCAGCGGAGCTCAATCGGTGTGTGATGTCAATCCACTGTCCAGACGAGCACTGAGGGGTCGGAAGCAATTGTCTTCACTCGCCGCTGAACTGCTCCAGGGCGCAAAACGACTCCAGTGCGAACACTAGCGGCCAAAGGTATATTACATCCGTACTGGTTTAGCAGTACCATAGGAAATGAATGGGAATCGGTTTAGGGCGTTTTAGCTAAAGAATTCCCGGCCAATGCAGCACGGCGGTACCGGCCGGCGAAATTACGAATCCCACTATGGCAACGCCAAGACCCGGCCGTCAATCACTACTATTGGCCAGGCGTCCAAGGTAACGTGACCCCATTTGTTCAGGTCCTATCCCCTGACCAATCCGCTATCCTAACCTTAACCACTCGAGGTGAAATGCCTAACCCCAACCAATCGAGCTGCTTCGGAGGGCGGGTCTTGGCGTTGCCATAGTGGGATTCGTAATTTTGCTACCGGCCGCCGACTGTGTTAAGTGAAACTTTTTGGCCAAGAAACAGGAGACGAGAGGCTTTGTCGCCAGACTCGTTGCTGCCTGCGTGTGTGTGTCCGCAGCGTTGGAGCCATAGACTGTATATTATTATATACTATTATATAATATTAACAGGAGCGTGAAAGTACCTGCGGAAGTAAGCAGCAGTGAACTGTCTTGCTCGTGTTCCTTGTTGTGCCGTCCTCTGTACGTGCGTCATGTCGTCATGCCCCCCCCCCCTCTCTCTCCGGAGCCCGGACAGACCTCAGACATGGCCCCGTGAATCAACACATGGCGGCTAGCAGCCATGAACCAAAAAGGGATCACCATCAAAAACTGACGATGATTTAAAATAGCAGCATTGTCTTCCTTTCTTTCGAAATTAATATTCCACCTCCTGCCATATTCAGAGCTCCCAGCCTGCTGTCGGTCCCTGTCAGGGGGAGAGGTGCACTGCAACCCACTTCTGTTTAATTTCGCTGTCAAGTGTCCGTCCTGCTCAACATGGGTGTTCTGGGTTTCCAAGAATACATCGAGAAGCACTGCCCCAGCGCGGTGGTGCCGGTGGAGCTCCAGAAGCTTGCCCGGGGAAGTATGGTTGGAGGTGGCCCGCAGAGATCACCTCAGAGTCCGCTGAGACTGCTGGTGGACGCCGAGAACTGCCTCCACCGGCTCTACGGAGGCTTCTACACCGACTGGGTCAGCGGGGGCCAGTGGAACCACATGCTGGGCTACCTGGCCGCCCTCTCCAAGGCCTGCTTCAACGGCAACATAAAGCTCACGGTGTGCTTCAATGGCGCCCTGGAGAAAGGCCGTCTTCACGAGTGGGTCAAGCGGCAGGTGAACGAGAGGCAGACCGCCCAGCAGATCGTCAGCCACGTCCAGAACAAGGGCACTCCACCGCCCAAAGTCTGGTTCCTTCCTCCCGTGTGCATGGCCCACTGCATCCGACTGGCGCTCCTCAGGTTCCGCGTCGGGGTGAGTGAAAACTCGGCCTGGCAATGCCTGTTGAGCTGAGCCCCTCTGGACCCGCACCGGCATAAGTTAGCAGGCTCTGTGGTTAGCCTGCTAGCTGCCCACCATGCCATCACTGGCAACTTCAGCCATGATACAAGCTGCCCCCCCCCTCGGTGCCTGTAGGAGTGGGAGCCTGCTTTAGTACCTAACTCGGTCTGATGGGTGACATTACCTCACACTGTGCTCTGATGGGTTGATCAGTAATCACAGTGACTCACTCAACTGCTCAGTACAAGTCCTTCTGGACCATGCAAACAATATTACTAATGCTGACAGCATATTGCTATTATTATTTATCATTTTAGTACTTTTCTTTTTTAAAACATAAAGCCCCAAGTTCACTGCTCCTAGTCTGTCAATTATAAAAAAATATATAATATGCTGGTTTTCTAAGCTAGTACATGGACTGTCTTTGGGCTGGTTAGACAAAACAAGACATTAGGAACCCCCCCCCCGCTTAGCTCTGATGAATTGTGACTGCCAACCTTCACTATTTACTGACATTTTATAGACCTTAATGATTTTTGCAGAATACAATCGGCAGATTAATTGATATTGCAAATAATTAGTTACAGTCCCTATGCAGGAACACTACAAAGTACAGATATTCATATAGTTATCTTCAGTTAAAAAAGCATGCTTCATATTCTGCATGCAGTGTGATTTGTTCACATCTTTGCACAAGTTTCATGGAAAATTCAGGGATGCTCCGTACGGCACAGATACTGACCTTATTAAGTAGACTGGATAATGGGCAGATGCCTAATCCACAAACAGGTGTCCATCCTCAGTAAATACAGAAGTATTTTATCAATACCATTTAAATGTTGTGTTTCTGCAGTCAGTGACATTCATTGTGTCAGGGCATAACATCAAAATGCCATGCAGTGTGCTATACACATGTATCTGATGTTGTGGTGTCAGGATTTAACCCAACGTTTACAAAATATTATTGTGATGATGCAATGACATGTTATGTGGTAAATCCTAAATGTGGTGTTAGTATTCATATAATGCTGTTTTCAGATTCCTTGGTCACATACTGTGGATAACATTTTACATGTATAGCCTATCATTAAAGCCTACTATTTGTCTGGAGTATCAGCTGTGTCAGGCTTATTCACTAAGAGCAGCTAAAACACCTGCAGCTGGTTTGTCATCCAGTTTCTGTCTTGAACACCACGTCTATGTATGTAGAGGTTTATTTGGAGCCTTAACCGTTTCAAGCCTAACTGTGCTGGCTCCTCCTAAGGTTGTCCAGAGCATCGAGGACCACCACCTGGAAGTGATAGCCTTATGCAGGGAGAACGGCTTCCACGGCCTGGTGGCCTATGACTCTGACTACGCTCTGAGCAACATCCCATGCTACTTCAGCGCCCACGCCCTCAAACTGAGCCGCAACGGTAAAAGCCTCACCACCAGCCAGTACCTGATGCACGAAGTGGCTCAGCAGCTCCATCTCAATCCAAATCGTTTTGTCATTTTTGCGTCACTTTTAGGTAAGTGTGACACTTGTGTGCAGAATCTAAATGGAGGGGATAGTTTAAATGAGGCTGATGTGCAGGTGTGTGTTTTTATAGGAAATCACATACTGCCTGATGAAGACTTGGCTGCCTTTCACTGGAGCTTACTTGGTCCAGAGCACCCATTAGCATCTTTAAAGGTAAAGATTGAAATGATGTTTATGTCTTTGTAATCCAGTCGTTTTGTGTGTGAGTGACAGTCACAGTGGGACAGTGGTTCCACATACAGTGTGCCTCTCAGAAAAGCACCATTGTTATTCACTTTGTCAAACGAAAAGAGTTTAACCTAACCCTTTAACCAGTCGCTAACCCAAGGAAGTGCAGTATGGAGTGTGAGCTCTTGGGATCTACAGCAGAGATTTCAACAGGGGGCCCGGGACCCCTAGGGGGTCCTCAGAGGTACTGCAGGGGGCCATCAAATTATTGTTGGTTATTTGAAAGTTTAAACATGAATGTCTTGAATGCCATATTATTAGCACATATACAGTACATTTGTGGGAAAAAAACCCAAATGATAGCTTACTGGCCTATAGGTAAGTTAGCCATCCACAGATCCAGTTCATCCTAAAGATTTACTGTGCCACGTTTAACATTAAAACATGATTCATAAAATCATGGCAACAATTATTTTAATAGCTTAGTAATCAGTGCATTAAAGGTATGTGTATAGGCTTTAGGCCTACCTACATGTTATTGTAGGCCAAGTTTAATATGCAACTACATTTTATACAATATATGTAGTGTAGGGGGGGTCCCTGCTCCGTCTCTCCTTCAGTTAAGGGGTCCTTGGCTTAAATAATGTTGAATCTGTGATCTAAGTGTATAAGTATTGTGTTCTGTACACACTGTGGTGAATTGAGAGGAGACGCCTACTAACTGTTACACCGCAGAACAGCATGCTGGGTACAGCTCTCTCTCCGTCGCTCGCTACAGTACATCAAGAAGAGATGAAGACCGGAGATGTTACATTGTAGCACGCTGAAACATTGCGACAAGCAGCTGTGCCCGTTGTACTGCTCAGGACCCTAGGAAGTGTCAAGTTGATTCAAACAGACCTGTTTTCAGTGGCCACTGCTCTAGTGCAGTTTAAAGCAGCGCTGTGAACATCGACTGCTTTTTTTGGTGATAATTGCTGGCTGAGAATTCTCTGACAAAACTACTAGATGGACAACAAATCGATCTGAAACTGTTAAGGGAAGATGTGCCACCTTTTATGTGGATGTCCGATCACTTTTGATGATAAATGTAGTCGTTTGAAGCAATTACTTCCTCAGTGCGTGCTGTATTGACTGAGAAAACAGAGTTCCCTTGCTTGTGGAGCCTGGCCTTCATGAAGTGAGTGAGTGAGTGAGTCTTTTAAATGTGATCCATGATTTGTGTTATATATTTTTAGTTTGTTGTTTTCTTTGATTTAAGTGTCTGAGTACCTTGAAAAGCGCTCTGTCAATTTAATTTATTATTATTAGCATGTGCCAAACTCCAGGCAAATTGCAGCATTTGGTAAAGGATGTTGCTGGACACAGTGACATGAAGAGGTGTATTGTGTGTTGTCAGGTGCGTGCCCACCAGCTTGTGCTCCCACCCTGTGATGTTGTAATCAAGGCTGTGGCCAACTACGTCTGCAACATCCCAGACATCAGCGACCTGGAGGCTGTTGCTAAGGACATCTTCAAGCACTCACAGGTATGAAAAGTCGAGCAGTGCTAGTGCTGACCCATAAATCGTTTCAGTTGTTCAGTGATGGCTCTAGTGTAAAAGCTGTTTTTATGTTATATATAAAGGTCAGTAAATATTTGTCACATTCACAGTTTGTACACACATAGAAGGAAGGCTTAGTAGAAAGCCCGTGTCACTCGCTGCCAGCTGTCTGCTCCACTGAAGAAGACATGATGATGTCAGCGTTTGTCCTGCATAGGAGTTTTTGGCGCATTAATCTAAAACTCTTTTCCCTTTTATTCTCTTTCTCTGTCTTATTCTTCTGTTATATTTTTGGTACGGTGGAAAAATATTCTCTGTTGTAGGGATGTAACGGTATAAAAATGTAACCTCACGGTTATAGTGACCAAAATTATCTCAGTTTTTGGTATTATCGCGGTATTTTTAAAAGTGTGTTCAATATGTTCAGAAAGCACTGATAGGCCCACACAGGCTGAAATAGTTTAATATAAAATAGTCAGGAGATTTGACGTATTGCTGCCCGTTCTGCAGACAGGATAACTATCTTCAATCAACTGTCCTTCGGCATTCTTATAATAACCAAAATGTGCCCACGCTTCAGACTTAGTCCTCTTACCCTGGATTTCCACAGGCTGCGTAACTGCTGCGGAACGTCTCCGCTGCGGAACGTCTCCGTGCTCCGCCGTCCGTCAATACCAACCGGATCCGGAGTTGTTGCGGCACGGCTGCGGCCTAGACTGACAGCTGTAGTCACGGACCCACTAGATCTCGCGAATTCACGCAGAATAGAACCACAAAACCACCAACAGTTTGTTTCTATTCCGAGGAATAGAGAGGAAACAACTCCGTCCTGTGTTTTCAAAGTGTAGTGAAGGGAAATATGATCCGCCGTGAGCACGGTGTATTTTATTTTGAAAATTAACCGGATGTTTTATTTTGTTTCTGTGCTCGCCTTCCTGTCCCCCACTATCTGCCGTGTGCTGAATTGCTGCGGACCTCTCCGGCGTCCGGCAAAAATAGAAGCTCTGCGTATCTGATCCCGAGGGCTGCGGACCACCGGAGTCGGGACGCAGACGTTATGCAGCTGGTGGAAATACACACATTGACTAGAATGGAAACCGATTGACTCCGCCGACGTTCCGGAGCCGTTCCGCAGCAGTTACGCATCCTGTGGAAATCCAGGGTTAGAGGGCTGATAAATGTCCTGAGCGCTGTCATCTCCTCCTTCCGCCATTATTACCAACTTCAAGAAACGCACGTTGTCGGCTACGTTAGTATTTCTTTTATTTGATCGGGGACAGTGCACAAAAAACATTAGTCTATAAAAGAAGAGATGTCATGTGCCAGGTTATAGCAGAAAATGCTAATTTCCACCCGCAGTCCCTGGACAGGTTGATGTTATACTTACAAAAAATCATAAAATATATACACAAAATACATGAAAGCAGTACTTCACTCATATCATAAAAACACTCTCCACTTCAGGAGTCTATCATTCACTCACAGTTTACATCATTCATATCACAGTCATTCAGTGCGTACAAATTTGCTTTGATAATAACCACTGTTTGGTCAGGCGTGTAAAAGTACTATAATATGTGCATGAAATAATTTCGTTTGGAAGAGTGTTCCAAAGGCTCGCTGCTTTATAAGAAAATGATTGTTGACCATATGTGGTTCTACGTCTTGGAACGCTGCACTCTCCTCTGACTGTCGACCGTGTGGCTCTAGAAATTCTCTCCGAATTCAATGTAACAAATTTTCTCAAAGGGGGAGCAGCGATATTATGAATAATTTTAAATAGAGCAGAAATGTGATTATATTTAACAAGGTTTTCAAAACTCAAAATGTTATATTTATTTAGAACTTTACAGTGATGATACTGACGAGACTTTTTATCATGAATTTTTATGGCTCTTTTATATAATGATTCAAGTAATTTTAACGATGTTTTACGCGCCTGAGACCAACTAGACATGCAATACAGAAGATGTGGAACAATGACTAAGAAACGCACTAATGACGCACAATGACTAAGAAACGCACGTTGTCGGCTACGTAGTGCGCCCACGCAGCAACTTGAGGAGACTCAGATAAAGCAGGGAAGGATTAAACACACGGTTTCCACACTGCAGTTTGATAATTGTGGTGTTGATTTAAATGCCAGAGTCCACCTTTCATTAAGACTGAGATGTCTTCTTCCTCTGTGGTATGTTTTGACTGCTCTGTGTGTATTCATCCTATTTGATGTTTTTCTTTTAGACGTGCACTGATGACAAAGTCCTCCGCTTCAAGAAGGCCGTGGAGTACTACTCAGTGGCCAGCCAGCCCTATCACTTCCCTCCACAGTCAGGTGGGTCTGTTGCTTTGGTCTTCATTGACCTGGCTAGATTCTTTTCTTCAGAAAGTGTGCGTTGAGACTGCTGGTCACGTCCATACAAAAAGGCTTTTTTAAGCCCTATTCACACCGTAGTATAACCTGGGGACCTGTAGTAATTTGTATAACATTTGTAATCTTCTGCATGTGTGTGTGCTGCTGTGCGTGTAACAAGCATAGTGTGCGCGTTCTGTGCACGAGCCTCGGAGCATTTTACTAACGAGCTGTTAAAATAACAATGAAATGCTGCGTTACTGACTTTAGACCAGGTTTTTGTTGGTCAATGGTGCCATCACTTCCCACTGCCTCAAGATAGCAATACGCCCAGAATGCACCTGAACACACCTCCCTGTAAGACCAGCACGCCCAGAATGCACCTGAACACACCTCCCTGTAAGACCAGCACGCCCAGAATGCACCTGAACACACCTCCCTGTAAGACCAGCACGCCCAGAATGCACCTGAACACACCTCCCTGTACGACCAGCACGCCCAGAATGCACCTGAACACACCTCCCTGTAAGACCAGCACGCCCAGAATGCACCTGAACACACCTCCCTGTAAGACCAGCACGCCCAGAATGCACCTGAACACACCTCCCTGTACGACCAGCACGCCCAGAATGCACCTGAACACACCTCCCTGTAAGACCAGCACGCCCAGAATGCACCTGAACACACCTCCCTGTACGACCAGCACGCCCAGAATGCACCTGAACACACCTCCCTGTAAGACCAGCACGCCCAGAATGCACCTGAACACACCTCCCTGTAAGACCAGCACGCCCAGAATGCACCTGAACACACCTCCCTGTACGACCAGCACGCCCAGAATGCACCTGAACACACCTCCCTGTAAGACCAGCACGCCCAGAATGCACCTGAACACACCTCCCTGTAAGACCAGCAAAGCCTTGAATGCAAAATTGACAACTGCGTCGGTCTTGTTTTTTTTTTTTTAAGATTATGTTTTGGGGCAATTTAGGCCTTTATTTCCATAGGACAGATGAAGACATGAAAGGGGAGAGAGGGGGGGAATGACATGCAGCAAAGGACCGCAGGGCGGAGTCAAACCCACGGCTGCTCCGTCGATGAGTAAACCTCTATATATGGGCTCCCGCTCTACCAGGTGAGCTATCCAGGCGCCTAGGGGGGGTAATTTCTAAATCACATGTCCCCAGGTAATAGTCCCGTGCGAATAGGGCTTTACATGTCAAACACCGGTGTGAATTAATTTAATTGTGTCGGTGCCGGAGGCCTGGTTAACCCTCTGAGCAACACCTGTGGAAATGTGTGATGGGACAGAAGTGTGTGTACTCTCCTATATATCACACACACACTGATGATGACCAGAATGTTCTGTTGAAGTGCTTTAAAAGCTCACTAACAGTCAACACTGTCATGTTCCTCTGAAGGTCTTAATGGATGACTGGTCTGCACAGTAGGCTGTCCAACTCTACGTTCACACTGCACGCTTTAGTGCTCAATTCAGATGTATTGCTCAGATCTGATTTAAAAAAAGATTCAAAATCAATTCATAGAATTCCAAAAATCGATTCATGTTTAAAATCTTTTTTTAAATTGTATGTCTACTGCAATCACATGATAGATACATTATTGATCCCCAAGAGGAAATTCAAGGTCCCAGTAGCTTACAGACATCACACATACCATACACATACATCATAAACAGGATCATAACATAACAAATAACAAACAAATCCACATGAATGATATGGACAATAAAAGATACTAAATAAACTAAATCTTTTCAAATAAGCAGCACTTTCGCCGCATAAATTGCCGATTTCCACGCGAAATATGCAGGGCTTGCAGGATTTCATAATCCCCGCATTGTCGTTGCAAAAAAGTCACATATATCTCAGCAGAAAGTTGAAAAAGGTTGCCTTTACTTCACACGAGAGCAGCCATTTTCCCCTGTTGCCATGGGAACATTATGAAGTGACGTCATTTCTCCTATTGAGAACACGATGTTGGGGGAATCACTTTGTTTTCTCTTTTTCATCAAACTGCAGTTTATGCAAGTTCCCGCAATTTCATCGCATAAAATTGCGTGCCGCATAATCAAGGATTTTTGCCCTCAACAATCACAAAAAAACTCTGCATTTTTCTGGAGGGACTGTAATAATAAATAAATAAATAAATAAATTCAAAAGGGTATTTTACAATAACTACGAATGCACCGCGAGGCTGTAGGTTACCAGTTTCATTGACCGTTTAGCGTTAGCTGTCAGCATTTTAACCGTGTTTAATCCAGCTACTAAGGCTAACGTTACCTGCTGCTGAGTGTAGTGTTAACCAGAGACCGTTAAAGAAACTAGCGTCACGTGCAGCCATGTTTCTGTTGTTCATTCTCTCGTCTCCCTCCTTCATTTTACAGTTGAATGGTGGCTAGAACGGCTCCGGGTGAAAGGTCAATATGGAATGGATTAAAAAAATGGATTTAAAAAAAACAAAAAAATTATATATATATATATATATATATATATATATATATATATATATATATATATATATATATATATATATATATATATATATATGCACACACGCACGCACACACGGGAAAAGTAACTACATTTACATACTGTGAATCGTGAGCCTAAAAATCGGAACTGAATCGTGACATTTTCTGAATCATACACCCCTAATGTATATATGTATGTACAGTATCTCACAAAAGTGAGTACACCCCTCACATTTTAGTAAATATTTCATTATATCTTTTAATGGGACAACACTGAAGAAATTACACTTTGCTACAATGTAAAGTATTAAGTGTACAGCTTGTATAACAGTGTAAAGTATTAAGTGTACAGCTTGTATAACAGTGTAAAGTATTAAGTGTACAGCTTGTATAACAGTGTAAAGTATTAAGTGTACAGCTTGTATAACAGTGTAAAGTATTAAGTGTACAGCTTGTATAACAGTGTAAAGTATTAAGTGTACAGCTTGTATAACAGTGTAAAGTATTAAGTGTACAGCTTGTATAACAGTGTAAAGTATTAAGTGTACAGCTTGTATAACAGTGTAAATGTGCTGTCCCCTCAAAATAACTCAACACACAGCCATTAATGTCTAAACCGCTGGCAACTAAAGTGAGTACACCCCTAAGTTAAATTCCCATAGAGGCAGCAGGCAGATTTTTATTTTTAAAGGCCAGTTAAAAATCCAGGATACTACCTTTTGGAATTAAAATAGCCCCACATCATCACATACCCTTCACCATACCTAGAGATTGGCATGGGGTACTTTGCATAAGATCATCTCTCAATGCAAATCAAACCAGCTATTAGGCTAACTGACATAAAACCAGGGGGGGAGGGGGGGCATTTCGAGCATTCAGAGCAGGTAACAAGGGAGAGCGTAGGCTATTGCGGATCTAACGTTAAGTCACACTTACCTGGACAACACCCAGGTAATCCAGCAAAATGCCATGCAGCTTTAAACACAATTCATTTGGATACAAGCATTGCATTTTGGAAGATAGACGGGATTCTGAACAGCGATGCACACACTCACACACACTCACTCACTCACTCACTCACTCACACTCACAGACACAGCAGAGCCGAGGTATGTGCGTTACTTCACGCAGCACATGTAACTGACTGGAAATGATACCAAGGATTATTTAGCCTACTGCCACTGGCGCAGATGAACTAACGCTACAGTCGTTACTGTAATAAAACCTCCATGATTAAAAAGTCAATACATATCAATACCAACCTACCTGTTCTACAGGCATCAACATGTAGATATTTCAGTCTGCGCTGTCCACTCTTATCCACCGCACTGTGCAAACACAACTCTACTCTGCAAATAGCGACTTTTTACTAACAAGCTAAAATGAAAGATGTCAGTTTGTAGTCTAACTGTTTATCTTGAACTTTGGACAAACTCTTGTAAACTTAGCTGCTGTCTTAACGAACCGTCCTCTCCGCTGGAGCAGTAACCTGTGGATGTATTATAAGACCAAAACATATACATGTGGCTACTTAATATGCACGTGAATGACGCAATCATCATGTCTGCGTTGTTCATTCTTGATGATGATGCCGGTTGTATTATTTTGCAACAGCATTGTCTTATTTCAAATAAGGCATACATGATGAATGGTAGCCTGCTTATCAGTCCATTCATCATTAAAGCTGCTGTTTTCACTTCAGCCTCTTTGACTGTGACGTTTTTACCTGACAACAGCCTTTCTTTCAGCAAGCATTTTCCACCAATCAGGACACTGCATACTACAACGTTTCAGTAATCACAGACTTTAACCATCACTCCTCAGTGAACGGCCTAAGTAGCCTATCTAGTTATCATTATGGAGTTTCCATGGTTCTTTGTAGGAGTTTGCTTACACTTATGTATGTAAAAAATATAGCATTAATTTAGTAAGAAAGTGAAAATATCAAACAAGAATATGCGTATTAGGTATAAATACATTTTATTTTCTTTATTTGAAAGTCCGGTCCCCGGAGTGTCTGCTTCAAAATTCTGGCCCTTGGAAAAATGTAGTTGATGACCCCTGGTCTAGCGCAGCCGTCCATTAATACCCAACAATGGACACCAACGAAGGGCATTAACCCGCTTATACCATGGTCACTTGCCAAATAACATCTTTTTAAAACTTTATTTCACATTTAATTAGTTTTAGAATCGAAATCTAAAGTTTTTACAAACAATAACTCTGTTTCCCTGGTTACGCCTGACGGTTTGACTAATACCTGGAACAATCATTCCCATCCATCAGGTTCTTATGCAATGCAAACGTTCACTCCTCCAGGAAATAGGAAGGACCTTAGATACGACTTGCCACCCTTAGCAACCAGAGATATTTATAGTCCGCTCAGCATTAGAAAGCTAACGCTACGCTAGCTAACGCTATGCTAGCAATATCCAAAGTCAATAACATTGTGTACAGTTGGCAATCAGTAAAAATAATTTGACAGTATGTTAAACAACAAGACAAGCTAGCTGTCATGTCTCTGTCCCCAAAACAATATAACAACTTTTACAAACAATTTGATCCGCGATGTGTAACGTTATTGTCGGCCGCAGCGGCGCCGCCTGGAGTAGCGACCTGAACAGTGAACGGGATGTGAGTTGACGTTATTTTCTGTGAAACAAAGTCAGTCCAGAGGGGAAATGTAACTTACTTCCTGCAGCGTGTGTGTTAGCACCATTCTGTGGTGATCAGAGTATAACTCACTTCCTGCAGCGTGTGTTGGCGCCATCCTGTGGTGATTAGAGTATAACTTACAACCCCAAATCAGAAAAAGTTGGGACAGTATGGAAAACACAAATAAAAAAAGAAAGTAGTGATTTCTAAATGTACTTTGACTTGTATTCCATTGCAGACAATACAACAGCACATCATTTAATGTGTTCCTCATGATTTTTATTGTTTTTGTTTTAAAAAAACTAAATTCCTATTTTGGTTCTTGCAACACATTTCAAAAAAAGTTGGAACAGTAAAGCATTTACCACTTTGTAATGTTGCCATTCCTTTTCACAACACTTAAAAGACGTTTAGGGACTGAAGACACCAAGTGATGAAGTGTTTCAGGTGTAATTTTGTCCCATTCTTGCTGCAAACAAGTCTTAAGGTGGGCAACAGTACGGGGTCTTCGTTGTCGCATTTTGCGCTTCAAAATGCGCCACATTCTCTATTGGAGACAGGTCGGGACTGGCCTGCCTGCAGTCCCGACCAAGTACCCGTATCCTCTTCCTCCTCAGCCAGGACTTTGTAATGTGTGCAGAATGTGTTTTTGCATTATCTTGTTGAAATATGCATGGACGTCCCTGGAAAAGATGTCTTCTTGAAGGCAGCATATTGTGCTCCAAAATCTCTATGTACTTTCCAGCATTAATGGTGCCATCACAGAAGTGCAAGTTACCTTTGCCAAGGGCACTGACACAACCCCATACCATGACAGACCCTGGCTTTTGGACTTGTTGCTGGTAACGGTCTGGATGATCCTTTTCTTCTTTAGTCCGGAGCACACGGCGTCCATTTCTCCCAAAAAATACTTGAAATACTGATTCATCTGACCACAGTACATGTTTCCACTGTGTGATGGTCCATCCCAGATGCTTCTGAGCCCAGAGAAGTCGACGGCGCTTCGGGACACTGTTAACATAGGGCTTCCTTTTGGCACAGTACAGTTTTAACTGGCATTTGTGGATGTAACTACATATTGTGGTACTAGACAAAGGTTTGCCAAAGTAGTCCTGAGCCCATGTGGTGATATCGCTTATAGATGAATGACGACTCTTGATGCAGTGCCGCCTGAGGGATCGGAGATCACGGTTGTTCAGCTTAGGCTTGTGCCCTTGTCCTTTATGCACTGAAATTCCTCCTCATTCCTTGAATCTTTTAATTATGTTATGCACTGTTGAAGGTGAAATACGCAAATGTCTTCCTATCTTTCTTTGAGGAACATTGTTTTTAAACATCTCAATAATTTTCTCAGGTATTTGTTGGCAAACTGGCGATCCTCGGCCCATCTTTGCTCCTAAAGGACTAGACCTTTCTTGGATGCTGCTTTTGTACCAAATCATAATTACAATCACCTGTTGACATCACCTGTTTCAAATCACATCATTATTTAACCAATTTACCTGATTACTGGCCCTAAATTGCTCCTGTCCCAACCTTTTTTGGAATGTGTTGCAGGTCTGAATGACAGGAAAGGATGTATATTTACAAATGAAATTAAGTTGACCAGACAAAACATGAAATATTTTGTGTTCACATTGTCTGCAATGAAATACAAGTCAAAGTACATTTAGAAATCACTACTTTCTTTTTTTATTTGTGTTTTTCATACTGTCCCAACTTTTTCTGATTTGGGGTTGTACTTCCTGCAGCGTGTGTGTTAGCGCCATCCTGTGGTGTTCAGAGTGTAACTCACTTCCTGCAGCATGTGTGTTGGCACTGTCAGTACCCGATCCGTTCTGCCTGCCCGATCCGTTCTGCACATGTGCATAAGTCTGCGCATGCGCAGAAGCTCATGCTTTTACGACCCTACCTGATCGGTTCTACGCTTGCGCGATTGCCGGTAGTTAGCTATGTTTTGGACATTCCGCCGGTTGCTGGAAGAAAACATTAGACATTGACAGTACAAGTTGTTTGCTGGAGTTGCCTAAAGTATCTGTTAATGATATACGGAGGGTTGTCTGGGCAGTCTGATTGCGCGGCAATCAGACGTTGAAAATCGTCTCCAATGAAAAGGGAACTCCCTGACGAGTTCAACGATACCTCACACAAGACTCAATGTCGTACAGTTCATTATTTGTGAAAGGGGGCGTGGCCAAAGCATAGGGGGCGGGTCAAACCATCACCAATGAAGAAGGAACTCTCTGCTGAGTTCAATGATACCTCACTCAAGGGTGTACCTTAAACACTTCAAATGTTATGAAAGGGGGCGTGGCCTGAGTAAGTGGGCGTGGTTAACGTATATGGGGCGGCTCAGTATCACATATAGACCACACATTATAAGTTTCATGTAAATCGGATGATGTTTGTCATATAAGGCAGATTTCGTGTTGCCAGCGGGGGGCGCTATGACGAAATGTCAATTTTGGCCTGTAGGTGTCCTCAAGTCTGGACCCTTGTTAAACGTGAGAAGTTTCGGACAAATACGACAACGTACACTAAAGTTACAACAACTTCTTCGTTCATCAAAAAAAGGTGAAAATGGCCGCCACGTCACGCCCACGCCGTCTGACGAAAAGTTTTTCTTTTAACAACTTTTCATCGGTAAGGTGTTGTGATGGTACAGACCAAATTTGAAATCCATCGGATGAAATCTCTAGGAGTAGTTCGTTAAAGTATAGCACCTTGACTTTTAGGCCTACTTCCTGCTGCCACTAGGGGGCGCTATGACTTTGAGTAAATGTCGGACCTTATATGTCCTCAGGGTTGGACTCTTATGAATCGTGAAAAGTTTCGAGCCAATTGGACAATGGACACTTGAGTTACACCAACTTCCTGTTTCGATGGCGAAACGCACAAAATGGCCGCCCCGCCACGGCCATGCCCTATGATCAAAAGTTTTTCTTTTTACAACTTTTCATCTATCATATCTTAAGATGCCACAGACCAAATTTGAAGTTGATCGGATGAAATCTCTAGGAGGAGTTCGTTAAAGTACGACATGTGACATTCTCGTTTGGCTCTCAACGAAGGCGGTCGCATTTTCTCTCCCTCTCCTCTCCCACACCTCCCCTGCTTTGCTCCTCTTGTCTCGTCTAACTCTTTGAGAGACTCTCTCAGCACTGCTCTCCAAACCCTAAAACCATGGATTTGATCAACTGGTCTCTCAACGCAATTGACACCATCTTCTCGACGAGAAGCTTGGGTTCGGGGGAACCTGCTCGCCCTGCCGGAACGTTTGCTGCTGGCTACACGATGGACGCGTGGGAGAAGTGACGGGTCGTGTGTCTGGCGGCTCATTCCAGGGAGGACGTTGAGGATATCTACCTATTCGGAACCATGATAACAGGCCCTTGCTGACTGGATTAGGCATTGGCCTGGTTTATCGACAAATTTGACAAGACTATGACAGCTGTTCAAAGCCCCAAAACGCTGCCTGGAATGATTGAAGCGGTGGGCAGAGCGGTCAGTGTTTGAAGCTGGGACTATTAACCGCACTATGGATAACAACATGGAGATGAACTGCAATTTGGATATCATCTTGGATAGATCACCGCTTTTACAAAGACAGATTGACCAGAAATTGACTAACAGAGTGGCTGTGTAAAGGAATGCAGCTACTCACGCCGAGACAAAATAACTCCAATCTTATCAACTTTCGGCCCCCTTATCCAGCACTGGCCTCGGCCAAGGCCGCTGCTGGAACAAAAACATCCCCCTCGAAGAGCATTGCAGAGAGACACTCTTGCGTCCCTCCCCAACTTCCCTCAGACACCTGCTGATTGTTGACTCTGCTTGGGACCTATTCAAGGTTGTCTCCATGGCAACTTGCTGTGTTAACGCTATGACATCCTGCGGACTGAGGCCCCAATGGGTGCCAGGCTAAGCGACTCTCACCAGGCCCCCCTCCCCCCTAATACCCCCGTCCCACGCCTTCCCCGCTTTTTTACCCCCCAGTCTGACAAGCTGGTCTGTGACCAGCGCCATTCGGTCGGACGGAGAGGACGCTGGCGCTGTTTATTCGCCGCTTCTCTGCCTGCTCTGATGGCTGCTTGCCCAGAGTGATAGAGAAAGACACTATCTCTATGGCTCTGTGCTTGCCGATGTCTGGGTTACCTCCACCCCCCATTCCCCCCCCCATTTCCCCCCATTTCCCTCCCCTGTTGCAAGTCATGTGTTGAATCGTGTTGTATGTGCTTACTGCCGAGGTGTTCCTCCCCTTTCCTCATGTTATGCTGTATTTTCCTTACTTGTAATTCTTCCCTGTAAAGCGACTTTGAGTCTATGAAAAGCGCTATATAAATTCAATTTATTAGGGGTCCAAGCCCGAGGTTGCGAGAATCGGCGGTAGCGAAGCTACGCCGTTCGCACAGCAGGGCTGTGGAACCCTATTGGAATTGTAAGGTTTCTTATTATTAGGGGTCCAAGCCCGAGGTTGCGAGAACCGGCGGTAGCGAAGCTACGCCGTTCGCACAGCAGGGCTGTGGAACCCTATTGGAATTGTAAGGTTTCTTATTATTCTTCCGCGGCTTTTTCTTCCGCCTCTAAAACTGATACTGCAGCCTAAACCGTAAATGGTGGGAGGTTGCCGTTTTCAGGTCTGGTCCAAAACCCTGCAGGGACCTCGGACGAAAAAATTCAGCCACTTTCACCACTAGGTGGCGCTATAGCAGAAAAAAACGCGTTTGGCCTTATAACTCCCAAACCGTACATCGCACATTAAAAATACACATATCCACGCGTTCCTTGGATCCAGCTGAATCTCGTGGTATAGGCCACGCCCATTTCCGCCACGACTTTTATGCGTGAAAAATCGCGATTTATCGTAAACCTGCTTTTTCGTACTCCTCCTAGACCGTGCAACGGATCTGCATGAAACTTGGTCTGTAGCATCAATAGACCGACCTGACAAAAAGTTATCAAAAGATTTTTTTTTGGATGAAAATTGCGTAAACTACGCACAAAAAAATTTGTATAGCTAGCTACGAAGACATAAACGTTGCCATATCTCGGCCAAAATAAATGATATCATCACAAATCTTTATATTCTTGTTTCACATGAGCCTCTTAGTGTAGGCAACTAATTTTACAAAATTTGGTCAATAGGGGGCGCCAAAAGTACCAAAAGTTAATATCTCATGAACAGCTCATCCGATTTTCACGAAATTTGGTGCGTACCATCTAGGCACACTCCTGAGGCCAGGCCTACAGTGGCGTACTGATTCGTCAAAGTGGGCGTGGCCTAAGGGACCCATGTTTGGATCTACCACTTACACTAAAGTGAGCAAATTAAAATTTACAGTGTCGATATGCAATGGATCATGGACCTGAACTACCAAATATTACATAAGTGGACCACTAGGTGGCGCTACAATGACGTAAAACGTGTTTTTGCATATAACTCCGAAAGGCTACATCGCAGACCGAATATTTATAGATGCACTTGTTCCTTGTATCGACCTGAATCTGACGTTATAGGACAGGTCCATTTATACTAAAAAGTTTTTTCGCAAAATCGTGTAGTGCGAAAAAAAATGTTTTCGTACTCGTCCTAGGCCATACAACCAATGTGCACGAAACTTGGTAGATACCATCTGTGTATGGAGCTGACCAAAAGTTATCAAAGGAATTTCGCTACATTACACCGTTCGCACTTTACAACCAAACTAATTCGTTGTAGCTAGCCACAAAACACGAACTTTGGCATATCTCGGCCACATTAATAGTTATCAGATTCAAACCTGGTGGGCTTCTTCAACATCCCATTTCTAGTCTCCATACAAAATTTGGTGAAGATAGGCCGTCGGGGGGCGCTATAATTGACGTAGAGGCTTTTCGGCAAATAAGTCAATGCATTTGAATGGGAATAATTTGCAATGTAAATATCTCTGCAGCATTAAATGCTATCATCACAAACCCTGGGAGTATTTTGTTCGGCATACAACTCTGTGGCTTCCCACCAAATTTGGTGAAAATCGGCCGTTAGGGGGCGCTGTAATTAACGTAGAGACCTTCTGGCAAATAAGTCAATGCATTTAAACGTGTTTTTGCCTATAACTCCGAAAGGCTACATCGAAGACCGAATATTTATAGATCCACTTGTTCCTTGTATGGACTTGAATCTGAAGATATAGGACAGGTTCATATATACTAAAAGGTTTTTTCGCAAAATCGCGTAATGCAAAAACAAATGTTATCGTACTCGTCCTAGGCCGTGTGATTGATGTGCACGAAACTTGGTAGATTTCTTCTCTATATAGAGTTGACCAAAAGTTATCAAAAGAATTTTGCTACGTTACACCGTTCACACTTTACAAGCAAACAAATTTGTCGTAGCTAGCCACAAAACACGAATGTTGGCCTATCTTGGCCAAAATAGTAGATATCAGAGCAAATCTTGGTAGAGATCTTTGACATGCCATTCCTAGCCTAGATACCAAATTTGGTCGAAATCGGCCGTTAGGGGGCGCTATAATTAACGTAGAGGCCTTTCAGTAAATAAGTCAATGCATTTAAATGGGAATAATTTGCAATGTAAATATCTCTGCAGCATTAAATGCTATCATCACAAACACTGGGAGTATTTTGTTCAGCATGCCACTCTGCGGCTTCCCACAAAATTTGGTGAAAATCTGCCCTTAGGGGGCGCTACAATTAACGTAGATGCCTTTTGGCAAATGAGTCAATGCATTTAAATGGGAATAATTTGCAATGTGAATATCTCTGCAGCAGTAAATGCCATCATCACGAAACTTGAGAGTATTGTTCTTCATGCCACTCTGCGGCTCCCCACCGGATGTGGCGACGATCGCCCTTTAGGGGGCGCTAAAATCGAAGTAGAAGCGTTTGGGCCTTTTACGCAACGAAGAGGAAATTTGCGATTGCGTTTCGCTACGGACTTTGGAGCTCGCGCTCGGTCAAATTTCCCGACTTTCGCCTCGCCACGGCGGCGCTTCGGGTTCTCCTTTCGGGGGCTCCGTTTTCGCGGGCTCTTGGCGTCGCCGGGGGCGGCTCGCGCCGGGGGGAACCGGCGCACGAGGCTTGGACCCCGTTCATAACTGCTTGCAGTTCTAGTTATTCTTCCGCCTCTAAAACTGATACTGCAGCCTAAACCGTAAATGGTGGGAGGTTGCCGTTTTCAGGTCTGGTCCAAAACACTGCAGGGACCTCGGACGAAAAAATTCAGCCACTTTGACCACTAGGTGGCGCTATAGCAGAAAAAACGCGTTTCTGCTTATAACTCCCGAACCGTACATTGCACATTAAAAATACACATATCCACGCGTTCCTTGGATCCAGCTGAATCTTGTGGTGTAGGCCACGCCTATTTCCGCCCCGACTTTTATGCGTGAAAAATCGCGATTTATTGTAAACCTGCTTTTTCGTACTTCTCCTACACCGTGCAACGGATCTACATGAAACTTGGTCTGTAGCATCAGTAGACCGACCTGACAAAAAGTTATCAAAAGATTTTTTTTCGGATGAAAATTTCGTAAACTACGCACAAACAAATTTGTGTAGCTAGCTACGAAGACACAAACGTTGCCATATCTCGGCCAAAATAAAAGATATCATCACAAATCTTTAGATTCTTGTTTCACATGAGCCTCTTAGTGCAGGCAACTAATTTTACAAAATTTGGTCAATAGGGGGCGCCAAAAGTACCAAAAGTTAATATCTCATGAACAGCTCATCCGATTTTCACGAAATTTGGTGCGTACCATCTAGGCCAACTCTTGAGGCAAGGCCTACAGTGGCGTACTGATTCGTCAAAGTGGGCGTGGCCTATGGGACCCATGTTTGGATCTACCACTTACACTAAAGTGAGCAACTTAAAATTTACAGAGTCGATGTGCAATGGTTCATGGACCTGACATACCAAATATTACATTATTGGACCACTAGGTGGCGCTACAATGACGTAAAACGTGTTTTTGCATATAACTCCGAAAGGCTACATTGCAGACCGAATATTTATAGATCCACTTGTTCCTTGTATCGACCTGAATATGATGATATAGGACAGGTCCATTTATACTAAAAAGTTTTTTCGCAAAATCGTGTAGTGCGAAAAAAAATGTTTTCGTACTC